>CM042239.1:75762879-76195379 GCA_023566225.1 Romanogobio albipinnatus | reverse complement strand
TAGCAATAGTGACAGCAATAGGAAACTGGATGAAAAGCTGGTGTGTGGTGGCGTTCTGGCAATTATGGTGAACATTGGTGGTGATTGAGGAGATTCCCCCCTTCCAAATGTAAAGCGCGCTATATAAATGCAATATATATGTAATTATTATTAGTATTATTATTAAACATAATCAGAGAGTCCTTTTTATGTCATCTATGTCCTTTAATTCAATTATAAAATAAACTTCCCTTTTGGATTAACCTTGTTTTCTTCTTCACAGCAGACGTGGGCAAAGGGTTGATAGACGAATCATTGCAGACAGAATGAATCGCTTGCTGGGCACAGAATTTTGTCTCCTTCACAGTCACACACAGATGCATTAATGGTGCTTTCCTGAGACAGTCTTTGCTGATCAAAAACTCTCAGGATAACATTGTATTCGCCCCGCTCCAATGCAGACTTTGGTTTCAGAAAGACACCGGTAACTAGATTGGGAACATAATAATTAGATATGTATACCAAGCCATCCAGATATTGCAATGTGTAACGCATGAAAGAATGAGATTAATTTCTCCTTAAAACATCAGTAATTGCTCACATGTTTCATTCATAGAGGTGGACCAATTTTTACTGGTTTCTCCTTGGGTCTCAACACTAAAGGGACCAGCATAAGGATGTCCATCTTTGTCCGTTATAGAGAGAAGCACTGGGGTTGAACCACGGTTGCAAATTTTTATCTCCCTTTCATTGATGGTAGGAGCGTTGTCATTTACATCCTCCAATGTAATTATCAGGGTTCCTGTGCCAGTTGCTGGAGATTCGACTGCACACAAGCAAAGACATTAGAAAAAGGCCATGCCAGCAAGAAGTCTACTCTTAAAGACTAAAAACACAAATTACCATCATCATCCACCGCCAAAATGATAGCTCTGTATATGCCATCTTTCACATAGTTAGATTCTCTATCCATTTCTTTCTTGACTTTAATAATTCCAGTGTCTGGAGTTACACTCAGCCAGCCGGCAGGATCATTGCCAATTTTATACCTGGAAGGAACCAAATATATTAGGTTAAAACTAGAAGTTCAAGGTCTTTTGAAGTTCAAAGGATATACATACTGTGATTTGAATTCAGTGTATGAGAGATTTGACATTGGAAGGGTTATAGGTCATGATAGGGTTCCTCAAACCCAGTCCTGGAGGGCCACTGCCCTGCAGAGTTTAGCTCAACCCTGGTCAAACACACCTGAGCAAGCTAATCTAGGTATTCAGGATCACTAGAAAAATCACAGGTAGGAGAGTTTGACCAGGGTTGGGGCTAAATTCTGCAGGACCGAGTTTGAGGAACCCTGTGCTAGACAGTTGCTGGTTCTCAGTGGTTACTAGTTCTAGAGAGGCTGTTTGACACATAAATAAAAAAAACTCATGAAAAGTCCATCAATGCAATCCTATGGGATTTTAATTGTCCTGAATCTCTAGAGAAATCAGTCAGAATTTGTTGGCTTGGTTGTCTTGGAAAGGGAAAAACAATTCTTACGTTATCTTCTGTGATTTTCCAATGTCTGGATCAGTGGCTGTAAAAGTAACCAATTCATAATCAACTGGCGTATCTTCAGGTTTGGTAATTTTCTTCTCCTTTGGATTAAACTCTGGAGGCTCATTCACATCTAGAACATCCACTGTGACTGTGGCGGTGGAAGTGGGCAAAGCCCCGACAAATGGATCATCGTTCTCAACAATCACAGACAGAATGTGTTGCTTGTTCTTCTCAAAGTCCAGGGGCTAAATGTGGAAAAGAAAGTCTACTTTACTAAAGGCACGTCATTATGACCGATTGCCTGTGCAAACACATGAGCAACACACAGTACCTTTACAGTGGTGATGATGCCCTCTAGCCGGCTGGGTCCAGTAGTGACATTGAAAAACCCACCCTTGTCACCCCCAATAATCTTATATTTGGTTGACCAGGCCGGAGATCCAACTTCATCTCCATCAGTAACTTTAAGTGTGGCCACTACAGCTCCTACTTTATTCTCTGGGACGGATACGGTGTGCTAAAACAAAGAGATGTATGGCGTATACAAGTATTAATAAAGTTAAAACACTTGTATATTTATATATTCAGAATGTTATAACATATTACCGTGGTCTCCTCAAACTGAGGAGCGTTATCATTGCTGTCAGTCACAGTAATAACAGCTGTGCCAGCGGTCATCAATCCACCTCCTTCCATGTCAGCAGCCGTAACTGTCAAAGTGTATTTGGGCCATTTCTGAAAGGGAAGATGTTCTCAGGTCAGATTGTTTACATGAAATCATTCTTCGCCACTGCGAGATCCATTCATCAGATTTCTCACCTCTTTGTCCAGGCCAGCAGAATTCACAGAAATTCCTCCAGTAAAAGTGTTGATTTGAAACATGTTTGGATTTGGTAATTCTGGTTCTTGCTTAATGATTTTGTATCTGAGATCTGCATTGTTAGTGTTTTCTTTGTCATCTGCATCAGTGGCTGTGACGATCATAAACTCAGGACCTTCAGTGAGAGAAGAATAAAGACTGATTCGGTGGTACGAGCTGAAGAGGCATTTGAAGAATCTGCACCATACACCTACCTATTTCAGCAGCTTCAGGAACTTCTCCATTGAATGGATTTTGTGTAAAAACAGGATGATTATCATTTGCGTCCAAAACATTTACAACAATTTCCATTGGCGCTTCTGCTATAGAAGGCCAATCAAGTCCAGTAGCATGAGCTATAAGCTAAAGACAGGAGAAGAAATACAGGCATGTTAAGAGGCTAATATCTGAGGTTGTTTGAAAACACAATACATTTAAGTTGTATATTTTAGTCCATGTTTGTTAGCTTTGAGACATGAATATGCAAGTGTAGTCCTAAAAAAAAGTACTTATTTTTTAGTAGATATACAATAAATACAAAAAATGCACACACATGAAAAAAAAAAAAAAAAAAAAAAAACGGTTAAGTCATTTCATGGGGCCTTTTTTATCTGATTAACTGATGACATCTTTCAAAGAATTAAGAATGAGCAATCCAATGCTGAAATACACTAATAACTAACTGTTGATTTTAAAAGTTAAGCGACACTAAAAATCCACTTACTCTGTATGAAGCTTTAGTTTCTCTGTCGAGTGGCCGAGTCACTGACACAAACCCTGATAATCTGTCTATAATTAAAGTCCCCTTAGGGTCCAGATCTGCTCCTTCACCTGTGATCCTGTATAGCATCGGAGTTTCTTTAAAATAGTCCGACTTTATCTAAATACAGAAAGAAATAAGAGACCAAAGTCAATAACAGACAAACATCTCTCTCGTCCATCTCATTATGAATGACTTTCACTCACCTGGGCCAGCCTTATTGGGAAAGGACCTCTGCTGTTCTCAAGTATATTTAACGGAGGAATAATCCAACCTCTCTTTGCTCTCTTCAGACCCGTTGAAGACTTTGGAAACGTCAGAACCAGATCGGAGGGAGATTCCATCCGGAAATGCTAGTGAAAGGCAATGAGCAACAAAACATTTTTGTTATCAATTAAATACAGCACAAGTTATCAAATATTTGGATAATTATTGAATCTTCAGAATCATAATCAGAATGAACTTTATTGCCAAGTATTCTTACACACACACACACACACACACACACACACACACACACACACACACACACACACACACACACACACACACACACACACACACACACACACACACACACACACACACACACACACACACACACACACACACACACACACACACAGAATTTGCCTTGGTGATAGAAGCTTCCAGTGCACAGACAGAATGACAGACAATAAAAATAAAATAAGCAAATAATAAATATATATGTATAAAAAATACACAATATACAAAATAGACAATAGACGTGTATGTGCATTCATGTTATATACAAATGCAAGGGAATGTGAATAATAGATATGATATGCTAAATAAATACAAGTATAAATAGTGTTTTGTATTGCACGTTTATTGCACAGTGGGGGAATTTAACTGTTCATGAGGAAGATGGCCTGAGGAAAGAAGATCAGGGGAGGGGTGTACCGATGGTTCTCCCAGCAGTCCAGACTATCCGCTATAGTCTTCTGAGGTCTGATTTGGTAGCTGAGCTGAACCAGACAGTTACAGACGTGCAGAGGACAGACTCTTCGACTGCAGAAGCAGGTTAAACTTCCTCAGGTCATCTGCAAACTTCATGAGATTGACTGAAGGGTCTTCTGCAGTGCAGTCATTGGTGTACAGCAGCGGTGTCCAATCCTGCTCCTGGAGGGCCGCTGTCCTGCAGAGTTTAGCTCCAACCCAAATTAAACACACCTGAACCAGCTAATCAAGGTCTTATTAGGCATACTAGAAACTTCCAGACAGGTGTGTTGAGGCAAGTTGGAGCTAAACTCTGCTGGACAGTGACCCTCCAGGACCGACTTTGGACACCCCTGGTGTAGAGGAAGAAGAGCAGTGGGGAGAGCACACACCCCTGGGGGATGTCAGTGCTGATTGTACAGGTGTTGGACATGAGTTTTCCCAGTCTCACTAGCTGTTGCCTGTCTGTCAGAAAGCTGGTGATCCATTAACAGACGGAGCTAGGAACAGAGAACTGGGTACGTTTGGTCTGGAGGAGTGCTGGGATGATGGTGTTGAAAGCCGAGCTGAAGTCCACAAACAGGATGCTCACATCAGTCCCAGATCTGTCGAGATGTTTCAGGATGTACTGCAGTCCCATCATCCACAGACCTGTTTGCCTGATTAACAAAGCAAGGATCCAGTGATGTCATTGTCACGATTTATGAATCTGCTGTCTCATTTCTGTTATGTGTGTGTGTGTGTCTGCGTGTGGGTGTGGTTACTCATTGTGTTTGTTATTGTCGCCAGCTGTGTTCAATCCCCGTTCCCTTTATATGTTCAGTAATTCCCATCTCATGTTGTCAGATCGTTGTGGTTTTCCCCGGTGTCGTGTCGTGTCCTGGTTCCCGTGTCTGCTCTCATCTCCTCGTGTTTGGATCTTGTTCCTCGTGGACCCGCTTCGTGTGTCTTCACGCTGTCTGGATTGTTATTGTTCCTGGTTCCTGAGCACGCCGATCACCACGCACCTTCACCGGGTTGCCCACTGAAGTCCCTGCATCATTTTTTCCCATGCTGAGTGTTTGTTTCCCCGACCTGTGTTATTCTATATTGTCATCATTAAACCTTCTTTCACTTGCATTTGTATCCGTCTCTGTTTCACCACAGAACGATCTGACCAACTATGGATACAGTAAGTGCGGCCAGTTTGAATGACTTTCTCACGCATAGCGTCACCAGAATGGATCAACAAGGAGAGGAGATCGCTAACACAGGTCGCGCGGTTCAAACACTCGTGACGCAGGTGTCCGAGCTCACCCAACAGCTACAACTTCTTCGTGTTCCCACTCCGCCCTCACCGTCTCTGCAGGAGAATCAGCCGGAACCTCGTCTGCCCACACCTGAGAAATATTCAGGTGAGCCTGAGTATTGTAGGGCTTTTCTCACAGCATGTTCCATGCACTTTGCGTTGCAGCCTCTGACCTTTTGCACTGAACAGTCTAAAGTGGCGTTCGTGTTGACACTTCTGTCAGGGAGGGCGGCTCTCTGGGGAACGGCGGTGTGGGAGAACCAAAACATCTGCTGCACCTCGTTCCAGGCACTCTCCATGGAGATGAGAAGAGTTTTTGATCGAGCGGTAGCGGGTAAGGAGGCGGCCGGATTACTCGCTGATCTACGTCAAGGTAATGGCTCGGTGTCGGATTATTCCATCCAGTTCCGCACCCTGGCCGCAGAGTGCCATTGGAACGAGGAGGCGCAGTGGGACATGTTCCTGCATGGGTTGGCTGACCGCGTTCAAAAGGAGATTTACATCCTGGACCTTCCCAAGACCCTGGATGGCCTGGTGGAGCTGGCGCTGAGGGTTGACGCTCGTCTAAATCGTGTGACTGCTCAGGTACAGCAGAGTCGACTCCAGTACTACAATGAGAACCCACGAGCCAGCGGCGGGAGCGTGGTCAGCCCAGTCTCAGATCATGAACCCATGCAGGTGGGGAGAGCTCGGCTTTCCCGGGAGGAGAGGGAGAGGCGGAGATCCCAAGGACTCTGTCTTTACTGTGGCAGGCCTGGCCACTTTCTCTCTTCATGTCCGGTAAAAGAGCAAGCCCGGTAGTAAGTATGAGGCTACTATCGGGTGGGATCTCCGCCGAGAAGACCTCATCACCATCATCAACCCTCCTCCCGGTAAGACTGAAGTGGGCAGCTTCCACGCACCGCACTCAAGCACTTCTGGATTCGGGAGCAGAGGGTAATTTTATGGACTTTGGACTTGCACACAGACTCCAGATTCCCATCACTTCTCTCACTCACCAGATTTCCGTCAACGCACTCAATGGACAACAACTTCCTAGAATCTCCCACTCTACTGAACCCCTCACACTCATTACTTCTGGCAACCACACTGAAATCATCTCCTTTTTACTCATGGACTCACCACTAGCACCAGTGGTTTTAGGGCACCCATGGCTCACTCTTCACAACCCCCTAATCGACTGGCACAATCATTCAATTTCCGCTTGGAGTAACCGTTGTCATGAGTCATGTTTGTTGTCTGCTTGTTCGTCTGTGTCTGGTTCTGTGTTTCAGAGTGAGGCAGCGGATTTGTCTAACGTGCCCGCGGAGTACCTCGACCTGAAGGAAGTGTTCAGTAAGTCTCGTGCTGCTTCTCTTCCTCCGCATCGTTCCTATGACTGTGCGATAGATCTACTGCCAGGTAAATCTCCGCCTAAGGGCAAACTTTACTCTCTTTCTGTTCCCGAGAGGGAGGCCATGGAGAAATATATTTCTGATTCTCTAGCCTCTGGGTTCATCCAGCCTTCCTCTTCTCCTGCGGGGGCGGGGTTCTTTTTCGTTGGGAAGAAGGATGGCTCTCTGCGACCTTGTATTGATTACCGAGAGCTGAACAACATCACGGTAAATAATTCTTATCCTTTGCCATTGATGTCTTCAGCTTTCGAGAGGTTGCAGGGAACATCCATTTTCACGAAACTGGACTTACGTAATGCATATCATTTGGTTCGCATCAGGAAGGGGGATGAATGGAAAACCGCTTTTAATACCCCTAGGGGGCACTTTGAATATTTGGTTATGCCCTTTGGGCTTTCCAACTCCCCAGCGGTTTTCCAAGCACTCGTTAATGACGTGTTGAGAGACATGGTCGATCAGTTCATATATGTTTACCTGGATGACATATTGATTTTTTCTTCGTCTCTCCAGGAACACGTTCAACACGTCAGACGAGTGCTCCAGAGACTGTTAGAGAATGGGCTTTTTGTGAAGGCGGAGAAATGCACGTTTCATGCACAGTCTGTTCCCTTCCTAGGGTACATCATCTCTTCTGAGGGAGTGCGCATGGATCCTGACAAGGTTAAGGCTGTGGTAGATTGGCCAAGTCCTGATTCCCGTAAGGCCCTACAGCGGTTTCTGGGGTTCGCCAATTTTTATCGGCGTTTCATTCGCAATTTCAGCCAACTAGTCGCACCTCTGACTGCCTTGACCTCCCCCCGAACGACGTTCAGGTGGTCGAACACTGCCGAGGCAGTGTTCGCCAACCTCAAAAGTCGCTTTGTTTCGGCTCCCATTCTTGTCACCCCTGATTCCACACGTCAGTTCGTGGTGGAGGTCGACGCGTCAGAGGTGGGAGTAGGAGCAGTGCTTTCACAACGCGCTTCCTCAGACGACAAGATGCATCCCTGCACGTTCTTTTCTCATCGACTATCGCCTGCTGAACGTAATTATGACATTGGTAACAGAGAGTTGTTGGCAGTCAAGTTAGCGTTGGAGGAGTGGCGTCATTGGTTAGAGGGTTCTGGGGTACCCTTTATCGTTTGGACCGATCACAAGAACCTTGAATATATTAGATCTGCTAAAAGACTCAACTCCAGGCAGGCTCGGTGGGCACTTTTTTTCGGACGTTTTGACTTTGTTCTCTCGTACCGCCCGGGTTCCAAGAACATCAAACCCGACTCTTTATCCCATATTTTGGACCATCCGAACGCCCGGTGACTCCCGAGTGCATTTTACCTGAGAAAGTAGTTATCTCCACACTCGTATGGGAGGTCGAGTCGAAGGTCAAGACGGCTTTAGAAGGGGTAACGCCTCCGCCCGGTTGTCCACCGAATCGTTTGTTTGTTCCGGAGGGGTTACGGTCCGACGTTATTCGGTGGGGTCATTGAGCCTCTGACGCCACGACGCATGCGCGAAAACTGAGATTAGTAGTAGTAGAAGAAGAACGCCGTTTTCGCACATGCGTCGTGGTGTCAGAGGCTCAAATTGAACAACAATAATAGTCGTTATTTTTGTTGTTTTTCCGCTCAAAAAGTATTTTCGTCGCATGATAGACTTAATACAGAGCCACTGTAGTCATTTGGACTCCTTAAATGACGTTTTTACTTACTATTCTGGGCCATCAAGTTTCAGTCTCTCTGAAAGCCTATGGAGGAGTGAGACAGCTCTCAGATTTCATCAAAAATATACTAAATTATGTTCCGAAGATGAACGAAGGTCTTACATGGTTGGAACAACATGAGGGTGAGTAATTACTGACTTTATTTTCAATTTTGGGTGAACTAACCCTTTAAGTGTAGTTTAGGGTACCAGCCACCAATTTTTCAGAGTCTGGAATCCGAAGTCGCGGTCCCCTCTGCTCACGCTTTCGTCCAGAGGTGTCGCCGCACTTGGACTAGAGCCCGTGAGACTCTACTCCAAGCGGGGGGGCGCATGAAGGCCAAGGCCGATCGCCACCGGTCAAAGCCTCCCGTATACGTCGTGGGTCAAAAAGTGTGGCTTTCTACCAGAACTATCCCTCTCCGTTCCGTTTCTAACAAGTTAGCTCCCAAATTTATCGGCCCGTTTCCTGTCACCAAGATTATTAGTCCGGTGACAGTCCGACTCAAACTCCCTCCAGCGTACAGGAGAATTCACCCCGCCTTTCATGTGTCTAAAGTCAAGCCCGTGTTTTATTCTCACATTAATCCGCCAGCCCCGGTTCCCCCCCCGCCGCGACTCGTAGATGGGGAACTTACTTATTCGGTACGCCGTATTCTGGACTCGAGACGGAGGGGACGCGGATTTCAGTACTTGGTGGACTGGGAGGGCTACGGTCCGGAGGAGAGAAGTTGGGTTCCTGCTAGAGACATCTTGGATCACTCCCTTATCGATGATTACAATCGACAGGTAAGGTTGTCTGGGAACGCCAGGAGGCGTTCCTAGGGGAGGGGGTACTGTCACGGTTTATGAATCTGCTGTCTCATTTCTGTTATGTGTGTGTGTGTCTGCGTGTGGGTGTGGTTACTCATTGTGTTCGTTATTGTCGCCAGCTGTGTTTAATCCCCGTTCCCTTTATATGTTCAGTAATTCCCATCTCATGTTGTCAGATCGTTGTGGTTTTCCCCGGTGTCGTGTCGTGTCCTGGTTCCCGTGTCTGCTCTCATCTCCTCGTGTTTGGATCTTGTTCTTCGTGGACCCGCTTCGTGTGTCTTCACGCTGTCTGGATTGTTATTGTTCCTTGTTCCTGAGCACGCCGATCACCACGCACCTTCACCGGGTTGCCCACTGAAGTCCCTGCGTCATTTTTTCCCATGCTGAGTGTTTGTTTCCCCGACCTGTGTTATTCTATATTGTCATCATTAAACCTTCTTTCACTTGCATTTGTATCCGTCTCTGTTTCACCACAGTCATTCAAGGCTGTACAACAGTCTGACTTCATGACCACAGACGTTAAAGCAACAGGTCTGTAGTCATTCAGTCCTGTGATTTTGGATTTATTTTGAGCATTTAAAGTAGGAAGGGACTTTGCACAGCTCCAGTGATCTGTTGAAGATCTGTGTTTCAGACAGGCTGGTGAAACTGTCTGGGCCTGGTGCTGTCCTTATATAAACATTCACACACATCAGATGTGGTAAACAAAAGTTCAAGCATGTTTGCTTGGCGAGTACCAATGAGGTTCATTCTCGTGTGTTAGGCAGCACGCTTGAGATTCACATTGAGCTTCTGATCATGTTCACTGATCACTTAATATTCAACAATATTATTGATCTGTCTGCATTGACACCATTGTATGAGAATTGAACTAACCTGGACAATGACATCCCTCTTTTCTCTAGAGAGGCTATATAGATAAATAAAATAAATTAACTTTTTTACAACAGAAATTAACCATCACTGAACTTACTTAAGCTGGACTGAAACCATTTTCTTATAGAGCGGCTGTACAGCCAAAACAAACTGTTACGTTTTGAAACAATTTGTATTGTAAAAAGCGCTATATAAATAAAGGTGACCTGACTTGATCAATGTGTATGTGACTAAAAAGCCTAAACTAAATCTGTTTGTCATATAAAGCAATTGTGTCTCTTCAGAAAATGTAGACTAAACCTTTTACAATCACTTTATGCACTTTTTGAAGTGACAGTGGTAGTTGCATGTCTGTCAATGGAGGGACAGAAATTCAATTCAATTCAATTCAATTCAAATTTATTTGTATAGCGCTTTTCACAATACACATTGTTTCAAAGCAGCTTTACAGAAAGTGCATTTCATAGATGAACAGTATAAAAAATGTTAAAAACACAATGTTAAAGAACAATGTTCGAAAAAGATAATCAGTCGTGTATTAATTTAGGCCATAACAACGCTGGCGTTGAGTCGTCTCTTCACAGACGTGGAGTCGTCTCATCACAGGTGTTGGGGCATCCGAAGTCTTCATGAGAGGCTGGATACCAACCGGAGCTGACGAACTATTTACCTCGGGACTAGTGTCCCGAGATTACAACAGAAAAGCAGATGGGAAATAATTAGCGTAGCTGCTGTTCAGAATATTATATTAATGCTGTTGTTCCGATTTAACTGTAGTATAAAAGGTAATTATAATGTGAATGCTTGGCTAAAGAGATGTGTCTTTAATCTAGTTTTAAACTGGGACAGCGAGTCTGAACCTCGGACAATATCAGGAAGACTATTCCAGAGTTTAGGAGCCAAATGTGAAAAAGCCCTCCCTCCTTTAGTGGACTTAGATATCCTAGGAATGACCAGAAGCCTAGAGTTTAGTGACCTTAAAGAGCGCGATGGGTTGTAGGGCGATAGAAGATCCGTTAGATACACTGGAGCTAAACCATTTAGGGCTTTATAGGTCAGTAGCAATACTTTGTAATTGATACGGAACTTAATAGGTAACCAGTGTAGAGATGATAAAATTGGTGTTATATGATCATATTTTCTTGACCTAGTAAGAACTCTAGCAGCTGCGTTTTGGACTAACTGTAGTTTGTTTATTGAGGATGCAGGACAGCCAGCTAATAAAGCATTACAGTAATCTAATCTCGAGGTCATGAATGCATGAACTAACTTTTCTGCATCAGGAATAGATAGCATGTTACGTAGCTTAGCAATGTTTCTAAGGTGGAAAAATGCCGTTCTTGTAACATATGAAATATGATTTTCGAATGTCAGGTTGCGGTCTAGTATAACACCTAGGTCTTTTACTGTAGTGGATAAAGTGACAGGACATCCTTCCAAGGTAAAGTTGTATTGTGAGAGGTTTTGTGGGCAGTTTTTTGGACCAATAAGTAATACCTCCGTTTTATCTGAATTTAATAGCAGAAAATTACACGTCATCCAGTATTTAATGGGCGTCCATTTGGTATTTAATTATATTAAATCTCTCAGATTTAATATATATTCATTTGTGTTTTGAAGATTAACGAAAGTTTTTCGAGTTTGGAATGACACAAGGGTGACATTCAATGGCATTTTTTTTTTTTTCATTTTGAGTAAACAAACACTTTAAATCCCAACTAGTTGTCATAATTTATCAAGCACATTTTCTATACATTTGTATTAGATTTCTTTTGTAAATGTGTCCGGAATCAATGAATTGCACAGGTGAATCTTACATTTGAATAAAGGGGAATGTAAAGCATTAGATCACCAATGATCAACCGGTTCTCTAAAATAGATCAGAGGTGTACCTACTGATCCCTCAGCTGGCAAGCATATATAGACAAAGCAAAACAAAGTTACAATTTCTGACAATAGGAGAACAACAAGAAAACAAACAGGGTCAACAGCCAGGAAGAAGAAGAGTATAAGGATGCATGGAGGTGGAAGGGTAGGGAGGCAAAACATAGGCACATTTCTGATGAAATAAAGGCCACTATTCTGGACCATGTTCTCAATCATGGCCTTACTGTAACACTGGTTGAACTCAACAACAATTGAGAACTGGATTCAAATGCAGGGTAAGACTTAATAAAAATAAGAGTCTAAACAATAACAAAAACACCAGGGAACACAAGGCGCAGAACTGAGAACACCAAACAAACAGCCAACACCTGACAATCAACACAGAAGACACCAGACAACAGACAACAAGGGGCTAATGAGGAACAGGCGTGAGTAATGAATATGGCAACAAACAAGGCAGCAATAGAAACAAAAGCAAACAGGTCAGGCTTGTTCTGTACTGACAACAGTTTCTTGAAGGAACTAATTTGTACCTGTGGAGAGGAGATGTTCATGTGATGGTCCTCGTGATGGTGAACACGCTCAACTCTGACAGATACCGTGTGTTTCTCGCCACTGGAGTCCCAAGCGTGCACAGAAAACACCTTGTGGCTTTCATGAAGGGTCACTTGTCTCTTGAGTGTTACAATCCCATCCGTGTTCACATCAAACCACTTGTCAGAGGACTGAAAGAGCAATCCTGTTCTTCCATCACATGTATTAAAAATTACTGTCAGAAAAAGAGATTCAATTGGCACAATAAAGCGTCTTGTCACGCATGTAAACCTGGTTCACTGAGTGAGGAACAAGACACTGTGTCAGCAGCTGATGCTATGGAAACCCTCCAGGTGTGACGATGAGCTGAAATAGTGTTGTCAAAAATACCAGAACATCAACTTCATGATTAGTAAGTAAAACAAGGGTTGCCAAGTCAATATCAGTAATATACATCATTAATCAACACTTATTGTGAGCTTCAACGCTTAGACTCAATTAAATTGTAATGTGTGAGCAGGGATGAAGCAGAGTGAGAATCCAATTGCAGCATGAACAATTTAATCACAAACAACATAAATAGAAAATCCACAAACCTGAGTATCCGCAAAAACAGGCCAGGAACACACATACAGGAGCAACGACCGAAAAACATACACTGAAGCACTAGGCTATATATATATATATATATATATATATATATACACACACACAAAGGCAAACAAGCTTAACAAATGAACAAGACACATATTGGGAGACTAATCAATATGAAAAACTACAAAGAACTACAAAATAAAGCACAGGACACACTTTAACGTAAAAGTCCAAGGACAGACACAGAGCACATGTAACAGAGCCCCCCCCCCCCCCCCCCCCCCCCCTTTAAGGAGCGGATTCCAGATGCTCCACATTCCAACAAAAAACAAAATTCCAGGAGGGCTGTCTTGGGGGAGGGATGGAGGGCCAGGTCCATGCAGGGGAACAGGACTAGGACCATGGTGGTCCTAGGCCATGGAGCATGGGTGGACCTGGGCCGTAAAGCATGGGCAGACATGGCAGTTCCCGAAGCCATGGAGGCGCAGGCCGTTCAAGGGACCATGGCGGTACTGGTAGTTCAAAGGACAATGCCGAAATTGGTAGTTCAATGGACCATGGCGATACTGGTAGTTCAAGGGACCATGGCGGTACTGGTAGTTCAAGGGACCATGGCGGTACTGGTAGTTCAAGGGACCATGGCGGTACTGGTAGTTCAAGGGACCATGGTGGTGCAGGCATCTCAGAGGACCATGACGGCGATGGCCATTCAGGTACAGCCTTCGTGGACTGGTAGCCCCCCAAAATAATTTGCCCTCACTGGACGCTGGTCAGGGGCTGGAGCCCTCGCTAGATGCTGGTCAGGGGCTGGAGCCCACACTGGATGCTGGTCAGGGGCAGGGGCAGGAGCCCTCGCTGGATGCTGGTCAGGGGCTTGAGCCCACGCTGGACGCTGGTCAGGGGCTGGAGCCCTCACTAGATGCTGGTCAGGGGCTGGAGCCCACACTGGATGCTGGTCAGGGGCAGGGGCAGGAGCCCTCGCTGGATGCTGGTCAGGGGCTTGAGCCCACGCTGGACGCTGGTCAGGGGCTGGAGCCCTCGCTGGATTTTGGTCAGGGGCTGGATCCCTCGCTGGATGCTGGTCAGGGGCTGGAGCCCTCGTTGGATGCTGGTCAGGGGCTGGAGACTTCACTGGACACTGGACAGGGGCTGGAATTGATGTGTGTGCTGCCTAAACACACCACATAGCCGTGTCCACAATGGTCAGCGCTGCACACTCTGAAGACGACTGGGATTGGAGACTCTGGCATGGCGACCATCTTTCCTGAGGGCTCAGGTGTGGTGGCCATCTTGGCTGCGGACTCTAGAATGGTGGACATGACAAGACGAGACTCTGGACTGGCGGCCATGACTGGACGAGACACTGGACTGGCGGCCATGACAAGACGAGACTCTGGACTGGCGGCCATGACAAGACGAGACTCTGGACTGGCGGCCATGACAGGACGAGACTCTGGAACTTGGAGCAGTTCGTGGAAATGTTCACACTCATTTAAGTTGCCATATGACACGTAAGCACTCGGTGGGCTCGCTGCACCAAATGGACGCCCATTTCTCAATCGAGTGCATTGTTAAATGGACACTTTACCCTTAAACATAGTAAGGTGGGGTAAAAGACCCACTGACCTGTGGTGGACACCTCTGGGGGCACTGTCGCTCCATGGGGGACAAAGTGCCTATGTGTCCCCTGGCTGTATATTCTTCACCGTGGTCTTCCTCTTGTTCACAAAGTGCCTACACTGTCCCCTACCTGCCTAATCTTCATCCTTTTGTCCACGAGTAGCCAAAAGTGCCCCCTGACTGCCTAATCTTCATCATTTTGTCCACGAGTAGCCAAAAGTGCCCCCTGACTGCCCCTACTTCATCCTTTTGTCCACGAGTAGCCTAAAGTGCCCCCTGACTGCCTCTACTGCATCCTTTTGTCCACGAGTAGCCTAAAGTGCCCCCTGACTGCCTAATCTTCATCCTTTTGTCCACGAGTAGCCTAAAGTGCCCCCTGACTGCCTAATCTTCATCCTTTTGTCCACGAGTAGCCAAAAGTGCCCCCTGACTGCCTAACCTTCATCCTTTTGTCCACGAGTAGCCAAAAGTGCCCCCTGACTGCCTAACCTTCATCCTTTTGTCCACGAGTAGCCTAAAGTGTCCCCTTCTTGCCTAATATTCATCCTTTTCAAGAGTAGCCTAAAGTGTCCCATACCAGCCTAATCTTCATTGTTTTGTCCACGAGTAGCCTAAAGTGTCCCCTTCTTGCCTAATATTCACCGTTTTGTCCACGAGTAGCCTAAAGTGTCCCCTATCAGCCTAATCTTAATCGTTTTGTCCTCGAGTAGCCTAAAGTGTCCCCTTCATGCCTAATATTCATCCTTTTGTCCACGAGTAGCCAAAAGTGCCCCCTGACTGCCCCTACTTCATCCTTTTGTCCACGAGTAGCCTAAAGTGCCCCCTGACTGCCTCTACTGCATCCTTTTGTCCACGAGTAGCCTAAAGTGCCCCCTGACTGCCTAATCTTCATCCTTTTGTCCACGAGTAGCCTAAAGTGCCCCCTGACTGCCTAATCTTCATCCTTTTGTCCACGAGTAGCCAAAAGTGCCCCCTGACTGCCTAACCTTCATCCTTTTGTCCACGAGTAGCCAAAAGTGCCCCCTGACTGCCTAACCTTCATCCTTTTGTCCACGAGTAGCCTAAAGTGTCCCCTTCTTGCCTAATATTCATCCTTTTGTCCACGAGTAGCCTAAAGTGTCCCATACCAGCCTAATCTTCATTGTTTTGTCCACGAGTAGCCTAAAGTGTCCCCTTCTTGCCTAATATTCACCGTTTTGTCCACGAGTAGCCTAAAGTGTCCCCTATCAGCCTAATCTTAATCGTTTTGTCCTCGAGTAGCCTAAAGTGTCCCCTTCATGCCTAATATTCATCCTTTTGTCCACGAGTAGCCAAAAGTGCCCCCTGACTGCCTAACCTTCATCCTTTTGTCCACGAGTAGCCTAAAGTGCCCCCTGATTGCTTAATCTTCATCCTTTTGTCCACGAGTAGCCTAAAGTGCCCCCTGACTGCCGAATCTTCATCCTTTTGTCCACGAGTAGCCTAAATTGTCCCCTTCCAGCCTAATCCTCATCCTTTTGTCCACAAGTAGCCTAAAGTGTCCCCTTCCAGCCTAATCTTCATCCTTTTGTCCAAGAGTAGCCTAAAGTGTCCCATACCAGCCTAATCTTCATCGTTTTGTCCACGAGTAGCCTAAAGCTATATATATACACACATTCATGTACACAATACAACACAGTGATGTACATTACAGCTATTAATTATGCATCATTAGCCTAAAATTGAACCGTACATGGACTGCATACAAGGGCCCCGTAGAATAGATCACAGATGACTCACATAGATGACTCACAGTTGGTCCAAGATGGAACTCTGACGGGATGTATCTCGGGAAGCATGCTGAGTTGGGGCTCCATACTCTGGAGCTCCAACTCGGCTTGCTTTCCGAGATACACTCAGTCAAAGTTCCATCATTTTACCGGGCATAACTCTAAAGCCAAGCCAAATTGGGGTTCCATATCTGGGGTTATGGGGGTCCCACAGGTACCTCCCCAACCCCGGCGTTTGGAGCTTCAAGTCGGCCTGCTTTACGTCTGGTCTAAGCTGGACCAGAAGTGGCCGTATCTCGGAACCGGAAGGTCCCAGGAGCTGGGGACGGTGGGGGACATGGGGCCAAATAGGCCAAAAGGGGTAAAAAACGCACTACGTGGACGTCGCCACCCACCCCACAACTTTGGCCAATAGCTGGGGACTGGAGGCGGGACATGGGGCCAAATAGGCCAAAAGGGGTCAAATACGCATTAGTGGGAGGTCCCCACCCACCCTGCGACGTAGGCCAATGGCTGGGAATTGGAGGCGGGACATGGGGCCAAATAGGCCGAAAGGGGACAAATGCACACTCCGTGTACCCCAAATCACAACCTATTATGCACCCGTCGAATAGGCAGGTGATGGGACTTGGTGCTGCCACAACGTGGCCGCAGCCCGAATTGTGCCGGGGGGCAGGGGACCTTTGGGCCTCCGCTGCAGGGCCCCTGGAGGTGCCAGAGGCCCGGGACCTCCTCCCCTGGGGTCTCCGGGGTGGCCTGGTGGGATGGGTTGCATAAAAAATCATCTAGGGGGCGGTGCGCAGCGTACACAAACTGCGTCCCACCCCGCTTCAGTTTTGTAGCTTGTGTACCCTGGTATAAGGGCACTTCCCTTAAGGGCGGAATGGTGGCCATGACGGGACGAGACTCTGGAATGGTGGCCATGATGAGACGAAACTCTGGAATGGCGGCCATGACGTGACGAGACTCTGGAATGGCGGCCATAATGGGACGAGACTCTGGAATGGAGGCCATTTCTAGAACGGTTTCTAGACCAAGATGGCGGCGCGAGTAGATCGCGAGGCTCAGCGTCTCTCCAGATTCTGCAATTTTGCGGTATTTTTCCTGTTCTTCTCGGGTCTGTTCGTACAGAACAGTTGTGCCTTTACAACGTACACCCGCGCTGAGCTTTTGGATATTGGTTTGCGAATTTCCGACAGTTTTATGGACAATCTACAACTCCTTCCTGAGATCGCTAGAACACCCGTGGCTCTGCACTCTACACGGCCGGGCGGAAGTGCACGAAGGCGGAGGAGAGATCGTAAACTGACAGACCCCAGAATGTTCGATCAGGATCCACCTGCTCCACGTCCATCACACTCAACACTGGTGTACCACAGGGCTGTGTGCTAAGTCCGTTTCTCTACTCCCTCTTCACCTCCGACTGCAAGCCTGTGTATGGATCTAATTCCATCGTCAAGTTTACGGACGACACTACGGTGATTGGTCTCATCAGCAACAACGATGAGACTGCCTACAGGGAAGAGATCCAGCACCTGGCCACATGGTGCGCTGATAATAACCTGCTCCTCAACACCACCAAAACGAAGGAGCTCATCGTGGACTTCAGGAAGGAGTCAAGAGGCACACACGACACCATCCACATCAATGGAATGGCTGTTGAGCGTGTCTCCAGTTTCAAGTTCCTGGGGATCCACATCTCTGCGGACATGTCGTGGACGACCAACACCTCCAGCCTGGTCAAGAAGGCTCACCAGCGCCTCTTCTTCCTGAGGACACTGAGGAAGAATCAGCTCTCCTCGGCTATCCTGGTGAACTTCTACAGCTGTGCAATAGAAAGCATCCTGACCAACTGTGTGGCAGTATGGTATGGGAGCTGCTCTGTTGCGGAGCGCAAGACACTGCAGCGGGTGGTGAAAACTGCCCAGCGCATCACAGGGACTCCACTACCTGCCATCGAGCACATCCAGAGGAAACGCTGTCTGCATCGAGCTCGCAGCATCCTCAAGGACTCCTCTCACCCAGCCCACAGACTGTTTTCTCTCCTGCCCTCCGGCAGGCGTTTCAGGATCCTCCGGACCAGGACTAGCAGACTTAAGAACAGTTTTTTCCCCAGAGCTGTCTCTTTACTGAACTCAAACCACCGTTGATCCACTTCCCTCATAAACTGCTAACCCTCCTAACTCACATCTACATTTACTTTGTTATTTGCACTACCGACTGTTTATTACAGTAACAACTGTTTACTTATGCATTCTGCACCACCATATCTTAACTGGATTATGCTCATTTGCACTGCCGACTGTATTTACAGTACCAATGTTTACATTTGCATTTTGCACCGTACTTCTAACTGTAATATGCAACCACTTTCCACTGCACTTTTACACTTTATTTCGGATAGCTCTGTCCATAATTTATTGCACTAACTTAATCCACTGCTATATTCCTCATCTTGCCTAACATATTATTGCATACCTCTAACTGTAAAATTCTGTTCAAAGTAATAGCCATCTGTATATTATATTCATAGTACATATTCACCTATAAATTCTGTTTATAGTAATAGCCATCTGTATATTTATTCACTGTATATATTCATCTGTAAATTCAGTTCTGTTTATAGTAATAACCATCTCTCTACTTATACATATTTATATATATTCAGTACATTTTTATGCCCTGCACTTACGCAACATTTGTATATATCCTGCACTTGCTGCTATTGCACTTCTGGTTAGACCTAAACTGCATTTCGTTGCCTTGTACTTGTACTTGTGTAATGACAATAAAGTTGAATCTAATCTAATCTAAAATGAAGGGAAGAGACTCTGAAATGGAGGCCATGAAGGGAAGAGACTCTGGAATGGAGGCCATGAAGGGAAGAGACTCTGGACTGGCGGCCATGACAGGACGAGACACTGGACTGGCGGCTATGAAGGGAAGAGACTCTGGACTGGCGGCCATGACGGGACGAGACTCTGGAATGGCGGCCATGATGGGACGAGACTCTGGAATGGCGGCTATGAAGGGAAGAGACTCTGGACTGGCGGCCAAGGATTCTGGAATGGTGGCCATGACGGGACTGCAACATTCACCCTCTGTGACTCCCACAGTGAATGTTTAGCCGCTTCCCTGAAGGGCTAACCTAGAAATCTTGGTAGACCTGAGAGTTGGAAAAACCAAACTCTGGTCAGGCCAATCACAGCGTGTGTAGAGTCGGTGGGCGGGCTTAACATAATGACGGCACATCACGGCAGAGTTGCGGAGGTTCTGCGTGCTACTCGTAAACAAAGAAGCTGGCGAACGGCGGTCTTTTGAATCGGCTTTGGCCGCGACTCTGGAAGACTTTGAGTTAAGCTTTTCTTTGAGAAAAGAACGGCACTGAAGTCATTCTTAAGAAAAGAAGATGTGTTCGAAGTTTTGCCTACCGGATACAGCGAAAGTCTATCAACTAACGTTAGCGCGGCTTCACCTTCTTCTTCGCTCAGGTTGGTTGTGGCGCTCATGGCGCTATCCAATTGCGTGCAGAGGGAATTTGAAAGACAACCGTTTATCCCGCCCCTCGGATTGCGCCCTGTCAATGGTAAGTTTCCAGACCCAACATCTTGATGTGGTCTTGCTTGTCAGGCTACTGAAGGGCATAATCAAGGAACTCACTCAGTGATCTTCGAGGACCATCACGGATGAATTTGCATTGTACGTGGTTGTTGAGTCCATAGCAAAAAAAAAAAAATCTATCAAAGCAAAGTCCGGGAAGTCAGTGATGTTAGCATTGTTCAAAAAGTGTCTGATGTGGTCCTCGAGTTAGTGAGTACTCCCGAATAAAGCACAGGAAACACTTTATCGTAAAAGTCCAAGGACAGACACAGAGCACGTGACATCAACACTGATGAAAGCACATTTAGTAGATACAGTGCATGTATACAATTTAATCAAATGTTCAAGTCACAGTTAAAAAGATCTCATTGTGTAGAGATATTATTTAGCCAAATACTAAACTCTTGATGTTCATTTGCTTCAGTGTTTTGTTTAAAGAGATCAGCCTACCTCTTCCTAGTCTTTCTCCTTGGTGAAGGTCATCTCTGTGCACTTTAAAAACCAGCAACTCCGACTCAAAGCCAGGTGTACATGAAGACCCCTCCGCATATTCACACAAAAATACCTAATTTGAAACAATATAAAATTTCTTTATGTAACATATACACTTGAAATATAAGGTATTTTGATTAATTAATCACAAATTTTTGCTTTGGTACAAAACATCTTTGAAGATGATACAATTGGCTTTATGCCCAGCTGCACTACTTCCTGAACTTCAGCCAGCTCCTTTGTTTCCTGTCTGCTATTATTGGACAAACTGATTAATCCAGGTGTGCCTGACCTATGTAGTCACAACAACAATAATCAGACACACCTGGATTAATCAGTTTGTCCAATAATGGCAAACAGGAAACAAAGGAGCTGGCTGAAGTTCAGGAAGTAGTGCAGCTGGGCATAAAGCCAATTCAATTTTGGTGAAAATGGGACAAACTGTCTAGGAGGAGTTCCAAAAAGTAGGTTTTGAAAGAAAATCAAAATGTTGGACAGGAAGATTGGCCGGTTTGACGAGAACGTCAAGAACGGTTTGACGAATCAACTTGAATTCCATCTTTTTGTTGGCATGGTCTGAAGATGATCTGGTTCAATTTTCGTGAAAATCTGAGCAACAGTCTAGAAGGTTTTTCAGAAAATGCTAAATGGCATGGAATCAGAGGGAAAATTATTTTTGTTTCTAGCCCTTATGGTTCAAAATGTATTAGCATAAACATATGTGCAACTTTGAACAGTTGGTGGCGCTAGAGCGATTGAGTTAGAGACTCCACATTTGCTGTGGTGAAATACCTTCAGGTGCATGGCCTTTATAATCTGATATGGAAGAATGAATTGATTTGTATGAAGTGTTTTGGTAGTTTGCATTTTGGATGTGAAATGTACTGCTGTACCAAGCTAAAACTTTGTAAAAAAATGTTTGTGAAGTTTTGAAAAAGTGACCTAAGTATTGAGAAAAGTGTCCCAGTGATAGATGGATGTCAATGAGTTATGAGTTAGATGAGGATGTCAACCGGGGTACCCGAGACTCAGAGGTGGTGGCACTCGAACTGTCCCGCGATTCATGTGAATCACGTGAAACGGACTCGGGTGCGCATTTGTTCAGGAAGAAACGTAACCTGCATATGTGTTTTAGCGTATTACAATGTATTTAGTTCAATAAAACACATGTAAGGGATGATGGTGTTGATGATTTACCTTGGATACGAGTGTATTCGCGCATATGCGTGCAATCAGGGCAACAAATGAACATCATGCGACGCACATACAGTAAACCCAAGAGTCGTTTACCCAGCTGCGTATAATAGCACCAGATTAATAAAAACACAGGCAGTGTGTTTTCTATCATCCGCCGTGGACATTTTTGATGACGTAAGATGAACAAGTGCACCAGGGTTCAATAGAATCAAATTGAGTGTGAAACCAGACCAGCGCTGAACAATGGCGTTTGGACATGACCACAGCAAACGCACCCAGTGTTAAAGCCCCTTAATGTGTATTAGAAAAAGTAACAACCTCTTTCCAAACTTGTAATGAGAAGCGTTTACAAACCTGTCGTCCAACAAAAGAGAACATTAATCGAGTGTTTGAAATAACCTACTTTTGTAATCTGACAGGCTTCACATCACAGAATGAGGCAGAAATTATATTATCTTATATATTCTGTAGTGCAGTGATAGATCCGCGGTGTAGAGACGGCTACAGTACTTTTTTTCTTTCTCAGTGAGTACATAAGATAAAATAAGACAGAAATTAAGACATTACAGTCACTTTTTTAATCATAATTTAATATTTTATTATAAAACCTCGACCTTTCTAATGATTTATGTTTTCTTTAAAATATAATAATAATAATTATTATTATTATTATTTTTATTCTAAAATATTTTGTATTGTATAGCACTTTTTGCATTTTGCAGACATGGTAACAGACGTTTTATACATGTGCTAAAATTTTGTGGGCTGTGCTACAAAACATTCAACCTCAACCAAAAAAAGTGAACGTACAGCCCAGCCTGTATCGGTTAGAACTGAGAGAAAAGTTTAGAGAAAGGCACAGCCATAGTTTCATAAATCATGTGTAAGCTGTTAATAAAAAATATATGTAGATTGAATGTTTTGGTGGGACAATGGTAAATCGTCTCGGGTTATGACTATAACCCTTGTTCCCCGAGAAGGGAACGAGACACTGCGTCGTCGAGTGACAACACTCTGGGAACGCCCACAGCGTTACGCATCTGAAGCATGAATGAAATCAAGCCAATCTGATTGGTGTCGCGTCGTGACGTAGTAGATGACGGCATACCCGGAAGATACAAAAAGGAAGCTGATGCAAACACACACTAGCTCTTTTGCGATGAAGCAAGCGCTCTAGCCGTGATAGGTGTGGCGACGAGACGCAGTGTCTCGTTCCCTTCTCGGGGAACAAGGGTTATAGTCATAACCCGAGACGTTCCCCTTCGAGGGAACTCGCACTGCGTCGTCGAGTGACAACACTCTGGGAACGTTAATACCCACTAAGCCACACCAAATCACCCCACGTCCCAGTGTGAAGCTGGGTACCCAGGCACACTTAGGACGCAAGAACTCGAGCACCAGGCGTCACCGGGAGGTGCAGACTGTAGAATCTTATGAAGGTGTGCGGGGTGGCCCACCCGGCCGCCTCACATACCTCTTGAAGCGAGACGCAGAAAGGAGGGCCACTGAGGAAGCCAAGCTCCTGGTGGAATGGGCCCTCACGGCCATGGGTGAAGGCAAATTGCGCACCCTATAAGCCGTGGCTATAGCCTGGACGATCCAGTTACTGATCGTCTGAGTTGACGCAGGCAGCCCCTTCTTGGGTGAGCCAAAGCACACCAACAACTGGTCTGACCTTCTCCAATGGGAAGACTTCTCTAGATAAATACTCAGGGCTCTGACCGGGCAGAGCAGATGAAGTCTCCCCTCTTCCGCCGTCAGGTGGGGAGGGGGATGGAAAGCCTGAAGAACCAGAGACCGGGCTCCCTGAGATGGAACCTTGGGAATGTAACCCGGTCTAGGGTGAAGGATGGCCCTTACTCAGCCGGGGGCAAACTCCAGGCAAGTTGGCGTGACCGCCAAGGCCTGGAGATCTCCCACTCTCCTCAGAGAGGTAATGGCGAGTAGAAAGGCCACCTTCAGGGTCAGGTTCTCAGGCTCAGCCAGCTCCAGTGGCTCGAAGGGGGCCTCAGCCAGCCCTTCCAGAACCACCGCCAGGTCCCAGGTTGGGACTCTGGAGCGAGCCGCAGGCCTCACCCTCCGAGCCCCACGGAGGAACTGTACAACCAGGTGGTGCTTCCCCAAGGGTCCATCACCTAGAGGTGCGTGGAAAGCCCCAAGGGCAGCCACGTACACCTTCAGGGTGGACGGGGTAAGACCAGCGGAGAAGCGATCTTGGAGGAACTCCAGCACTGAAGCCACTGGGCAGTTAACTGGATCCACCTCACGCTCTCTACATCAAGTGGAAAATACATTCCACTTGAGGCTGTACAGTCTCCTGGTAAAAGGAGCCCTGGAGCTGAGTAAGTTCTCGACCACTTCTGCTGACAGGCCCGCCTCTAGGTACCGAGCCCCCTCAGGGGCCAGGCCCAGAGGCTCCAAAACTCTGGCCGGGGGTGAAATATTGTGCCCCCTGCCTGAGAGAGCAGATCCCTCCTCAGAGGAACCTGCCACGGAGAGTCGTCTAGCAGAGCTATGATGTCCGAGAACCATACTCGAGTGGGCCACCGGGGTGCTACTAAGAGCAGGCTGATGCCCTCCCGGCGGACCCGCTCCAGAACTCTCGGGAGCAGAGCGATCGGGGGAATGCGTACAGACGCAGCCTCGGCCACGTCTGCATCATGGCGTCCAGCCCTAACGGAGCTGGATGCTTGAGAGAGAACCACAGTGGACAGTGGGACGTCTCTCGAGACGCGAACAGGTCCACTTCCACTGGGCCAAATCTCTCGCACCTGGCCTCCACCACCTCTGGGTGGAGTCGCCTCTCCCCGGGCCTCAGCCCCTGCCTCGACAGGATGTCTGCTCCCTGATTTTGGTCTCCGGGAATGTACATCGCCCTGAGGGACGATAACTTCCCCTGGGACCACAGGAGGATTTGATGCGCCAGTCTGCATAGAGGGCGCGACCTCAAACCCCCCTGGTGATTGAGATACGCGACAACCGAAGTGTTGTCTGAGCGTATCAGGACATGGTGGCCGCGGAGGTCTGGGTAAAAGCTCCTCAGAGCTTTGTAGACCGCCAGCATCTCCAGGCAGTTGATGTGCCCTGAAGAAATGCCGGGTCTCCCACAGACCTCTCGCAAAACGGCCTTCCATGACCGCGCCCCAACCAGTGAGGGAAGCATCTGTTGAAGCGGCTCTCCGGCAACATGATGCTCCCAGCACTGGTCCTTGGGACAGGAACCAAGGTTTCCGCCATATGACGAGGGAACGAAGGCATTTGCGCGTTACCCTGATCATATGAAACGGATTTCCCCTCGGGGAAAACCCCCTGGCCCTAAGCCACCACTGTAGGGGTCTCATGTGCAGCAGGTCAAAAGGTATCACCTTGGACGCTGCTGCCCTGAGCCCCAGCAGTCTCTAAAACTGCTTCACAGTGAGGCTGCGGCCCGGCTTCACTCAGGAGACCATCGCCAGTATGGACTCCACGCATGCGGGGGACATTTGTGCCCGCATCGACGTGGAGTCCCATACAACCCCCAGGAACGTAGTCCGCTGGGAGGGCGTCAACACGCTCTTCTTCGTGTTGAGTCTCAGTCCCAAGCATCTGATGTGGGCCAGAACGACATCTCGATGCCGAACCGCCACCGCGAGGGGAGAGTGCCAGGCCGAAGGGAAGAACCCGATATTGGTACGCTTCGCCCCCGAAAGCGAACCTCAGGAACTTCCTGTGACATGGAAGGATGGAAATATGGAAGTATGCGTCCTTTAGATCTATCGTGACGAACCAGTCCTCGGACTGGATCTGACTCACGATGGCTGGAATTATGAGCATCTTGAACCTGAATCTCCTCAGAGACCGATTCAAGAGCCTGAGATCTATAATCGGACGCAACCCACCATCCTTCTTTGGAACTATGAAGTACCGGCTGTAGAACCCGGAGTCCCTGTCCGCCAAAGGAACCCGCTCTATGGCTTCCTTGGCTAACAGGGCTTGTACTTCTTGTTCCATAACCCGAACCTGCTCTGGGCCGACCACAGTCCGGACCACCCCGTTGAAACTCGGGGGAGGAGAACCGAACTGCATCCTGTAACCCAGCTCTACAGTCTGCAGGACCCATGTAGATACACTCGGAAGGCATTACCATGCGCCAAGATAATCTACTAAGGGAACCAGCCTCTCGAGGCTGGCCTCGGGTGTCAACCGAAACTCGTTCCCGACCCCCCTGAAGCGGCTAACCGGCAGGGAGCGGTCGAGAACGATTTTCGGTGGGCGCACACGTTCGCTGCCCAGTCGCAAGTCCCTTTGGAGGCGACGAAGGCAGCGTGTGTGCGCGGGAAATCAGTGAGGCCCGAAGCGTCTTTGACGGCGGGAACACAGCACTGATTTCCCGAGAGCTCCTGGGGGAAAACGACCTCGGTCGCTCCTACCCGGGAGAGGGGGCTGGCCAGCAGGGGCCTCATCTAAGGGAGCAGCTCGACAGGGCCGCAATACTAGGGCGGACACTGCGCCTAGCAACCGCCTGAAACTGATGTGTCCCGCAGGCCACCAGGCGGCGAGAACGACATCAACTTCAGGAGGGCTCCCTCTTAGATGAATATCCAGACAAGTCAAACACGCTTGGGTGACAGACCGATTAAAGTATCTAACTTATCAAAGTCAGATAACATACACTCAATTCCTCAGAATTAAATGTCATCATAATCACCCAACCCATGCAACCTAGTCTGAATAACAGGCTGAATAAAAAATACATCTAACTCCTCACGTTAGATAATATTAATTAAATGCAGCCATAATATGGTCTGAATGATAGGCTGAATATCTAACTCCTCAAAGTCAGATCCTATATTATTTAATTCCTCAGAATTAAATACAGCCCAAATCATCAGACGATACTGTTTTATTGTATTTATATGGCTCGTAACCATACGTTGCCTCAGCAACGTGGCTCGAGCCGTTATAATACAATTGGCTTTCATTCCTCGGAAAAAAAGTCAAACAGGCGCGAGGCTGAAACACCCGAAAAGCGCACGGTAGTACGCGTCGAGATATTTCTCAATGAAAACAGCCAGCACCCTCAGGCGCTGACCGCATGCCTCGCACCCAACAGTATCCACAATACAGTGAAACATGGTCGGAAATAACACCAGACGATACTGCTTTATTGTATTTATACGGACTCGTAAACCACATGTTGCCTCAGCAACGTGGCTCGAGCCTTTATAATACAATTGGCTTTCATCCCTCGGGAAAAAAAGCCAAACAGGCGCGAGGCTGAAACACCCGAAAAGCGCACGGCAGTACGCGTCGAGATATTTCGCAATGAAAACAGCCAGCACCCTCAGGCGCTGACCGCATGCCTCGCACCCAACAGTATCACATTTCACCGTATCACGTTGTATCACTTCACTAGCAGACTCGAACCTACGCACTGCCTTTTTTTTTTTTTTTTTTTGGCAACGCGAGATTGAATCTAGCATAGGAAATGGCGAGCCTCGATACGGAGCACGTCTAATTCCTCAGAATCAGACAGCTCACGCATCGGGTCCTCCACCCCGGGGGAAGAAGCCGCAGCGCGGGCTTCCACACGGGGAAGGAGAACAATGGAACTGTCAAACAGGGAAGGAGAAGATGCCTCAACACCCTCTCAAGTTCCCCTGACAGCCCATCTGCGAGTCCCATGATTGATCAACCGTGCTGTCTTTTTTTTTTTTTTCGACAGACACGGGACCAGCCACGGGGTTCGCGAGCCCTGCTTGTGAACAACGTTGGTAGACAAACAACATCAAATAAGACTGACAAAACAGAGCGCTTCGCTGAAGAGCAAAAAAGCTAGTGTGTGTTTGCATCAGCTTCCTTTTTGTATCTTCCGGGTATGCCGTCATCTACTACGTCACGACGCGACACCAATCAGATTGGCTTGATTTCATTCATGCTTCAGATGCGTAACGCTGTGGGCGTTCCCAGAGTGTTGTCACTCGACGACGCAGTGCGAGTTCCCTCGAAGGGGAACAATAATTAATATGTAAAGTTAATATGACCTTCATATAACAAAAGAACCAAAACACCTTTAAGTTTTAATAAAATCTACCCCCAGCAACATAAAAGTGACACATAATATAAAAATACAAGTGGCAGCAGCAACAACAACAGATGATCTCTTCCTTAAATGCTTGATTTTGCCTTTTGGTTGTAGATGTTATGATGTTTAGCTTTTTAACACTTAACTCAACTTTATTAAACATCTTAAAGAACGTACATTTATAACATCAAATAAAATCGTCTTTTCATGAGATAAAAATAAAGATAAGTGAACATGATGAGCACTAGCAGACACTAATAAAGACTTGATAAAATCCTACCTTACAGAGGAAAAGAATAACTCCCAATCGCATCTTCATTGTGTCCATTTGAAGCAAAATGCCTCGAAAGGTCCTTCAGGTCTTACTTCCTCGCTGGTTTTTAAGACTGCACAGCTATTTCGTTGTTTGAGTTGCACAAATACCCTCACATGGGATATTTGTAATCATTTTAGGGGGCGGGGTTGTCTAAGGGTGTGGCATATGGAGTGATGTAAAGTGCTTCCAAATATACATTTACTAGAAAATAAATTATTTAACTAAAGATGTAAACTTCCTACATTTCTCAGAGAGTGAAGGGTACAGTAGCAGTACAGTATTGTTATGACTTGACTGGAAACAAGCAGGTCTATGATATCTTTAGAAAGTTGTATCTGTTAGCATTTTAGGTGAGTAAAACTTTTAAACAGTTATACATCATTTACCATTATTTGCCTGTACAAAACATTCTGGTCAAAACATCAGTTTATTCTTACTCTTTTTCTATTGCCTACAAACATCATTCTATACCAAAGTATTTTTCCAAAAATCTAGCCCAAACTGCTATTCTCACCTTTTTTTGTTCAATTGCTAACACGCATTGGTCAAAACTGAAACGACTGTAACTTTACACAGTCAGCGAAACAGAAGTCTGTGGGGATCGGCCCATGAAGCCCTTATGAAGCCCTTTATGGGAATTTTATTTGCCAATATGATTGACTAATGTCAATGCTTGATCATTTGTACACTATAAATCTAACACACACATTATCAATGTTATTAGTTGCAGATGTGTTGCTTGCTTGATGTCTTCCTGCCTTGTTTGGATGCTCTGGTCCCTTCCAAATACCTTCCCCTGTTCCCATCCAACTTCGTGTCCACCTCGGTCCTGTGAGCCAACGGCTCCACCTTGGGCTTCCAGGCCGTGGGTATCTGGTCCATTGGCCTCTCAGCTCCATCTGGGTCTCCATCACTTTTGGCTTCGCCTCCATCAGTCAGTCCCCAGGTTCCATCCGGACCTTCAGCCAAAGCTTTACCTTGGCAAAAGCGATACCTTTCTTTGTTGTGCGATTGTTATAGCCATTAAATGTGACATTCTCTGCATACCTTCGGTTGCAGAAGCAGGCCTAAAATGTTCCACTCCCTCTCAGAAGCGCAATGCTGGATTCTCATCAACAATAGCCGCGTTTCCATTACAGATTTGCGTAAAACTTTTGCGATATTTTCTAAAAGTCGATAAAAAAATATTGCGAAACGACGGCGTTTTCATTTACTGATGTTGCACCTTAAACCATTTTTTTCCTCTCGTGATAAATCATTCCAAAAATCATGCTACTTATGTTGTTAGGTTTATGTATATCCCAGCCACAGCAGACGCAGTGTGACGCAGAGTGTTATCCAATCACTGATGGCAAGAAAAGCTCCTTATACTTGAGCGGCACACATGAGGTGTTATGATAAATTGTTGCATTTTTTATTCTATTGTTTTTTATGAGTTTAATAAAGAACTTGTCTTCTGTCCAAACACTCCATCATCTGTAAAGAATGATCGACTTTTACATACGCAGGTTATTGTGACGCATTGCCACACACAGAGACGAGCGAAACGTTTGAATTTACTCAAAGGTTTTTTTTTACCACTTCGTTATTTTGGCTTGGAATTTCGTTTTGTTTAATAAACAAAATATATTTTTGAAATGAAGACAGTGTTTGGAGTGGAGTGCATAATAATCCGTTCCCTGAGTCCACGGCCTTTGCTGTTATTGAGTGTACACAAATAAAAGTAGACAGTTTACTGTTTATAATTACATCTTGCACTTAGCCTATCTGTATGGCTAAAAATGACGGGGTATTGTGAGTTGTTTCCGCTGGAATAAGGAAAAAATCCATCAGAAGGCGACGACGACTTCGTCGGACAGAGGGTTAAAGAAAATGTAGCCTATTTAGTTTCATATAGTTAGGCTATGTATAAATATTATAATCTTTTAATTTCATATGTTGATTATGTAAAGTAAGCAGCATGAGTAAGGCACATAATCAGATGCGCATATGTCTGGGGACATGGATTGAGCATTTCATTGAATTGTGTTTTCTAGAAAGTCTTTCTTTAAAATTAATTTCGTTTTGTATAAATTGTATTTTAAATTTTGATCAATGTTTAATCAACTATTTGGCTGTATATTTAATAAATAAGAAGTAAAACAAGATTGTCGGGAATGGATTGACGTGTGTAACTGGCCTGTTTCCTCAATCTTTGAGTAAGGCTGAAACTACAGCGTCTTTCTGTTTTAATACATTTCTTGAATATATGTCTTAATTACAGTCGGCCTATAGATAGTTATGATATTTGTGGTTGCACCGGGGTCCGTCATTATAAAGTTACGCCACTTTCCTTTTTAGGAGAAAATATATGTCATTTTAACGACATACAATCTCGTTATTAGACATACTTGAGTGGAAAAATAATAATATGTAGGCCCTGTGTGAGAGCAATGTGTGACCGTACCAGCTGACCTGTAAATGCGAAAAAACTGTTTCCATTGCAGTTTTGCGAAAATGTCCTTTTTCGAATTGTCTGAAAAACCTCCTCATGCGAGAGTAAAAACCTTTTTGCGATATATGGGAGTTTTTGCGAAAGTGACACGTTTCCATTGGGCGTATTTTCAATTCGCAATTTCAATTTGTGCAATTTGAAGGGTAATGGAAACGCGGCTAATGACAGACTCCCTTACATCCTCCACCTTCTTGATGACTACCCAGTTATCACACCTCCATCTGCACCACCATAGTGAGGGCTCTTTACTCTCATTGAAGTCTTCACTGAACTCTGCGTTCCTTTATCAGAGGATAAAACCTCCAGGCCTTGCACCTCCATTACATTTTTAGGCATCATTTCCTTCCAAGTATCTCTGCACCCTACAAAAATCCACCGAATCACACTGCTTAAAGCAACGCTTACTAGCCTTTCAAAGCCACCTCAATTTGGCCATCCTCATAGTCCTTCAAGGAAAATCTTTCTTGTCCTACATTGTCAAAAGCAGCGGCCATCCCTTTTCTCCACGAACGGCATTCTATAATGATTACACCACTAGTCACGATGACATTCAATTGTACACCAATGCAGCACCCATAGGCTCCGGTGGCACGGATTTGCCTCCATATGGCCCCCAGAGTTCAGTTCTCTCAACTCGCATAATAGAATGGGCATGGATAGTCTAGAAAATCAATATACATCCATCTCAGACAATGCAGCAGTAGTAGAAATCATAAACATAAGCATATCACGTTTAGCAGCAATCATGCAATTCATGTGCAGGCTCACTAATTTTCCGCTCAACACCAGTTTCTCCTCCAAGCTGCTCACATACTCGGAAGGGCACTTGATTTAATCATAAAAGGGAAAATATATATTTCTTTGATATTATTTGGAAAATTGTATACAGCCTTACTACATTTACATTTATGTATTTAGCTGTTGCTTTCACCCTTACAAGAGAGGAATCCGTGAAGGAGCCAACAATATTCATAATATACAATGCCAGTTTTATTTTATTTTTTATTACTAGATTAGGAAGAAAGAAAAAAATGCAGAGAAGAACAGAGCATGTGAAAGTGGAAGTGGCTGGCTCCTGAAAGAGGAAGTCAACACTTTTGCAAGATCATCAGTCTGATTTAATGTATTTTTTATGTTATTTTTTTTAATACAAATACAATGTGAGCAATAGTGACAGAAATAGAAAACTAGATAAAATAGCTTGTCAAGTCAAACTATGATGTTGGCTTGATAAAGCTTGGCCAGAAAGTTAGAAATTAGAATTTTCTAGTTTTGGCGTTGCTATGCAATTGCTAGGGTATTTTGGGTGGTTACTGGGGGGTTGTTAGGGCGTTGCTATGCATTAATATTATATTCAGTAATTTATATTCTTCATATTGCTTAATATTCAACAATATTATTGATCTGCCTGTACTGACGCTGTTGTATGAGAACTGAACGATAACATTAACTAATGTAATAATTGATGATCTTTACAATGGAACTGAATCAACATTGAATAAACTGACATCAGCTGAACATGACACTATTTCTATTTAGAGCTGCTGTACAGCTGATATTAACTCTGTTTGCATCATTTCTCTGTTTATCACTTGAAAGCTGCTTTGAAACAATCTGTATTGTATAAAGCGCTATAGAAATAAAGCTGACATGACGCTATGCATTTGCTAAGGTACTCAACGACACACACAGCTCTTTTACAAATCAATTCTACACAATCATATCTATTATACTGACAGATTCACATTCTTAAGAAAGATTGGTGATTTATTAAACATAGGGATTCCTGTCATCTATGTCCTCTAATCAATTATAAAATAAACTTCTCTTTTGGATTAACCTTGTTTTCTTCTTCACAGCAAAAGTGGGCAAAGGGTTGATAGACGAATCATTGCAGACAGAATGAATTGCTTGATTCTTCCAATTCAACTACCAGGGTTCCTGTGCCAGTAGCTGGAGAATTACCTGCACACAAGCACAGACATTAGAAAAAGGCAAAGCTAGCAATAATTATTCTCTTTTAAAAAAATGGGTCCTTGGTTATGATTTGACTTTTTACTTTGCAGATGTTGTTTATACTCAAACTGCAACTAAAGTTACGATTATTACGAAGGTCAATGCAAAGGGAGAAATGTAATCAATTTTTAAATCACTTTTTAAGGATTACAACAAACACCTGGTAGGGACTACAGCAAGCTTCTTCCAGGGTTGGTGACCCTAAAATGTACATAAACCCCGCCCCCAGGAACACGCAACAAAGGGTGAGGCCATGTTGGGCTGAGTTGTTGTAGTAGAGTCTTGTTGCCATAGATATACATAAACGCTAGATGTCTTGTCCTCGCTGCTGGCCAATGCAGGTCGACGTCCGCACCTGGCGGCCATTTTGTCACAGTCAGCTCGCTCACTCCTAACATTGTGTTTTAATGGTGCATGTACTTTTTAAATAACCATAACTTGCTAAATTTTCTACCGATTTTCAAACTGTTTGGTTTGTTATAAACATCAGCGATGTAGTTATGACACTGCACACTTATGAGTAATTATTCAAAATTTGTTCAAACATCCAGAATTATAGCCACGTTAATAACGTTTGTAAGAAACCAAATAATTTGTAAATCCGTCAAGATTTCAGCGAGATAAGAGTATTTGTGTTCGTGCAGATCACTCACCTTACATCAGAAGCCCGCCAGAAAGCTTGCCTGTGACAAGATGGCCGCCAGAAAGCTTGCCTGTGACAAGATGGCCGCCAGAAAGCTTGCCTGTGACAAGATGGCCGCCAGTGATGACGTTAGAGATTCCGCCGCAAGACATCTAGTCTTTATTATGGATATCTATGGTTCGATGGCCATGCCGTCGAAACGCTGCTGTTACACAGTCCGCCATGTTTATACCCTCGCTAGAGTAGCTTGTCATAAAATGTCTCATCTACGTATTATAACTGTTCTGTTTTTGACTGTAATAATAAACTCTCGGCATCTGACCCACTGAGGATGCAGTGGATTCATTTAATTTGTGGAGGGATTAATTAGCTGAATTCATGTATGTTTGTGTGAATCATTGTACACTGGACTGCTTTGCAAACGAGAGTCAGTAAACGCAGGAGTTGCTTCTCAAAGATGGATCAAATCCAACTCTTTGTGATCCAACTTCATATCCAGAACACTCAAGTACTGCACTTTATAATGTGTGTTTGCAAATGGCCTTTCTGAATGTGCTAATGTGGCTAAAGCTACCATTGTTTCTTAAGGCCAATTTATACTTCTGCGTCGAGTGTACGCCGTAGGCTGTGATGCGCGCGTACATCTCCAAAAATGTAACAACGCGTCAATTCTACACGGACCGCAAGCGCTGTGATTGGTCTGCCAGAACCCCTCCCTCAGGTCAATCTACCCTCTCAAAATAAATCTGCGCTAGGAGTGTGTGTGTGTCCAGAAATGGAATGATAGTTTCATCCTTATATCTGCAATATAACAATATTTTGTAGTCCAGAGATTGTTTATGTTAGTGAATAAATACATAGATCCACTGTGTATATTTTATTTTCTCATTAAAACCAAAGATGTTAATCAGTGATTGTATATCAAGAACAGGGACATATTAGAGTGGATTTCGTTTTGTGATTTCAATGGAACAAATAAAGTCTCCGCAACAGCAATCGATTGAAACGCTCGTCTGTGCACGAGCCACAGATACTGAAAACAGCGCCACAAGCTCGGCATGATTTCAAAAACGCATTCCAGCGCCAGATCGCCTCTTAGTTAACTCTACTAATCAACAAGAGATGCTTCATTTGTATTACATACAACTCAAGCCGCAGGACAAGCCGCTATCTGACGCCATGATGGCTGCTTATACTCCGGGTGCGTCTCAATCAGCTCTAGTTCAGTAGTCAGGGCACTGATCAGGGATCAGCCCATTGCCTTCTGTCCTGATCAGTGCCCTGACTACTGAACTAGAGCTGATTGAGATGCACCCTCCGACAATGTAAACAAGCTGCTTCTTCTCTGGCTTTTGCCTTGATACTGTGGGTTACTTGAAACTTGAGACACGCTCAACAGCCATTCCATTGATGTGGATGGTGTCGTGTGTGCCTCTTGACTCTTTCCTGAAGTCCACGATGAGCTCCTTCGTTTTGGTGGTGTTGAGGAGCAGGTTATTTTCAGCGCACCATGTGGCCAGGTGCTGGATCTCCTCCCTGTAGGCAGTCTCATCGTTGTTGCTGATGAGACCAATCACCGTAGTGTCGTCCGCAAACTTGACGATGGAATTAGATCCATACACAGGCTTGCAGTCGGAGGTGAAGAGGGAGTAGAGAAACGGACTTGGCACACAGCCCTGTGGTACACCAGTGTCGAGTGTGATGGACGTGGAGCAGGTGGATCCTGATCGAACATTCTGGGGTCTGTCAGTTAGGAAGTCCAAAATCCAGTTACACATTGGAGTGTTGATGCCCAGGTCTCCAAGTTTGGCTATTAACTTGGATGGGATGACAGTGTTGAATGCTGAGCTGAAGTCAACAAACAGCATGCGTGCATAGGTGTTCTTATGGTCCAGATGGGTGAGCACAGAGTGCAGTGCCATGGAAACTGCATCCTCTGTGCTCCTATTGCTGCGATAGGCAAACTGGTGTGAGTCCAATGTGGATGGTAGAGAGTCTTTTAGGTGTTCCAGGACCAGCCGCTCAAAGCATAGGTGTGAGTGCTACAGGGCGGTAGTCATTAGGGCACCTCGGGCTAGAGTGTTTCGGCACTGGCACAATGGAAGTGCGTTTGAAGCATGATGGTACAGCTGCTTGGGCAAGAGGCAGGTTGAAAATGTCTGTAAAAACCCCAGCGAGCTGCTCCGCACATGCCCTGAGAACACGACCAGGGATGTTGTCTGGTCCAGCAGCCTTGTGTGCGCTGATCCGGCTCAGTGCCTTGCAGACATCTGTGGAGGAGAGTGTGATTGGTGGGTGGTCAGCTGAGGGTTTGAGCATGGTGGCAGTTTCTCTGTTGTCTCTTTCAAAACGAGCATAAAAGTAATTTAGTTCGTTCAGGAAGTTGACATCAGTGGCTGCGGGGGTGGACCGGGTGGGTTTGTAATCACTGATGGCCTGAATGCCCTGCCACATGTGCGAGGGTCAGAGTTGGAAAAGTGTCCCTCTATCTTTAACTTGTAGCAGTGCTTGGCCTTTTCGATGCCCCTCTTCAGGTTTGCTCTGGATGTGCTGTAGGCTTGTGCATCACCTGATCTGAAGGCAGTATTGCGTGACTTCAGCAGGAGTCGCACTTCCCTGTTCATCCAAGGCTTCTGATTTGGGTATGTGGTGATCTGTTTCTGGGTTGTAACACTGTCAATGGTGGTATTGATATGGTCCAATACAGAGGAGGTGTAGGAGTCAATGTCCGTGTGAGCGCCACTTTACTGTATTCACAGAGACTGGGGCTTGTTATTTTTAGCCCGGAAATGCGCACCACCAGTATAATTCAGAAGTGCACTTTTATTACTTCTTAAAAATAATGCTATGCTAACTTTAACCACATAAAGCCGTCAGCGTCCTAACCAGCACATTCACAAAATATAACGTGTTGTACTTATGTTCTGTTTTTGCTGCCACCCAAATAGGGCATTTAAAAACATCCTATGATAAATAACCTGTGGTGTTTTTTGAGCTGAAACGTCACAGACACATTCTGGGGACACCTGAGACTTGTATTACATCTTGTGAAAAAGTCTTTACAGAACCCCTTTAAAAAAAGAAACAGAAATTACCATCATCCACGGCTAAAACGATAGCTGTGTATTTGCTATCTTTGACATGGGAAGATTCTCTATCCATAAGGTTCTTGACTTTAATAATTCCAGTGTCTGGAGTTACACTCAGCCAGCCGGCAGGATCATTGCCAATTTTATACCTGGAAGGAACCAAAACATGTCTCTTAAAACTAGAAATGTTCAGCAAGAATAACTTAAGTCTTGGCTGAATGTTTAAAATCTTTTGAAGTGCAAAGGATATGCAAGGTATGATTTGAATTCTGTGTATGAAAGATTTGATATTGGAAGGGATATTGGTCATGATAGGTAGACAGGTAGGCCTTGCTAAGGTGGTTCTCAGTGGTTTTTAGTTCTAGTGAGGCTTTTTGCCAACAAAAAAATAATTTGCTTTAAGAGAAAATCAGTCAGAATTTTTAAATGGAATAATGACATTTGCAACATTTCTTACGTTATCTTGTGTGATTTTCCAATGTCTGGATCAGTGGCTGTATAAGTAACAAATTCACTACCAACTGGCGTATCTTCGGGTTTGGTAATTTTCTTCTCCTTTTGATTAAACTCTGGAGGCTCATTCACATATAGAACATCCACTGTGACTGTGGCGGTGGAAGTGGGCAAAGCCCCGACAAATGGATCATCGTTCTCAACAATCACAGACAGAATGTGTTGCTTGTTCTTCTCAAAGTCCAGGGGCTAAATGTGGAAAAGAAAGTCTACTTTACTAAAGGCACGTCATTGTGACCGATTGCCTGTGCAAACACATGAGCAACACACAGTACCTTTACAGTGGTGATGATGCCCTCTAGCCGGCTGGGTCCAGTAGTGACATTGAAAAACCCACCCTTGTCACCCCCAATAATCTTATATTTGGTTGACCAGGCAGGAGATCCAACTTCATCTCCATCAGTAACTTTAAGTGTGGCCACTACAGCTCCTACTTTATTCTCTGGGACGGATACGGTGTGCTAAAACAAAGAGATGTATGGCGTATACAAGTATTAATAAAGTTAAAACACTTGTATATTTATATATTCAGAATATTATAATATATTACCGTGGTCTCCTCAAACTGAGGAGCGTTATCATTGCTGTCAGTCACAGTAATAACAGCTGTGCCCGTGGTCATCAATCCAACTCCTTCCATGTCAGCAGCCACAACTGTCAAAGTGTATTTGGGCCATTTCTGAAAGGGAAGATAACTGATGAGTTTGCTTGCATAAAATCATTTACAACCACTTTAAAACCCATTCAACAAATGTCATTTCTCACCTCTCTGTCCAGGCCAGCAGAATTCACAGAAATTCCTCCAGTAAAAGAGTTGATTTGAAACATGTTTGGATCTGGTAATTCTGGTTCTTGCTTAATGATTTTGTATCTGAGATCTGCATTGTTAGTATTTTCTTTGTCATCTGCATCAGTGGCTGTGACGATCATAAACTCAGGACCTTCAGTGAGAGAAGAATAAAGACTGATTAGGTGGTACGAGCTGAAGAGGCATTTGAAGAATCTGCACCATACACCTACCTATTTCAGCAGCTTCAGGAACTTCTCCATTGAATGGATTTTGTGTAAAAACAGGAGGATTATCATTTGCGTCCAAAATATTTACAATAATCACCATTGGATATTCGACTATAGAAGGCCAATCAAGTCCAGTAGCATGAGGTATAAGCTAAAGACAGGAGAAGAAATACAGGCACGTTAAGAGGCTAATTTCCGAGGTTGTTTGAAAACACACACACACACACACACACACAAAAGGGGTTGTATATTTTAGTCCATGTGTGTTAGCTTTGAGACATGAATATGCATGTCAGGTTATGGACAGAGACAGAGGATGAGGTGAACTCAAAATTATGTTTATTGAAAGAGACACGAACACAGGTTGAACTAGGGAATATAGGCGAGTACCAGATCAAGCACTTCAGAACAATCACTTAGCTGTGGATATTTTTGAGCAGGAAATGGAGAACACAAGGAACGAGGAACTGCAAGACGAGGAATCAGAAGGTGGATGCTCATGTGAGTAACCAGTAAGGAGCCCAGTTACATATGACTAGACCAGACACTATTGTGAAGGGAGTGAGTGTTCATATAGTGTCTGTGATTATGAGGTGCAGGTGCAGGTGATTAGAACTGAGGGGATTGTGAACGAATGGGCAGAGCGTGGAGATCTGGGCCTGTATTTATCAAGCATCTGAGAATTACTCACAAGAACACTGCTAAGAATTGACTTAAGAGTAAAAAAAAAATAATTGTCTCAAATCTCTGAATAAAAGTTAGTTATCAAACATCTCAGTCATACTTTAAGTGAAGTGTAGAACTAAATCTTAAGTGTCAGTCTTAAGCTGTGTCCCAATGTGAAGGGTGCACCCTCTGAAGGCCACATTTGAAGTGCGATTGCGTCACAGTGGCACTACGAAGGGTGTCCCAATGTGAAGGCTGCACCCTCTGAAGGCCACATTTGAAGTGCGATTGCGTCACAGTGGCACTACGAAGGGTGTCCCAATGTGAAGGCTGCACCCTCTGAAGGCCACATTTGAAGTGCGTTTGCATCACAGTGGCACTACGAAGGGTGTCCCAATGTGAAGGCTGCACGCTCTGAAGGCCACATTTGAAGTGCGATTGCATCATAGTGGCTCTACGAAGGGTGTCCCAATGTGAAGGCTGCACCCTCTGAAGGCCGCATTTGAAGTTTGATTGCGTCACAGTGGCTCTACGAAGGGTGACCCAATGTGAAGGCTGCACCCTCTGAAGGCCGCATTTGAAGTGCGATTGCATCATAGTGGCACTAAGAAGGGTGTCCAAATGTGAAGGCTGCACCCTCTGAAGGCCGCATTTGAAGTTTGATTGCGTCACAGTGGCACTACGAAGGGTGTCCCAATGTGAAGGCTGCACCCTCTGAAGGCCACATTTGAAGTGCGATTGCATCATAGTGGCACTAAGAAGGGTGTCCCAATGTGAAGGCTGCACCCTCTGAAGGCCGCATTTGAAGTTTGATTGCGTCACAGTGGCACTACGAAGGGTGACCCAATGTGAAGGCTGCACCCTCTAAAGGCCGCATTTGAAGTGCGATTGCGTCACAGTGGCTCTACGAAGGGTGTCCCAATGTGAAGGCTGCACCCTCTGAAGGCCGCATTTGAAGTTTGATTGCATCATAGTGGCACTACGAAGGGTGACCCAATGTGAAGGCTGCACCCTCTAAAGGCCGCATTTGAAGTGCGATTGCGTCACAGTGGCTCTACGAAGGGTGTCCCAATGTGAAGGCTGCACCCTCTGAAGGCCACATTTGAAGTGCAATTCCATCATAGTGGCACTACGAAGGGTGTCCCAAATGTGAAGGCTGCACCTCTGAAGGCCGCATTTGAAGTTTGATTGCGTCACAGTGGCTCTACGAAGGGTGACCCAATGTGAAGGCTGCACCCTCTGAAGGCCGCATTTGAAGTGCGATTGCGTCACAGTGGCTCTACGAAGGGTGTCCCAATGTGAAGGCTGCACCTCTGAAGGCCACATTTGAAGTGCGATTACATCATAGTGGCTCTACGAAGGGTGTCCCAATGTGAAGGCTGCAACCTCTGAAGGCCCCATTTGAAGTGCAATTGCATCACAGTGGCTCTACGAAGGGTGTCCCAATGTGAAGGCTGCACCCTCTGAAGGCCGCATTTGAAGTGCGATAGCGTCACAGTGGCTCTACGAAGGGTGTCCCAATGTGAAGGTTGCACCCTCTGAAGGCCACATTTGAAGTGCAATTGCGTCACAGTGGCTCTACGAAGGGTGTCCCAATGTGAAGGCTGCACCCTCTGAAGGCCGCATTTGAAGTGCGATTGCGTCACCGTGGCTCTACGAAGGGTGTCCCAATGTGAAGGCTGCACCTCTGAAGGCCACATTTGAAGTGCGATTGCATCATAGTGGCTCTACGAAGGGTGTTCCAATGTGAAGGCTGCACCCTCTGAAGGCCGCATTTGAAGTGCAATTGCGTCACAGTGGCTCTACGAAGGGTGTCCCAATGTGAAGGCTGCACCTCTGAAGGCCACATTTGAAGTGCGATTGCATCACAGTGGCACTACGAAGGGTGTCCCAATGTGAAGGCTGCACCCTCTGAAGGTCACATTTGAAGTGCGATTGCATCATAGTGGCTCTACGAAGAGTGTCCCAATGTGAAGGCTGCACCTCTGAAGGCCGCATTTGAAGTGTGATTGCGTCACAGTGGCTCTACGAAGGGTGTCCCAATGTGAAGGCTGCACCCTCTGAAGGCCACATTTGAAGTGCGATTGCATCATAGTGGCTCTACGAAGAGTGTCCCAATGTGCAGGCTGCACCCTCTGAAGGCCGCATTTGAAGTGCGATTGCGTCACAGTGGCTCTACGAAGGGTGTCCCAATGTGAAGGCTGCACCCTCTGAAGGCCACATTTGAAGTGCGATTGCATCATAGTGGCACTACGAAGGGTGTCCCAATGTGAAGGCTGCACCTCTGAAGGCCACATTTGAAGTGCGATTGCGTCACAGTGGCACTACGAAGGGTGTCCCAATGTGAAGGCTGCACCCTCTGAAGGCCACATTTGAAGTGCGATTACATCACAGTGGCACTACGAAGGGTGTCCCAATGTGAAGGCTGCACCTCTGAAGGCCACATTTGAAGTGCGATTGCGTCACAGTGGCACTACGAAGGGTGTCCCAATGTGAAGGCTGCACCCTCTGAAGGCCGCATTTGAAGTGCGATTGCATCATAGTGGCACTACGAAGGGTGTCCCAATGTGAAGGCTGCACCCTCTGAAGGCCACATTTGAAGTGCGATTGCATCATAGTGGCACTACGAAGGGTGTCCCAATGTGAAGGCTGCACCCTCTGAAGGCCGCATTTGAAGTGCGATTGCATCATAGTGGCACTACGAAGGGTGTCCCAATGTGAAGGCTGCACCTCTGAAGGCTGCATTTGAAGTGCGATTGCGTCACAGTGGCTCTACGAAGGGTGTCCCAATGTGAAGGCTGCACCTCTGAAGGCCGCATTTGAAGTGCGATTGCGTCACAGTGGCTCTACGAAGGGTGTCCCAATGTGAAGGCTGCACCCTCTGAAGGCCACATTTGAAGTGCGATTGCATCATAGTGGCACTACGAAGAGTGTCCCAATGTGAAGGCTGCACCCTCTGAAGGCCACATTTGAAGTGCGATTGCGTCACAGTGGCACTACGAAGGGTGTCCCAATGTGAAGGCTGCACCCTCTGAAGGCCACATTTGAAGTGCGATTACGTCACAGTGGCTCTACGAAGGGTGTCCCAATGTGAAGGCTGCACCCTCTGAAGGCCACATTTGAAGTGCGATTACGTCACAGTGGCTGTACGAAGGGTGTCCCAATGTGAAGGCTGCACCCTCTAAAGGCCACATTTGAAGTGTGATTGTGTCACAGTGGCACTACGAAGGCTGCCGCAATTCGAAAGCGACTTCAAAATGCTCCAGATAGCAGACCAACACTGAATCATCGTTGAATCAATGTTAATGCATTAATCAAATTATCATTGAAACAATGTTTATATTGAACATTGATTTTTCATCAGGTTTGCACCTTGAAATAATGTTATTTCAACGATGAAAAATAGATCAAGATGGCAATCTTGCTTTATGTACAGCAGGATTCTATGCCAGTTAATTTTCATGTATGGCTGCAATTAATATGATTTTGTATCAAAAAGTCACTCAAAGTAATCAACATCCTTCAGTTTACATGCAAATGTATTTATTTATGCCCCCACAGTCTCAACAGGAAATCTCACACTGACTTAAAACAATTACATCAGAATATATAACACATGAAAAACATGACAACCTGCATCTGCAAAATGGAAGTAAATACAAATGGAAACTCGCTAATAAAGACAGAAATGGGGCTGTACTACTGAAAGAAAAAAGGTAGAAGAAAGAATTAAATACTCTGAATACTCTGAACTCAGGGGTTTCCACCACGAGCAGTGCCCCCAAGCCTTTCAGGGGCGAAACAGAGCCATTTTTGCACCGTCGTTGGCGGAGATTCATCCCTTGAGGATAATTAATATGCTCACATTTCAGAGAAATGTACCCAATTGATTTGGATTTGCTTTAACATGTTGAATGATGGGACAGATAGATTGACAGTAAGCCTCACCAGTGGAGAATTAAGCTGACCAAAAATCAACATTGATTCAATGTTTGTCTTTTCAACACTGAAAAGCATTGAATTTTCAACATTGGTCCACTATTACTTAGCATTGACATTTCAACCTCAACCAAATTGATGATTCTGATTTCAACATTGACTCAATGTCACAATGCTATCTGGGGAGGCATTTTTATCCGATTAGTTGTTCACATCTTTCAAAGAATTAAGAATGAGTAATCCAATGCTGAAATACACTAATAACTAACTGTTGATTTTAAAAGTTAAGAGACACTAAAAATCCACTTACTCTGTATGAAGCTTTAGTTTCTCTGTCGAGTGGCCGAGTCACTGACAAAAGCCCTGATAATCTTTCTATAATAAAAGTCCCCTTAGGGTCCAGATCTGCTCCTTCACCCGTGATCCTGTATTGCATCTGAGCTTCTTTAGAATAGTCCGACTTTATCTAAATACAGAAAGAAATAAGAGACCAAGTCAATAACAGACAAACATCTCTCTCGTCCATCTCATTATGAAAATTCCCTTCATGACTTTCACTCACCTGGACCAGCTTCATTGGGAAAGGACCTTTGCTATTCTCAAGTAAATTGAACGGAGGAATAATCCAACCTCTCTTTGCTCTCTTCAGACCCGTTGAAGACTTTGGAAACGTCAGAACCAGATCGTCAGAGGGAGATTCCGTCTGGAAATGCTAGTGAAAGGCAATGAGCAGCAAAACATTTTTTGTTAGATTAGATTAGATTAGATTCAACTTTATTGTCATTACACAAGTACAAGTACAAGGCAACGAAATGCAGTTTAGGTCTAACCAGAAGTGCAATAGCAGCAAGTGCAGGATATATACAATGGTTGCGTAAGTGCAGGGCATAAAAATGTACTGAATATATATAAATATGTATAAGTAGAGAGATGGTTATTACTATAAACAGAACTGAATTTACAGATGAATATATACAGTGAATAAATATAAATATACAGATGGCTATTACTATAAACAGAATGTAAACAGAATGTACAGGTGAATATGTACTATGAATATAATATACAGATGGCTATTACTTTGAACAGAATTTTACAGATAGAGGTATACAATAATATGTTAGGCTAATATGAGGAATATAGCAGTGGATTAAGGTAGTGCAATAAATTATGGACAGAGCTATCCGAAAGAAAGTGTAAAAGTGCAGTGGAAAGTGGTTGCATATTGCAGTTAGAAGTACGGTGCAAAATGCAAATGTAAACATGGTTACTGTAAATACAGTCGGCAGTGCAAATGAGCATAATCCAGTTAAGATATGGTGGTGCAGAATGCATAAGTAAACAGTTGTTACTGTAATAAACAGTCAGTAGTGCAAATAACAAAGTTAATGTAGATGTGAGGTAGGAGAGTTTGCAGTTTATGAGGGAAGTGGATCAACGGTGGTTTGAGTTCAGTAAAGAGACAGCTCTGGGGAAAAAACTGTTCTTTAGTCTGCTGGTCCTGGTCCGGAGGATCCTGAAACGCCTGCCGGAGGGCAGGAGAGAAAACAGTCTGTGGGCTGGGTGAGAGGAGTCCTTGAGGATGCTGCGAGCTCGATGCAGACAGCGTTTCCTCTGGATGTGCTCGATGGCAGGTAGTGGAGTCCCTGTGATGCGCTGGGCAGTTTTCACCACCCGCTGCAGTGCCTTGCGCTCCGCAACAGAGCAGCTCCCATACCATACTGCCACACAGTTGGTCAGGATGCTTTCTATTGCGCAGCGGTAGAAGTTCACCAGGATAGCCGAGGAGAGCTGATTCTTCCTCAGTGTCCTCAGGAAGAAGAGGCGCTGGTGAGCCTTCTTGACCAGGCTGGAGGTGTTGGTTGTCCACGACATGTCCGCCGAGATGTGGATCCCCAGGAACTTGAAACTGGAGACACGCTCAACAGCCATTCCATTGATGTGGATGGTGTCGTGTGTGCCTCTTGACTCCTTCCTGAAGTCCACGATGAGCTCCTTCGTTTTGGTGGTGTTGAGGAGCAGGTTATTATCAGTGCACCATGTGGCCAGGTGCTGGATCTCCTCCCTGTAGGCAGTCTCATCGTTGTTGCTGATGAGCCCAATCACCGTAGTGTCGTCCGCAAACTTGACGATGGAATTAGTTCCATACACAGGCTTGCAGTCGGAGGTGAAGAGGGAGTAGAGAAACGGACTTAGCACACAGCCCTGTGGTACACCAGTGTTGAGTGTGATGGACGTGGAGCAGGTGGATCCTGATCGAACATTCTGTGGTCTGTCAGTTAGGAAGTCCAAAATCCAGTTACACATTGAAGTGTTGATGCCCAGGTCTCCAAGTTTGGCAATTAACTTGGATGGGATGACAGTGTTGAATGCTGAGCTGAAGTCAACAAACAGCATGCGTGCATAGGTGTTTTTACTGTCCAGATGGGTGAGCACAGAGTGCAGTGCCATGGAAACTGCATCCTCTGTGCTCCTATTGCTGCGATAGGCAAACTGGTGTGAGTCCAATGTGGATGGTATAGAGTCTTTTAGGTGTTCCAGGACCAGCCGCTCAAAGCACTTCATAATGATGGGTGTGAGTGCTACAGGGCGGTAGTCATTAGGGCACCTCGGGCTGGAGTGTTTCGGCACTGGCACAATGGAAGTGCGTTTAAAGCATGATGGTACAGCTGCTTGGGCGAGAGACAGGTTGAAAATGTCTGTAAAAACCCCAGCAAGCTGCTCCGCACATGCCCTGAGAACACGACCAGGGATGTTGTCTGGTCCAGCAGCCTTGTGCGCGCTGATCCGGCTCAGTGCCTTGCAGACATCTGTAGAGGAGAGTGTGATTGGTGGGTGGTCAGCTGAGGGTTTGAGCTTGGTGGCAGTTTCTCTGTTGTCAAAACGAGCATAAAAGTAATTTAGCTCGTTCAGGAAGTTGACATCAGTGGCTGTGGGGGTGGAGTGGGTGGGTTTATAATCACTGATGGCCTGAATGCCCTGCCACATGCGTCGAGGGTCAGAGTTGGAAAAGTGTCCCTCTATCTTTAGCTTGTAGCAGTGCTTGGCCTTTTTGATGCCCCTCTTCAGGTTTGCTCTGGATGCGCTGTAGGCTTGTGCATCTCCTGATCTGAAGGCAGTATTGCGTAACTTCAGCAGGAGTCGTACTTCCCTGTCCCTTGTTAACAATTAAATACAGCACAAGTTATCAAATATTTGGATAATTCTTGCATCTCAAAATGTTTACCACAGCTACTGACTACTAAAATCAGTCTGGGAAAAACAGTATTATTATACAGGGAGGGTAACATATTTGGGTCCCTATTCAATAAACCAATTTAGGGTGATGTGAGAACTATTCGCTTCACTTAAATATATTAAATATATTAGAATATAAAACAATGTAAAAGTTTAGGTAATCTTAGGTTTTAGGCTTCAGCTCTGCATAAATAAAACATTGACAGACTCATTTTGTGTTAAGACTGATCAGAGAGGGCTAAGACAAATTACATTCATCAGCATGGATTGGAAATTTCATGAATTTAACACCTCTCCAATAATTATTCCTAAACATGTACAGAAATTGATCATTCAATATGTTCATAGTAAAGTAGCACACATAAAAACTGAAATGTCCAATAGAGGTCAGGCTTGTGCGGTACTGACAGCAGTTTCTTGAAGGAACTAGTTTGTACCTCTGAAGAGGAGATGTTCATGACCATGTCGATGTGATGTACCTCATGAGTGTGGGCACACTCAACTCTGACAGATACCGTGTGTTTCTTGCCACTGGAGTCCCAAGCGTGCACAGAAAACACCTTGTGGCCTTCATGAAGAGTCACTTGTCTCTTGAGTGTTACAGTCCCATCCGTGTTCACATCAAACCACTTGTCAGAGGACTGAAAGAGCGTTCTTGTTCTTCCATCGCATGCATTGAAAATTACTGTCAGAAAAAGGGATTCAATTGGCACAATAAAGCATCTTGCTACGCATGTAAACCTGGTTCCCTGAGTGGGGAACAAGATGCTGTGTCAGTAGCTGATGCTATGGGAACACACTCCAGGTGTGACGATGAGCTGAAATAGTGTTGTCAAAAATACCAGAACATTAACTTTGTGATTAGTCAGGAAATCAGGGTATAACATTTACCCTACTCCATTATGCCAGATATGATGCTAAATTCAGAGGTAGTGGAGTTTGTCAACTTAGACTGCTCTTTCAGCTGGGCTGCATACAACCGGTCCAACTTTAGTTATGGCACAAATCTCCATATTCAAAAGCTCAGAATATGCCAAAGAGGGCCACGCTTCCTGATCACTGGGCCTACATTGGCCTACCTTTTGCTACTCAGAGTCTCATTCGGCAGTAGACTGGAAGAAATCTCAAAGCAAGCTTCCAGTCTTGGGCACAGTTCCTCAAGTAAATTCCACCGGAGCAAAAAAGAAAGGCAGAAATCCTTCTGCTTGCTCTCTATAGCCTCAAGCTCAACATTGTATCCCCAGGACTCTGGCTCATGCGGCACTTTGCAGCTTCAGAACCAGTGCAACAAGGGGTGGTTGATTTTCCTCCTTTACTAGTAAAAAAGTGAGCAGTTCAAGGAGCCCTTAAATGAGGCTTGAGTACTACAAATACCCAAACACTTAACGTGTGCGTAGTGTTCCACCCTGGGCAAAGATAACTCTCCCTGTGGTTTGCTGTAAACAAAACAGGCAGAAAATTCACTTCTTGAATAAGAGAAATCTGAGGAGCAATAGTGTATCCTTTTGAGGCATGACTCAGCTGGAGGGTGGCCAGCATCAGCTACTGACGCAGCATCAAGCGAGTCTATGAAAGAGACACGTATGCTGCATTCCAAACAAGGTTGGATATGGGAATATCCCAAAATAAATGTCCCACTTCAGACCTCAGTGAGGCAATTAGACAGAATCAGTCGCAATGACACAATGAGAGCAAATTGTGTGTCATTTATGTCATTTATAAACAAAAATGAAGGTATCTAATGTGTAAGGTGTCTAATCTTAAAGTTTGTTTTTACTTTTATGCTCATTGGAAGTAGGACTTGCCAACATCTTGGAACGTAAAATAACGCGTCTCACTGAGGTTGGGGTTGATCAATTTACTCCCAGTTCACAAGTCAAATGTCTGACGTTCCTGGCGTTCCAGAATTTTTTTTTAAGAACAATCCAAATCCAAAGAACAATTTTTTTGGGGGAAAAATCCAAATTCGGAGCTGTCTGGAACGCAGCATTATTAATGGCATACATCATTAATCAACACTTATTTGAGCGCTACAACACTTACACTTGAGTGAGACCCTTAATTTTGACTCTAATGAAAGCAAATTTAGTGGATACAGGGCATGTAAATTATAACATTTAATTGAATGTTATAGTTAAGGAGTTAAACCAGTTTTAGAGAAGAACTGGTAGATATCTGATTGCATTGTGTAAGGGATCATTTAGCCAAATACTAAAAATATTTAAATAAAAACGCCAAATGTTCAGTTGCTTCAAAGTTTTAACTGCAAAAGGTTCAACCTGGTGCTCAGGTAGAGTTGAATAGTCCGTAATAGGTGCTCTAGGGGTAGGGAAAAATCCAATGACACAAAAAAGGCATGCGCTTCGTTATCCAGGTAGCCTACGTTGAAGGAGAGTTTTTTCTCTGTATTGTTTTTTCTTTTTACTTTTTTCTTTGCTCATTACGTTGGTTCCCCAATCCTGTAGACATGATTGCCATGGGTTAATTGATTGTATTAGGCCTTATTAGGCTAATTGAATGCTTTCGGACTATGGGTGGGGTTCAGCTTATAAATTGGTGTCATTCTCATGCTTTGTGCTGCTTTGCCCTGAAGAAGACCATTTGTTGGTCAAAACATGTTGGCTCTTGTAGCTTTTTAAAAGATGACTTAAGCCATACCAAATAAAGGCTTTTTAAATAATTCCTTCTCCTCTTTTTACGTCTGACTGAGTGCCTGGAACCTGCCTTTTTTGCTTCAAGGTTTTATTTAAAGATAACACCGCCTACCTCTTCCTAGTCTTTCTCCTTGGTGAAGGTCATCTCTGTGCACTTTAAAAACCAGCAACTCCGACTCAAAGCCAGGTGTACATGAAGACTCCTCCGCAAATCCACATACAAAAGCCTAAATTGAAACATTACATTTATATAATATATACACTTGATATTTCCAAATTGCTAGCAAGCCTTAGTCAATACTGATGCCACCTTTCAAAAGTAAAGTTAGATTTTTCTTTGTTCTTTCTGTGTAAAGCCACAGCCCGCTTTTTTCAACAGGAATCTTGGCCAAACAGTTAATCTTAGTTAGTTAAGTAACATTACTTTTAAGATTTATAAGAAAATATGAGTCAGAGTTACTTTTTTCAAATAAGTAATCGCTGTACAGAAAGGTGGGATCCCAAAAGTGCCAGGCTGTATTGAGCACACAGGAGTTATCACCCAGCTAATCCGGGAGGCTCGAGAAATCGACGGCGATCTGGCAGTGCTGTGGGTCGACCTTGCCAACACCTATGGGTCAATCCCGCACAAGCTGGTGTAAACCTCACTGACCCAACACCATGTTCCAGACAAGATCAGGGACCTCATTCTGAACTACTATAACTGTTTTAGTCTAGGAGTCACCTCTGGATCAACAGCATCTGCATTTCATAGGCTGGAGAAAGGAATAATCACAGGGTGCACTATCTCAGTGATTATGTTCGCCCTATCCATGAATATGCTAGTTAAGTCAGCAGAGTTTGAATATAGAGGCCCACTTACCCGGTCAGGTGTGCGACAGTCTCCCATCAGAGCGTTCATGGACGATCTGACGGTTACCACAACATCTGTACCAGGCTGCAGATGGATTCTCCAAGGCCTTGAACGCCTCATCAGCTGTGCCCGTATGGACTTTAAACCATCCAAGTCCCAATCCCTCAAGGTGAGGAAGGGAAAAGTAACCAACAATTTCAGTTTCTCACTAGGAGTGCAAATTCCATCAATAACAGAGAAGCCAGTTAAGAGCCTGGGGAAAGTCTTCGACAGCACACATAGGGACACGGCCACACTTCATGAAACCAGGAAAGAGTTGGACGCCTGGATTGCTGTAGTGGACAAGTCAGGGCTGCCAGGAAAGTTTAAAGCCTGGATTTACCAGCATGGCATTCTGACGCAACTTCTCTGGCCACTGCTGGATTACGATGTCCCTTTATCTACCGTTGAGGGCTTTGAGAGGAAGATCAGCCACTCTCTGCGTAGGTGGTTAGGTCTCCCCCACAGCATCAGCAGCATAGCCTTGTACGGGAGTAAGAACAAGCTACAACTTCCCTTCAGCAGCCTGTCGGAGGGGTTTATGGTTAAGGCCCAGGAGGCAGTCAACCAGGCTGAAGCACGGCTGTGGCACAGTGTGCTGGTGGAGACAGTAGCATCAGGACGTGCAGGGCTTGGCTGTATCCAGAGACCTTTATATGATAAGGTCAGGGGAAAGGACAGGCGTCAACTGGTCCAAGAAGAAATCTGAGCAGGAGGGGAGGAAAAACACACCTGCCGGATGGTGGGGATTCGACAACAAGGGGCTTGGACGCGATGGAAACAGGTAATGGACCAAAAGATCTCGTGGTCTGAAATGTGGAGAGCAGAGCCACACCGGATGCAGTTCCTTATCCGATCAGTCTACGATATCCTCCCCAGTCCAACCAACCTCTTCTCCTGGGGCCTTATAGACACCCCTGCATGCCCACTATGCCAAAAAAGAGGATCCCTGGAGCACGTATTAAGCTGCTGCTCTAAAGCCCTGGGAGAGTGACGTAACCGGTGGCGCCACGACCAGGTGCCAGGTGGTCATCGCAGAAGCCATCAGAGAGAAATCACCACGAAGTAGAAACCCTGCAGGGGGACTTCTGGCAACAGCCTGGGACTGGCAGCTAAAGGTCGACCTGGGAAGGCAGCTCAAATTCACAGAAACCATCGTCACAACCACGCTTAGACCTGATATGGTCCTCTTTTCAGAATCATCAAGGCAGGTGGTGCTACTGGAATTGACTGTGCCCTGGGAAGACCGAATGGAAGAGGCGTTTGAGCGGAAGAGGGCAAAGTACGAGGAGGTGGTAATAGAATGCCATAGTAGGGGATGGAAGACCCGCTGCCTCCCCATTGAAGTTGGTTGCAGAGGGTTTACTGGCCAGTTGTTTTGCAGGGCCCTCAAGCTCCTGGGAATCAGAGGACTGCACAAGAAAAAAGCCATCAGGAACATCAAGGATGCCGCTGAGAAGGCTTCTAGATGGCTGTGGATCAATAGGGGTGATCCGTGGATCACACAAGCTACCTAGACAGGGACTGATTATCCCTGGCTGGGTCACCTGGGCGAGGGTGTATGATGAGGGTGTAAGACCCGAAACGTCTCGGTTACGTATGTAACCCTCGTTCCCTGAGGAGGGAACGGAGACGTACGTTAGTGACTAACGAATGGGGGTTTCGCTTAGAAGCCAATTACCTTCGAGAATTCAACAGCGCCCAATGGCAGTGCCAATGCCATGGGCATGCGGAATTTGCATGCGTAACTCCGCCCCACCTCGTGGGTATATAAGGAAGTACGGTGGCAACATCGCATTATGTTACTGCTGCAGGAGCCAAGACTGAACTCCGCATTCCAGCAGCACAGCTGACGTGGCAAAGGAACGTACGTCTCCGTTCCCTCCTCAGGGAACGAGGGTTACATACGTAACCGAGACGTTCCCTTTCGTTCAGTCACTACGACGTACGTTAGTGACTAACGAATGGGGGTTCCAATACAACAACGCCACTCAGCTGTCATCCAGTGCCCTGCGTAAGTGTGAGTACCCTGTCGTAAGACTAGTATGGACGAAGGACTCCCACTTATCACAGGAATACCAAGGTACACTGCGAAGCATATTCCAGTGTGGATATGCCAAGATGCCTACCCGTGGGGAGGACTTAGAGAATACACATATGACCCGCTAAGGGCTGCATATGGAAGAACTCTAGGGTACCAGCCGAAGGTGGATTTTTAACCCTAGGGGTGGCAGGGACTTGCCAAGGGAAAGACACCTGCTCGCTGAGGAGGCTTACGGTGGAAATACTCGTGTGGGGGTCGCCGGAGGGGAACCATGCACACAGAGCACCTGGCCGGACATGAGGGTCTGGGCTGGAAAGGGAAGACTGAACTGATGTCGGCGTCAGCAGTGCTGGAGGAGCTCAGGGCTCTCGGGGAGCTCACCTGAGGAAAATATCGCACGTATCCAGTCCGTGGAGTGGAATGGCGAGCAAGCGAAGACACCTGAGCCTGGTCCATTACCGGCCACCACTCCCTTTAGGGGTCCATTATGGCTACACTCGGAGATTGTAGAATCTGGCGAATGTGTTAGGTGTCGCCCAGCCTGCAGCTCTGCAGACGTCTGTTAGCGAGGCGCCATGTGCTAAAGCCCAAGAGGAGGCCACACTCCGGGTGGAGTGTGCTGTAACCCCAAGGGGACATGGTCGACCTTGCTGCTGGTAAGCCAAAACAATGGTGTCCACTAACCAGTGAGACAACCTCTGCTTTGAGAGAGCTCTTCCCTTCCACTCTCCACCAAACAGACAAAGAGCTGGTCTGAGGTCCTGAAAAACTGCGTGCTGTCTACATAGGCGCGGAGAGCGCGTACTGGACAGAGCAATGCCAAGGCTGGGTCTGCCTCCTCAAAAGGCAGCGCTTGCAGGTTCACCACCTGGTCTCGGAACGGAGTGGTGGGAACCTTGGGCACATATCCGGGCCGGGGTCTCAGGATCACGTGAGAGTTAGCCGGTCCGAACTCCAGGCACGCTTCGTCAACCGAAAATGCCTGCAGGTCCCCTACCCTCTTAAGAGAGGCCAATGCGGACAGCAGAGCCGTCTTCATAGACAGAAACTTAATATGGACGACCGCAAAGGCTCAAAGGGAGGCCTCAGCAGAGCACTTAGGACTACTGCGAGGTCCCAAGAGGGAACGAGAGGAGAGCGAGGAGGATTCAGTCTCCTCGCCCCCCTCAGGAACCTGATGATCAGGTCGTGCTGACTTACCTTTTTGTCTCCCAGGAGATCGTGGTAGGCAGATATTGCGGCCATGTACACTTTAAGGGTGGAAGGAGACAGCCTTCGTTCCACCCCCTCCTGGAGAAACGATAGCATGGACCCGATCGGGCATTTCCAGGGGTCTTCTTGGCGGGAAGAACACCAGGTGACGAAGAGGTTCCACTTCAACGCATAGGCGTGTCGTGTAGACTCTGCCCTAGTGGAAGTGACGGTATTGACCACCGCAGGTGGAAGACTACTCAAACCTGCCGCGTCCCGTCCAGAAGCCACACGTGGAGCTTCCAGAACGCCGGACGCGGGTGCCAAAGGGTGCCCCTTGTGAGAAGGGTGAGAAGGTCTTGTCTCAGAGGAATAGGCCAGGGAGGGGCTGTCGCAAGGAGTAGCAGTTCTCAGAACCAGGTCTGGCCGTGCATGACCTGCTCTTTGTCCTCCCTGATCTTGCACAGTACCTGTGCGAGAAGGCTCACTGGAGGAAACGCATACTTGCGTAGGCCCTGCGGCCAGCTGTGCGCCAGTGCATCCGTGCCGACCATCGGTCAGGGAATAATACAGGGAGCAATGGGAAGAGTCCTGGGAGGCAAACAGGTCTACCTGTGCGTCGCCGAACCGTTCCCATATCAGCTGGACCTTCTGGGGATGGAGTCTCTACTCTCCAGGAAGAGGCTGAATCCGTGAGAGCTCGTCGGCTGCACGGTTCAGGTCTCCCGGGATGTGGACAGCACGAAGGGACCTCAGGTGCTTCTGACTCCATAGAACGAGATGGCGGGCGAGTTGAGACATACGGCGGGAGCGTAGACCACCCTGGTGGTTGATGTACGCTACTACGGCCGTGTTGTCTGTCCTGACTAGTACATGTTGACCCCTCAGCAACGCTCGGAAGCGGTGCAGGGCGAACCGTACTGCCAGTAACTCGAGGCAATTGACATGCAGAAGGCGCTGGGGTCCTGTCCAGGAGCCCGCGGCTGCTTGTCCATTGCACATGGCACCCCAGCCCGTGGATGATGCATCTGTTGATACAACAACATGCCTGGAAACTCGTTCTAAGGACTCTCCGGTCCGGGATGCGGACCCCGTGCTGCCTGAGTGGCGCAAGGGCTGCCTCGATAGACTACGTAGTCACGAGGGGACAGAGCTGCCCGAATGGGGGGACTGCGTACTGAATGTCCGCCCCTCGAAGCAATCCGTAGGAACGGTCTGCGTCGAGGAAGGAGACATGAAAGTAAGCATCCCTCAGTTCGATCGCTGCAACCAATCTACCGGACGAACGCGTCCGAGGAGGCGTTCGCTACCGACATCCTGAACGGAAGCAGGTGAAGGGATCGGTTCAAGATGGGCAGATCCAGGAATGGTCATAACCCACCGGTTTCCTCAGGTACAATGAAGCAAGGGCTGAGAAGCCGGACTTCACTTCGGCTGGAGGGACAGGGTCGATCGCACCCTTCGCCAGTAGGGTGGCAACCTCCGCACGCATGACTGGGGCATTAGGCCCCATCATGGCGGGCGGACTCCCCAGAGTGGGGAGGAGCCTGCGCGAACTGAATCGCGTAGCCGAGCCTGATGGTCTTCGCGACCCAGTGGACAGTCCTGGAAACTGAAGCCAGGCTCCAGGAACTGGCCAGCAAGGTCACTCGAACCACAGACGTAACCCGGGTGGGGCAGCGAGGCAGCGTGACTGGACCAGACGTGGGAGGCGTAGCGACCCGGTGTGGGGACACAGTCTGCAGCTGCGTCCTGACAGAGGAGACCAGGGAAGGACGCACGTTCCACTGGGGTCTGCTCTGAGAGGAGGCTGGCGAGAGAGAGGGACGATAGCGGCGCGGCCCGGAGGCGGCGCACACTGCCATCACCGGTCTCTGGATCCTCAGAGACAGGAACATGAGTTCTTTCCAAGTGCTGCTAGCCCGGGGGCCAGCAGCGGAAGGATTTTCCCCCGGCCCTCCACCGGGGGAAGGAGAGGCCCTGCTACCATCCCCTGGAAAGAACTGGAACCCATCTCTGAGTTGTCCACCTCCAGCCTGGCGTTTAGCTGGGGTTGGGGCAGTACGTGTTACAGCCTCAGTCTGCTCTGGGATGGCCGAGAACCGTTGGGCGCAGTTCTCAGCCCGGCCGCCGAAGAGGCCAGCTTGGGATGTGGGCGAGTTGAGGAGGCGGGCTCAGTCAACCCCCCCCCATATCACCAGGAAAGGCCAGGAAATTCTCCCGGACCACAGCTGTGGACATCGCCCGACCGAGGGAGCGTGTGGCCACCTTCACCACCCAGAGGGCGCGATCAGTGGCGGCACGCAGCTCAAAAAAGAGCCCTGGGTCAGCTCCACCCTTGTGCATGTGCAAAGGGGCGGCGGCCTACCCCATAGCACTGCTGGACCACGCCACGGAAGTAGACGAGCCCACAGGCTTAGGGAGGGTGCTTAGGACAGCCACGCCACGTCAAAGCCCTCCGTGGACACCGTAGTGCGCAACAGAGTGTTCAACAGTGGGGGGGGGGTGTACCCTAGGTCGCGGCCCCATCAAGGGCAGAGAAGGCGGAGGAGGCCACCAAACGGTCACGGGAAGCACGGGGACTTCCAGGACCGCGTGATCTCCTCATGCACCTCGGGAGCGAAAGGCATTGGGGGCGGGGCCCAACAGCTGTCGGGTGCCGCCCACAAAAACCGATCGCGCAACCACGAGCACTCGCAACAGGGCGGAGTTCCACACCAGCGCGAGGCTCGCGGCTGCCCGAGATAACATTGCTGTCAACTCTAGGTCAGATCAGGCAGCGCTGACACACCCGGAGGCGGAGCACAACCTAATTATCATCCCCAAAGGACTCTAGCCCACCTTGGGATGCGGCGATTGACATCTCGCTGCTATCTGGAGTATGAACGAAATGAACGAGGTGTCAGAGATGGGCCACTGTTTCAGTCCAGCACTCGCGGGAAGCGAGGAATGATCGCCGAGGAATGATCGCCGAGGAATGATCGTCGGGGTTCTTAATACCACGGCACCGCCCTCAGGTCACCCTGGCCAGCAGCCAAAGTACCACCTCTCTCAGAGACGGTAGATTGGGATGTGGCAGAGGGGACTCTCTCTCCTCGCGGAGATCACTGAGTCTCGACCGCTACATCGCGATGGTCACGTTCCCGCAGTGGGAACATGACACATCCACAATCACTGCCCGAACGTGCTGAAGCCCAAACACGTCGAGCAGTGAATGTGCCCATAGACAGCAACGGAGATCGATCGCACCCGAAAGTGCACGGGCGAACCGTCTTGAAAAAGACGTGCCACGCGCAAGCTCTTTTTGTGAGAGGAAAGCTCCGTAGAGTGCCGAAGCGCCCAGGGAAAACACACACAGCTGTTGCAGATCACTGCACAGATCAGCAGGCAGGCAATGCGAGATCGCTGGAATGCGCCGTCACACCAACACTCTAGAGAACCGCTCGTCTCGAAGACTGAAGAGAAGACTTCAGAATTCAGGCTTGTAGGAGTGAAGAGATGCTCTTGGCTCCAAAGCAGAAACATAATGCGATGTTGCCAGCGTACTTCCTTATATACCCATGAGGTGGGGCGGAGTTACGCATGCAAATTCCGCATGCCCATGGCATTGGCACTGCCATTGGGCGCTGTTGAATTCTCGAAGGTAATTGGCTTCTAAGCGAAACCCCCATTCGTTAGTCACTAACGTACTTCGTAGTGACTGAACGAAAGGGAACACCCGATGACCCCAGGTTACATCACTGATGATGTGTCTAGGTTGCACCTGTAAGGTGTGTGCTAAAACCAATGGAAGTTACTTTGTTTCCCCATTTATTGACTGACAGTTCTCTTGTCCCCATGTTGAGAAAAATGCAGAGTTGTTGTGTGTAAACATGATGGATATTTTAGTTCTAGACTAAATGTGGGCATGCACTTACTCCTTCTCACTTGCATAAAAAAAAGATTCAGTATTCCTCTAAATGAATAAAATCAGTCAAATGCAAAATCAGAATACTATATGCAAACCTCCAATAATTAAATATGTTAAATAAAAAAAATCCTTTTATGCATTTAATCTCACTTTATTGACCAATGTACTTGCTGCTGACCTTCAACAATTCAGTTAAACCATAAGCAAAAATGACTTTAGATTTGTTTTTATTGCTGAAGTAAAAAACAGCTTTCCTGTCCTGTGTCTATTTTTCTGTAATTCAGAATGGCAGCACAGCTGAAAGGTTTGTTTGATCTGCGTCCTTCTACTGTCCACGCATGGATTCGCATTTCCTTCAGCCTGAGGCTTATTATTTAAATTTTGGTGTGAAAGAGTCTTTACATTTGCCCAAAAATAGAACTTTTTTGTTATTAAAAAAATACACAAAAAAACAAGCCCAGCCCTGGTGAGAAACAGTAACGCAAAAGTAATGTGACGGATTACTTTTCATAAAAAGTAACTAAGGATTAATGGAATATTGTAATGCATTACTTTTCAAAGTAACTTTCCCCAACACTGCTAATAAATACGTCCAAAGCTTTTGGAACATGCCCTGATATGAGGTGTTTAAAGTCCTACCTTACAAAGGAAAATAAAAGCTCCCAATCGCAAAACTTTCATCGTCTTCATTCAAAGCAAAACGTCTCAAAAGTCCTTCAGTGATGACCTATTGGTTAAGATTGTCAATTGCATTAGTTCCCCAAAATGCACACACATGGGGCGTTTATTATCTTTATAAGGGAGTTTGCCTAAGGGTGTGGCATATGGAGTGATGCAAAGTGCCAAGAAAAAAATATGACTTGACTGGAAGCAAGGAGGTCTATAATATCATAAGAAAGCTGTATAGCATTTTCAGTAACCTCAGGGGAAGTTTCAGGACTCACATATTTCTCATCCAGACAACTGGTGAAATAAGTGATAGGGAACACAACAAAAACTGTATTCCCGAAGAGTGTTTTATTGTGAAGAAATGAATTCCAGAAAAAAATAAGGTTTAAAATGTTATTTTCACATTATTGGTAATGGTGTTTGAAAAATACCCTATTCACTTTTATTTGTCTACACAAAAATACTGGTAAAAACAGCCATTTTCATTTTGTTAACAAGCATTATTCAATACTGAGGACACTTTTTCATAAATCTTGGCCAAACAGTTACTAAACTTTTTTACTTTTTTACTTTTTTTGATTGCTAAATGGTCAAATCTGAAGTCAAAACTCAGTCACAGTCAGCAAAAGTAGAAATCTAATGATAAACAATGATATTTTGGCAAATCATTTGCTAATGATTTATTAAAACAGATGACTGGAAGTTGAAATGCAACTCATTGGGTACTTACTGTTCAAATTGATGCTTCTTCGTTTCCTTGCACCTCCGTCCTCCAGCCTGTGACCCACAAACCAAAGCAAGTCATCTTGATGGACATCTCAATTCTCACCGCAAGGAGATGAGGAACGAGGAGTGAGGAAGCTTCCAGACGAGCTATGAGCGAGGCCGCACGTATAAATTCTCCACCCCCTCTACATCTGTCACAATAATTGTTTTATCTTTGCATTTTCAATAAACCATATACCTCACATATTTCAAGAGGGCATCTTGCTTTATAATCATTTATTATGAACTTCATAAATAACCAAACTTCAACTTGTATGATTCAACTTTTGGAAATGAGAAGGACCCTTGGGCCTTAGCTGTATACGTAAAAATGTTGTAACGTATCAGTGTTTCGTATCCATATTTATAACTTTATAAGCTATAATAACTGGCTTCCGGCGAACGGCCATACTCAAGTCTGATACGAAAGCTTCATTATGAATAAATGTATATTCCATTAATATGTTATTAATAACTCCATTAATAACTCCGGGCTCTAGGCTTAAACAGCTTGTTATGCAGCTGGATCCTGGACTTCCTGTCAAACAGACGCCAGGTGGTCAGAATGGGCAGTAACATCTCCTCACCACTGACTCTCAACACTGGAGCCCCTCAGGGCTGTGTTCTCAGCCCACTCCTGTACTCCCTGTACACACATGACTGTGTGGCAACCCACAGCTCCAACACCATCATCAAGTTTGCTGACGATACGACGGTGGTAGGTCTCATCACTGACAATGATGAAACGGCCTACAGAGAGGAGGTGCACACTCTGACACGGTGGTGTCAGGAGCACAACCTCTCCCTCAACGTCAGCAAGACCAAGGAGCTGGTGGTCGACTTCAGGAGGAATGAGAGAGAACACCGCCCCATCACCATTGATGGAGCACCGGTGGAGAGAGTCAGCAGCTTCAAGTTCCTCGGTGTCCACATCACAGAGGAACTCTCATGGTCCGTCCACTCTGAGGCCGTTGTGAAGAAGGCTCATCAGCGCCTTTTCTTTCTGCGACGGCTGAGGAGGTTTGGAATGAGCCGCCACATCCTCACACGCTTCTACACCAGCACTATAGAGAGCCTGCTGACTGGCTGCATCACCACCTGGTACGGCAACAGTACCGCCCACAGCCGCAAAGCCCTGCAAAGGGTAGTGCGCACGGCCAGCTGCATCATCGGAGGTGAGCTTCCCTCCCTCCAGGACATTTACGCCAGGCGGTGTGTGAAGAGAGCTCAGAGGATCATCAGAAACTCGAGCCACCCGAGCCATGGGCTGCTCTCACTGCTGCCATCAGGCAGGCGGTACCGCAGCATCAGAACACGCACCAGCCGACTCCAGAACAGCTTCTTCCCACAAGCAATCAGACTACTTAACTCCTGATCCATCAGGATCATAACACACACTGGACAGAATATCACTCAGCACAACCCACTGTAGATACACACACATTATATACACATTTATTTATCATTTATTATTTATCATATAGCACCTATTGTACATTGGATCTCTACTGTGAATAATAATGTATACTGTACATTGTATATTATTATTACTATAGCTTAATGTATGCTGTTTAATGTATGTTTAGTGTATATTGTTTAAAGTATATGTATATTGTAAGTATGTGTATATTGGTTAAAGCTGTGAGAACTACACTCACATTGTGTAAATTATTTATTGTTTATTGTAGTGTATACTGTGCTGTGAGTAATTGTGTGCGCATCAGATGTGTAATCTGATGCTGCTTTAAATGTTGTACATGTCATGTCGTGACTACTATGTTGCTCGGAACTGCACCAAGAATTTCACCTGCTGTTGCACTTGTGTACATGGCTCTGTGACAATAAAGTGATTTGATTTGATTTGATTTGATGAAGACTATGCAGTGTATTAGTTTTACAATTGATTATCCAGTTTCTGAATTGTTTCTTACTTGAATGCTACAGTTAAATAGATCTAATGTATGCCTGACTGAAAAACTTAAAGCACATTTCATTTGTATCTTTGTTTTATTGTATTTGTATTTGCATTCTGCCAAGAAAAGGCTTGTTTTTTTATTGCAAAGAAGGACTTGCTATATTAAAATAGATGGAGGAACTGCTGTTGTCGACCAGATGATTGAAAAGAGGAATTTAAACTCTAAATAGATCGGTCAGATACAATTATGGTCAGAATTTGTAAAAAGTTTATTTATGTTTTTTTTTTTTCCATTCTAGACGAGACCAGATGCTTCTGGAACACCTGCAGCTCCGCTCCTGAAAGAGGAAGTCAACACTTCTCCAAAATCAGCGTGGAGAAAGACTGATTTTATGCAAAAAAGGGGTGGTGTCAGAATGACACTGATATGGATGATATGGATGATATGGATTTTATGATTTAGATCAGGGGTATTCAATTAAAGTTCTAAGAGGTCCGGTCTCTACATTTCTTTCCCCATGGAGGTCCGGATAATGCTTTTTTGGATACATTTCCACTGGGGCAGCCGTAGTACTTTGTAAAAGGAAAAAAAAATCCTAAACACTCAAAATAATAATTATTACCAATATTTACAAAAATAAAAAAATGTTAAAATGTTTCTCCCAACCGGATATGAATATAAAAAGGTAAGATCTGGGGCTAAGATCTTATGTATAAACTTTCCGTAGATTTCGAAAGTGTGTGTAAGCACAAAAGCTTTATAAAACCCAGTCAGTGAAAGATTGTGCACACTAGAGCTGCACGATTCTGGATAAATTGAGAGTCACGATTTTTTGGAGTAAAATGGAGATTGCGATTCTCTCATGATTCTGAAGAAAAAAAACACCAGACAACACCTTCTTTCTGTCAAAAAACTAGAAAAGGCAGTGTCTTCACAACTATGCTCATTTTTAGAAAGAAAAAGTATCTGTGAGGATTTCTAGACAGGATTTAGACCGTATCATAGTACTGAGGCTGCTCTCATTAGAGTTACAAATGATTTGCTCTTATCATCTGATTGTGGTTGTATCTCTTTATTAGTGTTACTCGATCTTAGCACTGGATTCGATACTATCGACCACAACATTCTTCTGAATAGACTCGAAAACTATTTAGGCATTAGTGGAATTGCATTGGCATGGTTTAAATCATACTTATCTGCCCGGTATCAGTTTGTAGGAGTAAATGAGGAGATGTGACACCGATCACCAAAGTTCAGTATGGAGTACCACAAGGCTCAGTGCTAGGACCGTTGCTCTTCACCCTGTACATGCTACCACTGGGAGATATCATTAGGAAGCATGGCTATTCTGACGATACTCAGCTCTATATTTCTTCACGCCCTGACAAAACTTACCAATTCACAAGTTTGACGGAATGCATAGCTGATATAAAAAAAACCTGGAACCTGGGTGTGCTCTTTGATACCAATCTTTAATTTGAAAGCCACGTTTCTAGCTTCTGTAAAACTGCATTCTACCATCTTAAAAATATATCGAAATTACGGCACATGCTTTCAATGCAAAATGCTGAACAGTTAGTTCATGCCTTCATGACCTCAAGGCTAGATTATTGTAATGCTCTTCTGGGTGGTGGCCCTGCTCGCTTAATAAACAAACTCCAGCTGGTCCAAAACGCAGCAGCTCGAGTTCTTACTAGAACCAGGAAGTGTGACCATATTAGCCAGTTCTGTCAACATTGCACTGGCTGCCTATTAAACATCGCATACATTTTAAAATCTTGCTTATTACTTACAAAGCACTAAATGGTTTATCTCCAGTACTTGAGTGAGCTCTTAATACATTATACTCCATCACGTCTAATGCGCTCTCTAAACTCTGGCCAGTTGATCACACTGAGAATATCCAAATCAACTGCAGGCGGTCGATCCTTTTCCTATTTAGCACCTATACTCTGGAACAGTCTTCCTAACATTGTTCGGGAAGCAGACACACTCTGTCAGTTTAAATTTAGACTAAAAACACATCTCTTTACTATGGCATACACATAGAACATTATCAATTTCTATTATTCAAATCAGTTAAATGATTTTCAGGCTGCATTAACTAGGTCAACCGGAACCGGGAACACTTCCCATAACACCTGATGTACTCGTTACATCATAAAAGGAATGGCCTCTATGCTAATGCTAGTCTCTCTGTTTATCCTGAGATTTACTGTAGTCTGTCGGATCCAGATCAGATGGTGGACCTGCGCCTAGACATGACCAACGTGTCAACTAGATTCTCCCCTGTGAAGGCCTCCTTCCCTTCCCCTCTATTCAGATAACAACACATATGCACACATCCGTATTCAAACACGCATGCCATCGCCGTTTGCGCAGGGATGATGGTATAGTTTCAAAACTATTTCAAATCTATTTCATGGTTTGCGTTCTTGGGCCACCAAATGCTGTTGCCGTGCGGATGGGGTCCGGAACGCATTGGGGGAGTTTTAATTGAAGATGGTGTTGTTTAAATGGCACCAAATTAAATAACTAATCAGTTTTTACAACAGAAATTTATAAAAAACAAAATTAATTTCCTATTATCACTGTAAAGCTGCTTTGAAGCAATCTGTGTTGTAAAACGGGCTATATAAATGAAGGTGACTTAACTAATGCGGCCACGCCCACGGAGCGTGCATTCTTTTGAAAGTCAAATACTGACGCGATCCATGCGAGTATCAGCTCGAAAAAATATGAGCATGAATTTAGAGCATGTACTTTACATCATTTTGAGACGCGGTGAGGAATAATCCTGGAATAATTTACCTCAGAAGAAAAGCTGGTTAATTTCAAATAGCAAAAGATCCAGATGAGGATTGCGAGGTAAGTTTATTTTGTTAGTGTCTGTGAATATTAAACCGCAAAATTACATAAAACATAAAATGTCATAGACATAAGACTGTTTAGACAAGATTTCTTTGGCATGTTTTGGACAGATTATGAGATGTTTACTGTAAAATAGCCTGGTGTCACATCAATAAAGCTTTTGTTCACATAAAGAAATCACCAAAATAAATTATATCTTAAAGTATATTAAAATAGAAAACCATTATTTTAAATTATAATAATATATTTCGCAATATTAATGTTTTTTCTGTATTTTTGATCAAATAAATGCAGGCTTGATGAAAATGAGACTTCTTTCAAAAACATAAAAAATAATAATTTGTCCAATCTTTTGAATGGTACTGTATATAATTTAAAATATAATAGGTCTATATTTTCTTCACATGCTTTGTAATATCAGCAATCATGTTTTCTGTTAAGAGTGGACATTATATTAAGGTTAATACAATAGTTGTGAATGAGTAGGCACAATGGCCTTCACATCAGTTTGAAGCAAAAACTCTAGGCAACAACACCCATTAGTCAAAAGTCTTGAGGACACATATTTACTGTGGCCTTAATCTTTTTTCAAAAACCATGCAAAAAAGTTATTCTCTCAAAAATACAAGTATGTACATACATGTTGCTCACATATTATGGCAGCCCAGGTTGTGATGCATATAATGACAATGGCATGTCAAAACTTCTAAAGGGCCCCAAAACTGCAGATCTGGTGGAGTTAATGACATTTTCTAGCCCCTAACCCTAAACCTACCCGCCACAGATTTGTTTTTGCCTGTCGGATCCAGCTCATGTTACGTGAGCACCACCACCAGCTCGCCCGGATATTGGTCACCATGAATGAGGTTTTAGGCCATCTTCGCCAGCAGTCAGCCCCGTCAGCAACGACTTCCACCCCCAATTGCCTGTTTCAATGGCTGAAAATCCAGTCTTTTACTCCTTGAGAAGTTTGACGCCACTCCTGGTCGGTGTAGACGATTTTTGCTTCAGTTTTCTGCTCAGTATTTTGCTCAGCTGCCCCAGACTTTCTCCACCCGGCGTGGGATATTACACTCTCTGCAGACCGAGCTTGCCAGTCGTGATGAATACAGGGGCGTAAATTTCATCTAAAAGTTGGGGGGGACAATAAACATGAAATTTCTCAAGAGCAATTGTTGAAGGGGACACAAATAATGCAGCCAAAATCGTACTTGTAAGGATATGTGTACCACAAAAAAAAAAATTGGGGGGTGTTTTGGTGCACTGAAAAATTATTAATGTCCGTTTTTCTTTTCTCTGTCATTTTATCTGACTAACAACACAAAGCGGTCATATTATAATTATTAAATTATCTTGCGTCCTCCACATAGTATTTTATACTATGATATTCAGATATTTAGATATTCAACTGCAGCAAGCCCTCTCATCTGCCACTTATCACATTGAGCAAAACCCAACACAGATCTGACTGAACTTTCGGTTTAGAATTAGCCAATTTTTAGAATTTGGGGGCGGGTTGCTTGAATTTTGGGTTCATTAGCCTATTATTCGTAATGAAAAACACAACAACAAAACAGTGCAATGACACACTCCCTTAAATAGGCGCTTTTACGCTTTGAAACCAAATCTTCGATAATCTTGTCTGTCAGCGGTTTGCTCGTTCGGAGCAGACACGTTCAGTTTTTAATAGTTTTGTCAGTTCTCTAACTGAACTCAATGATTTTATTACTGTACAGCGGAGCGGGGCGGTGCGGCGGTGGGCAAGGGATGTTAACAGTGTTTTGTCTAATCTGTATTAAAGAGAAAATAATAATTTCATCTGAGGTTTAAAGTGAATATAATAGCCTTGACAGCTACTTACTGGTGTTTCACAACTGCTGTCTGAAGAGCCTTGTTGTCTCCCCAAACTTGTGTGGTGGTTTTTCTACGTTCTACTACGTTAGTTGAGGTGCGGTGGATCAAACCACTGTGAGGCAAGGGGGGAGGGGGGGACTCAAAATGTTTCTAAACTTAAAACGCATTTTTTTCCCCCGTTTGCGTTTGTATTGTTTCACTACTTACACATTTATTTTAAGTATATATTGTTATATTATTTACAATACTCAGCATGGTTTTTAGGGGGGGGGACAGCCCTCAGATTGGGGGGGTCCTGTCCCCCCTGTCCCCCCCGCGATTTACGCCCCTGGATGAATATTCATTTCACTTTTTATATGATTCATATTCCTCTGCCCGGTGAGCTCCACACTTAACAAAAGAAGCAATCTCTCGGCTCATGAGCACATGCAACTAGGCCGCACTTTCTTTTTCACTTTCTCTCAGTGCCATGGTTCCCCATGCAGCTAAATTGTTTCCCTGTACCTTCTTTTCTGGAAAGCTGCCCACAGCCGAGAGAAACTACGAAGTGGAAATTGTGAACTGCTGGCCATGAAGGTTGCATTTGAGGAATGGCGTCACAACGCCCGTTTGTAGTACTCACGACCACAGAAATCTTGAATACATTCAGGGGACTAAACCCTCGTCAGGCCAGGTGGGCCCTCTTCTTCTCTAGATTTCACTTCAGGACATAATTCAGGCTCATTAGAAAATATGCATTACCTAACTAAGTAGCCTTCAAAGAGTTTTGAAAATGTACCACTTACTTGTGAAAACATTACCAAAGCTGTTAAAAAACTGTTGACAGGAAGAGAGACTGGCTAATCATCATCATCATCATTTCAGACGATCAACCACAGTTTCGTTTTTATGTGCTATGTGGTGTTATCTGTGGTGTTATCTAAAACAGATCAGCTTGGGGGAAATTAAATCTAATAGTGGTGCAGCAGTCCTAGTAAACCATTGACTCACACCATAGCGTTAGCAGAAAATGTGTAAAGGATTTCTGTCAATCCAATAATAATGATTATTTTTACAGATATCTCAGACATCAAAGCAGAATTTCCAGGTATGAAACAGTTCAAAAGGAAAGGTAATGAAGAGTGCTGTCTGAGGACATAAGCACCCAAATTTTGAAGATTTGCAAGTATTTTAGTTAGAAGATGTATGAAGAGTCAAAGATAACTCCATAAAGTGAAAATTAAAACAGACATCACTCTGGGTTCCTCAGATCAGCACCCTTACGAAAAAGAAGTATACTTCAAGTTCATTTTATGAAGTATACTTAAGTAATGTTCAAGTATATTTTTATGTATACTTTATGCAGTAAGTATACTAATATCAATGTACTAGTATTAAACTTGTAAGTGTACTATTTCAATACTGCTTGGGACTAAATTGGCCCACTTTTAGTATATAAAAGTCTAACAGTAGTAAACTTTAAGTGCACAACTAGGTTTCTCATTTGTACTGCATCTGTACTACAAGTGAACTTCTAAGTATACTAGTTGTTTACTATTTAACCACTTAAACTCTGCAGACCCTGTATAGGGAATTACATCATCAAGTATATACTTAAAATGTTAAATGTCTGTGGAGGAGCTCTGACCTCATTTGTGGTACCATTAAAGCTTATTGCCTAATTTCTGGATATATGCGCGGAGGGGGGGTGGGGGGGTGGTCCGATTGAGCCGTCAATCCGATGAAGTGGACGACTTGCTGAATCTCCGGTGTTTACCTCCTGTGTGTGTTTATCTCCTCTGTTAGTACTAAAGCATCTTCCTATTCCTTGTGTCTCCTGTGTTCTCTTGTCAGCTACCCTCAAAGACTATTACCATCATACTCACCTATCACAACGAGGTGTGTACATCCATCCATCCATCCATCCATCCATCCATCCATCCATCCACATACTCCTGGACCTGTAAGACAAAGAACATTCATATAGTCAAGTTATTCTCTGTATCATTGGATGTGAGCTGAGTGGAGCGGCAGCAATTTCCCCTCCACGCTCCCTCTAAGGGCTCCCCTCCAAGCATTCAATAATCACTCCGTTCCAGCTCCACTCCGGGTTCACCATTTCCCACTCCCCGCTCCACTTCTCGCTCACTGATATCAGAAACACCGCTCCGTCTTCGCTCCGATAAAATTAGCGGCTAAAGTATTTAAGTAAGCTCTGAATATCACAAAAGTTTGGTTCATAACATAGCCTACATTCAATTAAAAAATATATATAAACAATAGGAGATAGTTTCAACGTGGTTTATTGGAACACTAGTGTGCAATTTTTTTTTCCTACGACATACCAAGCTTATTATTCTTTATCAGCATTAAACATTAAATATCATTGCTGATTTTTGCAGTGCAAATTTAGTTTGAAAAAAAGATGAAAATAGTACATTTTCATCCGTTATTTTATCTTCGGGTCACTACGTTACAGATTTCTGCTCATTCAAAATCAGATACAGATAACATCTCGGTTACAAATGGTAACCCTCGTTCCCTGAAGGAGGGAACAGAGGCGTACGTCGGACGTCACCGACGAATTGGGATCACTTCAGGGAGCCCCTATCAGCTTCGAGATATAGAGAACAGGCCAATGGGCCATTGGCGTGCGAGATTTGCATCTCGCGCTCCGCCCCGCACTGCGGGTATAAACAGGAAGCGAGAGCAGCGCACTATTGTTTTTCACCGAGGAGCCGAACTAGTGAGTCGGCCATGCAGTGATGGTACAGCAACTGTGGCGACGGGACGTACGTCTCTGTTCCCTCCTTCAGGGAACGAGGGTTACCATACGTAACCGAGATGTTCCCTTTCAGTCGGTCACGTTCGACGTACGTCGGACGTCACCGACGAATTGGGATCCTTTTGGAAAACGCCAGAGTTACTACCACTTCCAGCGCCCAGCGAAGAGCCCCTCAGACCCGGGAAAACTCATGCAGGGAGAGTCACTGCTGCTGTTCCGCAAGACCCACTCAGCCGACTATTGGATAACGCTGGGAAGCGCGCCGGGAGGGCCGCTGCAGAAGCCACATCATGCTCGGAGGGAGTTACCATGTGGAGAATACACGTATGGACTGGCCTTGGGCAGTGCAACATACGGAAGTCCCAGGGGTGGCCTCGGCCAATTACGGCGGGAGAACAACACCGTACTGGAATCTCTGCCGAGGGAAAGACACGAGCTCGCCGTAGGGAGCTGTACCGTGGAAGAATACACATGGGGGGGGGGGGGGGGTCACAACATATGGAACCCAGCCTAACACAGGTTCCACCAATGCATACGAGTGTTAGACCTGGCGTCGGATGCTCTGCCACATCCAACTGCACGGGTTGCAGAGGACTCGACAGTGTTCGCCTATCCTTGTACGGGGAACTCGACTGGAGCAGATAAACGCACGTATCCGTTCCACGGGGAAGGGAATAGCGCAGCAAGCCGACACTAGAACGGGCACTCCGGTGTTACTGACTATCCAGTGGGCCATCCTCTGCTTGGAGACAGCCTTTCCCTTCTGGTGTCCTCCATAACAGACGAAGAGCTGCTCTGAGGTCCTGAAGCTTTGCGTTATGTCGACGTAAGTCCGCAGGGCGCGGACCGGACAGAGAAAAGCTAGGGCTGGGTCTGGCTCCTCCAAAGGCAGGGAGTGGTGGGAACCTTGGGCACGTATCCAGGCCGTGGTCTCAGGATTACATGAGAGTTACCAGGCCCGAATTCCAGGCACGATTCGTCGACCGAAAATGCCTGCAGGTCCCCTACCCTCTTGATGGAGGCCAATGCAGTCAGGAGTACTGTCTTCAGAGACAGAACTTTTAACTCAGCTGACTGCAAAGGCTCAAAGGGTGTTCTCTGCAGTGCGGTCAGCACCAGAGTTAAGTCCCAAGAGGGTATAGAGGGAGGGCGAGGCGGATTTAGTCTCCTCGCCCCCCTCAGGAACCTGACAATCAGAACATGCTTACCTTAGGACTTTCCATCTACCATGTCATGATTAGCGGCGATAGCAGCAACATAAACTTTGAGGGTGGAGGGAGACAGCCTTCACTCCAACCCGTCTTGTAGGAAGGAAAGCACTGAACTGATCAAACATCTTCGGGGGTCTTCTCGGCAAGAAGAGCACCAATCGGCAAACAGGTTCCACTTCAACGCATAGGGCCGTCTCATAGAGGGAGCTCTATCGGAAGTGATGGTGTCTACCACATTCTGTTGCAGGCCACCTAGAACCTCTGTGGCCTTAATCTTTTTTCAAAAACCACGCAAAAACGTTATTCTCTCAAAAATACAAGTATGTACATACATGTTGCTCACATATTATGGCAGCCCAGGTTGTGATGCATATAATGACAATGGCATGTCAAAACTTCTAAAGGGCCCCAAAACTGCAGATCTGGTGGAGTTAATTACATTTTCTAGCCCCTAACCCTAAACCTACCCGCCACAGATTTGTTTTTGCCTGTCGGATCCAGCTCATGTTACGTGAGCACCACCACCAGCTCGCCCCGGATATTGGTCACCATGAATGAGGTTTTAGGCCATCTTTGCCAGCAGTCAGCCCCATCAGCAACGACTTCCACCCCCAATTGCCTGTTTCAATGGCTGAAAATCCAGTCTTTTACTCCTTGAGAAGTTTGACGCCACTCCTGGTCGGTGTAGACGATTTTTGCTTCAGTTTTCTGCTCAGTATTTTGCTCAGCTGCCCCAGACTTTCTCCACCCGGCGTGGGATATTACACTCTCTGCAGACCGAGCTTGCCAGTCGTGATGAATATTCATTCCACTTTTTATATGATTCATATTCCTCTGCCCGGTGAGCTCCACACTTAACAAAAGAAGCAATCTCTCGGCTCATGAGCACATGCAACTAGGCCGCACTTTCTTTTTCACTTTCTCTCAGTGCCATGGTTCCCCTTCGGGAACTCGAACTGCGTCATCGTGACGACACTTTGGGGAACGCCCCTCGCGTTACGCGTCTGAAGAAACAGTAGAATCAGCCCAATCCGATTGGTGTTGCGTGATGACGTCGTATGTGACGGCACACCCGGAAGATACAAAGAGACGTCTGAACGAAACAGAGATAGCTTTTTTGCTCTTCAGCGTTAGCGCTCTGTGTTACCAGTCTGAGAGTATTTGGTGTTGTTATCTACTAACGTTGTTTTCACAAGCATACAGGGCTCGCGAATTCCATGGCCGGTCCCGTGCTGTTGAGGCAGCACGGTTGATCTATCATGGACTCGCAGATGGGTCTGTCAGGGGAACTTGAGAGTGCTTATGCATTTTCTCCTTCCCGGTGACAGCTCCATTGTTCTCCTTCCCCGCGTGGAAGCCCGCGGCCCCGCGCTGCGGCTTCTTCCCCCGGGGTGGAGGACCCGATGCGTGAGCTGTCTGATTCTGAGGAATTAGATGGGCTCCGTATCGAGGCTCGCCTTTCCTAATGCAGATTCAACCTCGAGTTGCCGAGGCGGCGCGCAGGTTTGGGTCTGTTATTAGAGTGATACAACGTGACACGGTGAGTAGGGATACTGTGGGTGCGAGGCATGCAGTCAGCTCCTGAGGGGGCGGGCTGTTTTCATTCAGAAATATCGCGACGCGTACTGCCGTGCGCCTTCGGGTGTTTCAGCCTTGCGCCCGTTTGGCTTTTTTCTCGAGGGATGAAAGCCAGTTGTATTATAACAGCTTGAACCGCGTTGCTGAGGCAACGTGTGGTTTACGAGCCGTATATAATACAATTAAGCAGTATTGTCTGATAATTGTGGCTGCGTTTTATTCTGAGGAATTAAATGAAATATGATCTGACTTTGAGGAGTTAGATATTCAGCCTATTATTCAGACCATGTTCACCGTATTTGTGAAATGTGATACTGTTTGGCTTTCTTCTCGAGGGAGGAAGGCCAATTGTATTATAACTGCTTGAGCCGCGTTGCTGAGGCAACGTGTGATTTTCGAGCCGTATATAATATAATCGAACAGTATTCGCTTTCACCTTACTATGGCTGCATTTAATTCCGAGGAATTAAATTAAAATATTATCTGACTATAAGAGTTAGATGTATTTTTTACTCAGCCTATCATTCAGACCAGGTTGCACGGTTGGGTGATTATGATGACATTTAATTCTGAGGAATTGAGTGTCATGTTATCTGACTTTGTTAAGTTAGATACTTAATCAGTCTGTCGCCCAAGCGTGTTTGACTTGTCTGGATATCCATCTAAGATTGGAGGTTGCGGCCCTGTCGAGCTGCTCCCTTAGATGAGGCCCCTGCTGGCCGGCCCCCTCTCCCGGGTGGGAGCGATCGAGGTCGCCTCCCCTGAGGAGCTTTTGGGAATCGATGTTGTGCTCCCGCCGTCTAGTACGTTTCGGGCCACATCGTTTCTCAGCGCACGCGCGCTGCACCAGCCGCCTCTAGCAAGACCTGCGGCGGTCCAGCAAACGCGTACGCTCACCGAAAATCTTCCTCGATTTCGCCCTGCCGGTTAGCCGCTTCAGGGGGTCGGGGAGGAGGCTCGGTTGACACCCGAGGCCGGCCTCGAGAGGCTGGTTCCCTTAGCAGATTATCTCGGCGCATGGTTATGCCTCCGAATATATCTGCATGGGCCCTGCGTACTGTAGAACGGGTTACAGGCCGCAGTTCAGTTCCCTCCCCCGAAGTCTAACGGGGTGGTCTGGATTGTGGTCGGCCCAGAGCAGGTGCGGGTAATGGAACAGGAAGTACACTCCCTGTCGGTTAAGGAGGCTTTGAACATATTCCTCCGCCAGTCAGGGAGTCCGGGTCCTACAGCCGGTACTTCATAGTTCCTAAGAAGGATGGCCAGTTGCGTCCAACTTTAGATCGGAGGTACTTGGATCGTTCTCCGAGGAGATTCAGATTCAAGATGCTTGAGTGTCGTGGTTCAGATCCAGTCAGAGGACTGGTCTGTCACGGTGGATCTAAAGAGGACACATACTTCCATGTTCCATCCTTCTGTGTCACGGGGGATTCCTGAGGTTCGCTTTCGGGGGCGAAGCGTATCATTATCAGGTTCCTCCATTCGGGCATCACTGTACAGCAGTTTAGGACTGCTGGGACTTGCGGCAGCTGCGTCCAACAGAATTTCTCTTGGCCTGCTGCACGAGACCCCTACAGTGGTGGCTGGGAACCAGGGAGGTTTTCCTTGAGGGGAAGACCATTCTGTATGATCAGGGTAACGCGCAGATGCCTTCGTTCCCTCGTCATATGGAAGAGACCTTGGTTCCTGTCCCGGGGGCCAGTGCTGGGAGCATCATGTTGCCGGGAAACGTTTCAACAGACGCATCCCTCACTGGTTGGGACACGGTCATGGAAGGCCGCTTTTTCAGAGGTCTGTGGGAGACCCGGCATTCTTCCTGGCACATCTACTGCCTGGAAATGCTGGCGGTCTACGAAGCTCTGAGGAGCTTCCTCCCGGGCCTCCGCGGCCACCATGTCCTGATGCGTAAGTGAACCAGGGGGCTTTCCTTGAGGGGAAATTCATTCTGTATGATCAGGGTAACGCGCAGATGCCTTCGTTCCCTTGTCATATGGAACAGACCTTGGTTCCTGTCCCGGGGGCCGGTGCTGGGAGCGTCAGGTTGTCGGGAAACCGTTTCAACAGACGCATCCCTCACTGGTTGGGACACGGTCATGGAAGGCCGCTTTTTCAGAGGTCTGTGGGAGACCCGGCATTTTCCTGGCACATCAACTGCCTGGAAATGCTGGTGGTCTACAAAGCTCGGAGGAGCTTTCTCCCGGACCTCCGCGGCCACCATGTCCTGATACGATCCGACAATATGTCGCAGTGTCGTATCTAAACCACCAGGGGGGCCTGAGGTCGCGCCCTCTTTGCAGACTGGCGCATCAGGTCCTTCTGTGGTCCCAGGGGAAGTTGTCATCCCTCAGGGCGATGTACATTCCCGGGGACCAAAATCAGGGAGCAGACATCCTGTCGAGGCAGGGGCTGAGGCCCGGGGAATGGCGGCTCCACCCCGAGGTGGTGGAGGCTATGTGCGAGCGGCTGGGCCCGGTGGAAGTGGATCTATTTGCGTCTCGAGAGACGTCCCACTGCCCGCTGTGGTTCTCCCTCACTCATCCGGCCCCTCTGGGGCTGGATGCCATGGCGCAGACGTGGCCGAGGCTGCGTCTGTACGCTTTTCCCCCGATTGCTCTGCTCCAGGGAGTTCTGGAACGTGTCCGCCGGGAGGGCGTCAGCCTTCTCTTAGTAGCACCCCGGTGGCCCACTCGGGTATGGTTCTCCGACATCATCGACCTGCTGGACGGTCCCCCATGGCAGGTCCCTCTGAGGAGGGATCTGCTGTCTCAGGCCGGGGGTACGATTTTCTACCCACGGCCAGAGGTATGGGATCTCTGGGTCTGGCCCCTGAGGGGGCTCAGTTCCTAGCAGAGGGCCTGTCGGCAGGTGTCGTGGAGACCCTACTCAGTTCCAGAGCTCCATCCACCAGGAGGTTGTACAGCCTAAAGTGGAATGTATTTTCCACTTGGTGTAGAGAGCGGCAGGTGAACCCAGTTAACTGCCCAGTGGCTTCAGTGCTGGAGTTCCTTCAAGACCGCTTCTCCGCCGGTCTTTCCCCGTCCACACTTAAGGTGTATGTGGCTGCCATTGGGGCTTTCCACGCACCTTTAGGTGATGCGACGTTGGGAAGGCACCATCTGGTTGTACGTTTCCTCCGTGGGGCTCGGAGGATGAGGCCTGCGGCTCATTCCAGGGTCCCAACCTGGGACCTGGCAGTGGTGCTCGAAGGGCTGGCTGAGGCCCCCTTTGAGCCGCTGGAGTCGGCTGAGGCGAGAATACTGACCTTCAAGGTGGCTTTTCTCCTTGCCATCACTTCTCTGAGGAGAGTGGGGGACCTCCAGGCCTTGGCGGTCACGCCGACTTGCCTGGAGTTTGCCCCTGGCATGGTTAAAGCCATCTTGCATCCCAGCCAGGGCTACGTGCCCAAGGTGCCATCTAACAGGGCAAGGTCAGTGGTTCTCCAGGCATTCCATCCTCCACCTCACGTGACGGCGGAAGAGAGCAGACTTCACCTCCTCTGCCCCGTGCGGGCATTGAGGATTTATCTGGAGAAGTCTGCTCAGTGGAGAAAGTCAGACCAGCTGTTGGTGTGTTTTGGTTCACCCAAGAAAGGGCTGCCTGCTTCAAAGCAGACGATTAGTAACTGGATTGTCCAGGCTATAGCCATGGCTTATCGGGTGCGCAACCTGCCTTCACCCTTAGCCGTGAGGGCCCATTCTACCAGGAGCATGGCCTCCTCGGTAGCCCTCCTTTCTGGGGCCTCTATGCTAGACATCTGCGAGGCAGCGGGGTGGGCCACGCCTCACACCTTCATTAGTTTTTATAGTCTGCACCTCCCTGAGATGCCTGGCGCGAGAGTGCTCGCCCCCTAGTTGTGCCTGGTTTCAGCTTCACACTGGGGTGGGTATGATTGGTGCGGGATAGTTGGTACTCGTTCCCCAAAGTGTCGTCACGATGACGCAGTTCGAGTTCCCTCGAAGGGGAACGTCTCGGGTTATGACTATAACCCTTGTTCCCCGAGAAGGGGAACGAGACACTGCGTCTCGTGTCCACCCAATCATCAGAGCGCTCGCTTCATCGCAAAGAACGCTATCTCTGTTTCGTTCAGACGTCTCTTTGTATCTTCCGGGTGTGCCGTCACATACGACGTCATCACGCAACACCAATCGGATTGGGCTGATTCTACTGTTTCTTCAGACGCGTAACGCGAGGGGCGTTCCCCAAAGTGTCGTCACGATGACGCAGTGTCTCGTTCCCCTTCTCGGGGAACAAGGGTTATAGTCATAACCCGAGACGTTCCCCATGCAGCTAAATTGTTTCCCTGTACCTTCTTTTCTGGAAAGCTGCCCACAGCCGAGAGAAACTACGACGTGGAGTTTGTGAACTGCTGGCCATGAAGGTTGCATTTGAGGAATGGCGTCACAACGCCCGTTTGTAGTACTCACGACCACAGAAATCTTGAATACATTCAGGGGACTAAACCCTCGTCAGGCCAGGTGGGCCCTCTTCTTCTCTAGATTTCACTTCAGGACATAATTCAGGCTCATTAGAAAATATGCATTACCTAACTAAGTAGCCTTCAAAGAGTTTTGAAAATGTACCACTTACTTGTGAAAACATTACCAAAGCTGTTAAAAAACTGTTGACAGGAAGAGAGACTGGCTAATCATCATCATCATCATTTCAGACGATCAACCACAGTTTCGTTTTTATGTGCTATGTGGTGTTATCTGTGGTGTTATCTAAAACAGATCAGCTTGGGGGAAATTAAATCTAATAGTGGTGCAGCAGTCCTAGTAAACCATTGACTCACACCATAGCGTTAGCAGAAAATGTGTAAAGGATTTCTGTCAATCCAATAATAATGATTATTTTTACAGATATCTCAGACATCAAAGCAGAATTTCCAGGTATGAAACAGTTCAAAAGGAAAGGTAATGAAGAGTGCTGTCTGAGGACATAAGCACCCAAATTTTGAAGATTTGCAAGTATTTTAGTTAGAAGATGTATGAAGAGTCAAAGATAACTCCATAAAGTGAAAATTAAAACAGACATCACTCTGGGTTCCTCAGATCAGCACCCTTACGAAAAAGAAGTATACTTCAAGTTCATTTTATGAAGTATACTTAAGTAATGTTCAAGTATATTTTTATGTATACTTTATGCAGTAAGTATACTAATATCAATGTACTAGTATTAAACTTGTAAGTGTACTATTTCAATACTGCTTGGGACTAAATTGGCCCACTTTTAGTATATAAAAGTCTAACAGTAGTAAACTTTAAGTGCACAACTAGGTTTCTCATTTGTACTGCATCTGTACTACAAGTGAACTTCTAAGTATACTAGTTGTTTACTATTTAACCACTTAAACTCTGCAGACCCTGTATAGGGAATTACATCATCAAGTATATACTTTAAATGTTAAATGTCTGTGGAGGAGCTCTGACCTCATTTGTGGTACCATTAAAGCTTATTGCCTAATTTCTGGATATATGCGCGGAGGGGGGGTGGGGGGGTGGTCCGATTGAGCCGTCAATCCGATGAAGTGGACGACTTGCTGAATCTCCGGTGTTTACCTCCTGTGTGTGTTTATCTCCTCTGTTAGTACTAAAGCATCTTCCTATTCCTTGTGTCTCCTGTGTTCTCTTGTCAGCTACCCTCAAAGACTATTACCATCATACTCACCTATCACAACGAGGTGTGTACATCCATCCATCCATCCATCCATCCATCCATCCATCCATCCATCCATCCATCCATCCACATACTCCTGGACCTGTAAGACAAAGAACATTCATATAGTCAAGTTATTCTCTGTATCATTGGATGTGAGCTGAGTGGAGCGGCAGCAATTTCCCCTCCACGCTCCCTCTAAGGGCTCCCCTCCAAGCATTCAATAATCACTCCGTTCCAGCTCCACTCCGGGTTCACCATTTCCCACTCCCCGCTCCACTTCTCGCTCACTGATATCAGAAACACCGCTCCGTCTTCGCTCCGATAAAATTTGCGGCTAAAGTATTTAAGTAAGCTCTGAATATCACAAAAGTTTGGTTCATAACATAGCCTACATTCAATTAAAAAATATATATAAACAATAGGAGATAGTTTCAACGTGGTTTATTGGAACACTAGTGTGCATTTTTTTTTTCCTACGACATACCAAGCTTATTATTCTTTATCAGCATTAAACATTAAATATCATTGCTGATTTTTGCAGTGCAAATTTAGTTTGAAAAAAAGATGAAAATAGTACATTTTCATCCGTTATTTTATTTCTGCTCATTCAAAATCAGATACAGATAACATCTCGGTTACGAATGGTAACCCTCGTTCCCTGAAGGAGGGAACAGAGGCGTACGTCGGACGTCACCGACGAATTGGGATCACTTCAGGGAGCCCCTATCAGCTTCGAGATATAGAGAACAGGCCAATGGGCCATTGGCGTGCGAGATTTGCATCTCGCGCTCCGCCCCGCACTGCGGGTATAAACAGGAAGCGAGAGCAGCGCACTATTGTTTTTCACCGAGGAGCCGAACTAGTGAGTCGGCCATGCAGTGATGGTACAGCAACTGTGGCGACGGGACGTACGTCTCTGTTCCCTCCTTCAGGGAACGAGGGTTACCATACGTAACCGAGATGTTCCCTTTCAGTCGGTCACGTGCGACGTACGTCGGACGTCACCGACGAATTGGGATCCTTTTGGAAAACGCCAGAGTTACTACCACTTCCAGCGCCCAGCGAAGAGCCCCTCAGACCCGGGAAAACTCATGCAGGGAGAGTCACTGCTGCTGTTCCGCAAGACCCACTCAGCCGACTATTGGATAACGCTGGGAAGCGTGCCGGGAGGGCCGCTGCAGAAGCCACATCATGCTCGGAGGGAGTTACCATGTGGAGAATACACGTATGGACTGGCCTTGGGCAGTGCAACATACGGAAGTCCCAGGGGTGGCCTCGGCCAATTACGGCGGGAGAACAACACCGTACTGGAATCTCTGCCGAGGGAAAGACACGAGCTCGCCGTAGGGAGCTGTACCGTGGAAGAATACACATGGGGAGGGGGGTCACAACATATGGAACCCAGCCTAACACAGGTTCCACCAATGCATACGAGTGTTAGACCTGGCGTCGGATGCTCTGCCACATCCAACTGCACGGGTTGCAGAGGACTCGACAGTGTTCGCCTATCCTTGTACGGGGAACTCGACTGGAGCAGATAAACGCACGTATCCGTTCCACGGGGAAGGGAATAGTGCAGCAAGCCGACACTAGAACGGGCACTCCGGTGTTACTGACTATCCAGTGTTACCAGGCCCGAATTCCAGGCACGATTCGTCGACCGAAAATGCCTACAGGTCCCCTACCCTCTTGATGGAGGCCAATGCAGTCAGGAGTACTGTCTTCAGAGACAGAACTTTTAACTCAGCTGACTGCAAAGGCTCAAAGGGTGTTCTCTGCAGTGCGGTCAGCACCAGAGTTAAGTCCCAAGAGGGTATAGAGGGAGGGCGAGGCGGATTTAGTCTCCTCGCCCCCCTCAGGAACCTGACAATCAGAACATGCTTACCTTAGGACTTTCCATCTACCATTCATGATTAGCGGCGATAGCAGCAACATAAACTTTGAGGATGGAGGGAGACAGCCTTCACTCCAACCCGTCTTGTAGGAAGGAAAGCACCGAACTGATCAAACATCTTCGGGGGTCTTCTCGGCAAGAAGAGCACCAATCGGCGAACAGGTTCCACTTCAACGCATAGGGCCGTCTCATAGAGGGAGCTCTATCGGAAGTGATGGTGTCTACCACATTCTGTGGCAGGCCACCTAGAACCTCCACGTCCCATCCAGGGACCAGACATGGAGTTTCCAGAGGTCCGGACGCGGGTGCCAAAGGGTGCCCCGTCTCTGAGTCAGGAGGTTGTTCCTCAGAGGAATGGGCCAAGGAGGTGCTGTCACGAGGAGCACTAGTCCCGGGAACCAAGTCCGGTTGGGCCAATACAGGGCAACCAACAGGACTTGCTCCTCGTCCTCCCTGATGCTGCACAGTGTCTGTGCAAGAAGGCTCACTGGGGAAAACGCATATTTGCGTAGATATTGCCAGCTGTGTGCCAGCCCTTCCGAGCCGAGGGTCCCCTCGGTCAGGGAATAAAACAACTGGCAGTGGGTCGTGTCCGGGGCGGCAAACAGGTCTACCTGTTTACAAAGCTCTCACTTTGTAGCGTCACACGCTGCCATAACTGAACTCCTGAGACCCAGAGGTATTGGAACTGCTCTTAAGAATTTGGGCATCACTGGCTGTTTTTAACACCAGTGGCAGAATAGAATTACCAATGGTTTTCCACCCGGCCCTCCTCCGGGGGAAGAGCAGCTCCTGACCAAATCCGGGTCAATGGTGTTTCTGGACCAGGGTGGACATCGTCTGGCCAAGGGCCAGCACTGTGCGCAGCTCAACCTCAGCTCAGAACTACCCTTGTGCACTAAGCAGGGCGGAGATGGACTGCCAGTGGCACTGCCACCCCACCGATGAGGGTAGTGAGAGAGAGAGGAAAACTTTATACAGATTATGGCCCTTTTGGTGTTCCATATTTTGACACCAAATAGTCCCATAATGCCAAAGCCTTCCAATGCACATCCAGGAAAAGGCAAGGGGCGGGCAAGGCGATTTACGCGTTGCACTACGCCTCAGCCACCCGGGAAAGCATGGCTGTCAAGTATGAATCTGATTCAGCATGAGCGCCCACTATTATAGTGGGAATCTCAGCATCACCATTTCCAACACATAACAGCCCTCTCTCCGATGCAGCAATTGACATCTGTCCTCTGCTAGAGCCCCAAATGAAACGCTAGATCCTTTTTTTTTTTTTTTTTTAAGGACCAGCAATCCCATCTGTAAGCTACCAGCAGGCATGTGAGATAGTGGGCGTGGCCGTGAGGGCACACGGCACACTGAACACTCCAGCCCTTATGGAAAAGGCAAGATGAACAACGCGCCGACGTGGTTATGCTCTCCTGAGAGAACATAAACCACCCACGAACACAGTCTCAACAGTTGCTGTGAGAACAGCAGTTTGTTATGCTGATGCAGCGGTGAGCACGCGGTCGCGCTGATTGTGCCTTCTCGCCAACACAAAGCGTCCCTCTCGTTCTCTGGAGTATCTCTCTCTGTAGATAGGCTCTCTTTTAGAAAAGCAGTCTTGCTTCATCAACGCCGTTCGGCTCCGAAGTGAATGACAATAGTGCGCTGCTCTCACTTCCTGTTTATACCCGCATTGGGGGGCGGAGCGCGAGATGCAAATCTCGCACGCCAATGGCCCATTGGCCTGTTCTCTATATCTCGAAGCTGATAGGGGCTCCCTGAAGTGATCCCAATTGTCGGTAAGGGAACTGTAAGCAGATAAGCACTGTAAGAGTAAATTTGTTTGAATGCATTAGAGAGAGCGATTGCGTGTGTGAATAAGTGCTACCTGTTTAATGTGCTTTCACCCGATCATATTCAGTATGTAGAAGGTACAGAAAAATATAAACTATAACATCCCACTCATGTCCATCACCTTCATCATAACATTTACATTCTTCTCGCTCAGTTACTATTGATTATCTAATAAAGTACTTTCTCAGTCGTAAATTTGCTGTCACTTACTGTCACATGTCTGTCTGCTTGTTTGGTCTTCCTGTTGTGTTTTGATTCTGTCACATGTTCATTTGTCTTAGGCTGCGTCCAAAACCTGGAAAATGCTGCCTTCGGAGGACACATTACAAGGCAGGAAGTCACCAAAGCACGTCCGAATCTAATGTTAGCTTCACTTCCTGTCTCCTGAGACACATCTGATAGAGTTTTGAAGGCAGCATATATGTATCCTTCGGTGCTTTGATATCCCACAATCCTGTGTGTTCTATTCTGTGACAGTTGAACTAGAAAAAAAGATGGCAACTGAAAGTTGCGTTTGCTGGTCAGTTTGTGTGTAAATGTACATTTTTTACCAACATTTTCTACTTCTGATGTAATTTCTAGCGAGAAATTACAAATGTAGTAATTAAATAGGGCCTATGTGTTTAGTCCTCACCAACGCTCGCTTTACTTTGCTGTAGATCATTAAATGGTTACACTGCCTTAGAAGTCTGTCCGAAATCAGTTTCATGAGTTCACACTTACAAATAATCAGATAGTAAATAGTATGCGTTGTAGTATGCATTTTAGTATGCGTATTTGGAGTGCTGTCCAAGGAGAGGGCTCCGAGCTCGGTATTTGGCCCAAACCCATAGTACTCCCCCCGTATCTCTGGTTAGGAAGTAACCAGGTGAGTGTGAGGAAGACGGAGTGGTGGAGGGATGCTGAAAAACTGTCAATGAACATTGGTGAGTTGACTGGCTATTTATATAGTCCTTCACTTGTGCTGATTTGGTAGACATGTTGATTGCTGATTGCTGACAGCTGGTTAGAAGGACATGATGGATAGATCATTTGAACGTGTTCCTCCCGAACTTTGTTAATAAAACATAATTTTGTGAGGTACCTTCATGCACAAACGCTGCTTTACAAGCCATTGTCTGGTAAGGCAGCAAGACAACGAGTCACTGCCTAGGTTTTCGGAGGCAGCCTTAGTTTCCCGCCACTTGTCTGTTTCCAAGGTTACCCTCGTTAGTTTAGTTCTGTTCAGCTGTGTTTAGTTAATTATCTCGTTTCTGTCTGCTATTTAAGTTCCTCTTCTTCACTCAGTCTTTGTCTAGTCACTGTTGTGTAAGGTTGTGTTTCTATTGCCTGTCTGCATTTTCTGTGAAGTTAAGATTTAAGTTTATGTTTATTGTGATCTTTTGAGTCTTCAGCCTGTTCCTGGGTCACCAAACGTGACAGATGACTAGACCCCAAAAAATGGATTTGGAGATGACTCCGAGGCCGCTAGATCTCCAAGAAGATGGATGACCTTTGGAGACATATGTGGAGGTGTCTGTTGATAGTGATGGGCAGACCGAGGCTTTGTGAAGCAAAGAAGCAGTTGAAGCAAATGTTCCATATTGTTTCGAAGCTTCGAATCAATCTGACACCCGTCTCTACGGCGCCATCTAGTGGTCACATGCATGTATTGCCTTGACAATGATCCATGTAAAAAAATATATTTTTTAACATCTGTCTGACAACTACATGGTCTTGGTTTTGTAACCTGTAGCCTCGTCATTGTAAAGAACTATAGGTTTTGTTTTTTTGTTATACAAAATGAACATTAATAAAATAAATAAAGCCACAATGTGTCACATTTGTTACAAAACTTCTTTATTCAAAAATATGAATTGCTCTGCTGTTGAAGGACTCAGCCGACTTCTTTTTTTACATATAATTTCTCCAGCCTTTGAAAAAATCCTCTCACAAGGGACACTTGTTGCTGGCATGCACAAATATTTTTTTGCAAGTACACACAAATGAGGGAAAATCACTGCTCTCTCTTTCCAATAAATTAATAGATCATGCGTTCTGGGCAAAAACGCATCTTTCAGGTATTTTTTCACTTCTACAGTTGCATCAGCTGTAGTACTGTGTGTCGCCTGGGTTTCACGGATACGACTATCAAACAGTTCCCATAAACTGTCCTGGGTTTCTGCTGGTGTTGTTGATGATGATGATGATGATGGTCCTGATGTTGACATTTGTGGCTCTGAATGAAAATTAAAACAACAATTAGTTACAAAGCATAAACTGACAGCATATATGAAGTATAATGTTCATAATTATTCAGATGAACCATCTCCATAAAGTTAGATGAAGACTGAGACTGCTCACCAGGAGTTGCTGTGTTTGAACGCATCAATGAAGCGCACTCCAGTGTGAGGTTTTTTTCAGCTTCCTGGTTGGTACAATTCCCAAAAGCCACATTTTTGAACCTTGGGTCCAGCAGTGTCAGTAGCAGGCCTAGGTACAGGGGGAGTGTTACCATCCTCTGCACCCTCCAAAATGGCAGGATGAGTGCTCCTCAAATGGCGCATCATGGATGATGTATTGTTGCAGAAGGCTAGCTGCCTATCACAATACACACATCTCACTTTATTTGGTGCTTGCAAATGTAAATGCTCCCACACCACAGATGTACGGCATCTCTTACGTGGAGCCTCCATTTTTATCTATTCTATTAACATATCTATCTATATATCACCTATGAATCTATATCTATATAATTCTATATATCCAACTTATGCTGTGCTATCTATCTGTCACTATCTAACTTAGTCTATATGAATGTGTCACTATATCTATCCTAACTATACGTCACTGTCTATACCTATCAGTCAATATATCTCATTTAAATCTAGCCTAAATATAACTAACCAAAGCGCACTATAAATCTCACTGCTATCACAAAATCACTGCTATCACAAAATCACTGATATCACAAAATCTCTCTCCTCTCACAAAAACCCACGAGGTAAAGATGGATTTACTTCACTTTTAAACTGTGGTGAATTAGGTTTACACAGATGTGTGGTTTGTTCCCGCCCACTTTAATCAACGTAGTTTCGGCAGGCGCCACCTGATGAAACACTTCGAAGCTTCATTTAGCCATAGTCACGTGACATGGGTGTTTCGAATCACAGTTCGGAGCAGTGTTTCGAAACATCTGCGCTTCGGGATCGCGGCAACGCCCCGAAACGTCTGTTTCGCGTCAGCCATCCCTATCTGTTGAGTTGTCCCACCTGGTGAGCTAGAGCGATCAAATGCACAATGCATGATTTCGGGATGGCCTGGATGATGAATTGTATCACCTTCTTCCTCTTGAGCGGTGCTATGTAACCCGGATTGACTTTAACTATGTCCTCTGGCTTAATGGTTCTGCTTTTGTATTTGATGCTGTTAATGAGGACAATTCCTATTATCCAGTGCCTTGCCGAAAACATGTAGGCACTCCAGCTCTAATCCAGCACCCTCCACATACCTCTTCAAGGGTTCCATTCCCTCCTGGCCTCCCATGTTTCCCGATTCCCGGAAGCACATAGCAAACAGTGCTGACCTGGGAGCGAAGGTGGGGGATCCTGCGTTCACCTCCGTAAGGGCAACCATGAAGAAATCAGCCTTCCTTCTCCGGCCCCCAGTTTCAGAGTTCAGCCCTACTAATCGTTGGCTCAGAGACTTTTGGACAGAACCGGCTCCAGCCCATGACCAGACCTCTGGACTTTGAATATTGGCTGTGATAAATCGCTTATACTCTATAAAATAAGGGGCGGGAGTGGCTCAGTGGTTTATGTAGGTTGTCTACAAACTGGAAGGTTGGTGGTTCGATCCCCGGTTCCACCTGACCAAGTGTCGAGGTGTCCATGAGCATGTCGCCGTCGGTGTGTGAATGAGGGAATGTTTTGGATAATAAATCACTGATTAAACTCTAAGATCTGTTGGATTAATTGATATTCAAATGAACAACAACAAGTGCAAAGAAGAAAGTTTAATGTTCACAACATTATGAAAAGCATTAACTTTATATGAAAGGTAAATACAGATTAAACTTATTAAAAGAGTGAAAAATGTATGTTGTGATTTTTGAATCTTGTAATAAATCAACAGAAAATATTCTGAAATGTTTGAAAAACAGCACATTTATGATGATCTGTTGTGAGATTAATGCAAAAAGTTTTTAAAATACGAAAAAAGAAACCCTCAGCAATTATAGCAAAGACTATAATAAAACATTCTGGCTGTACATTATCTTTTACATATTAATGTTCAGCAAATGTGAAAAAAAGAATGATTAATTATGAATAAATGATTAATGAACTATAAAGATGTAGTATACAAGGCCCTGTTTACATGTAACCTTGTTTACTTCTTCACAGCAGAAGATGAATCTTTGCAGACAGAATGAATTCCCAAATCCTCCAACTCAACTACCAGGGTTCCTGTGGCAGTCGCTGGAGGAGTACCTGCACACAAGCACAGACATGAGAAAAAGGCCAAGCTAGCAAGAATTATTTGCTTGAAAAGAAATACTAATTACCATCATCCACGGACAAAATGATCGCTGTGTATTTGCCATCTTTGACATGGGGAGATTCTCTATCGATAAGGCCCTTGACTTTAATTACGACGGTGTCTTGATTTGCACTCAACAAGCCGGCAGGATCACTTTCGATTTTATACCTGGGAGGAACCAAAACATACAGGTTAAAACTTGAATTGTTACGCAAGAACATCTTAACGTTGGTTACACAACGTACTGCCTGTAAGTTAAAATCATTTGAAGTTCAATGGATATGCAGGCATGCTGTCATTTGAATTCTGGGTAGAAGAGATTTGACATTAGAAGGTGTTATGTATTCCCTGGCTTTGTGTTTTGTGCGTTCTGTTAATTGGATTTTTAGTTTGCATTTTACTAGTTTTCTATTTTGTGTGCCATTTTTGTAGTTTTTTGGTTGATAACTTCTGTGATCATTCCCAGGTTCCCAGGTTCCCAGGTCTTATTTGTCTATTTCCCTCTAGTATTTAAACCCCAGTGTTTGTGTTCCTTGGCGAGTATTGTCCTACACAGATGTACGTTTAGTGCTACTTAATCGGATCCCTGGTAGAGAATTTGCTATTATGTTTATTTTTATTTTTTAAACTCTTTGCGTTTGGATTCAGCTCTCACTTGTTTTTGAGGTAACCTAATGTTACAGGGATCCAGCAATTAGTTTAACTTGGCTCCGGCAAGGCAACCGTTCCCTCGAGGACCGGTTTTTGGATATGTCCTACCTCACAGATTTCCCAGACTTTGCCCTCATTGACATTTGCTGCCACGGACTCAACAACCATTACCAAACCATACTCGTCCGTGATGGTGGATCGCTGGTGTAATTCCTGGACTATGGTAGAGGGCTGGTAGAGGAGGACCTTTCCTCTAAAAATTGTTGTATTTTTTTGGTTGGGCTTTGTGGTTGTGTGTAGGGCCTCAAGCTCCGGTGGTGGCAGTGCCTAGCCCACCACGGATCCCAGCGTTTCCAAGTACGTTGTTCTCGGCAACCACTACAGCTCTTCCTGAGGTGACGAAGAACGCTAAGGATCCTCTTGAGGAGGCAGCAACCACTACTGATCCTCTAGAGGTTATGACCAAGGAAGCTATACTTGAACTCTCAACCTCTCCTGTATTGACCAAGAAAGCCTTCTCTGAACCCTCTGTGCTTCCTGTTATGGCCACAGATGCTCATGTGTGTTGTTTTTTGGGAGCGTCTGAAATCTCCTCCTTAAGGGGGGACTCTTTTATGTATTCCCTGGCTTTGTGTTTCATGTGTTTTGCAACAGTTCCCACGAGGACCACAGCAAAGACCACACCGACCTCACAGAATTCCCAGTGGTTGCTCTCCTTGACTTTTACTGCCACATACTCAACAACCATTTCCAACCCATACTTGTCCATGATGGTCCTCGGGGGTCGCTGGAGGAATTCCTGGACTATGCCCTTTAACCCCTAGGAGTCTGAGCTGTTTTGGGGCCCTTTAGAAGTTTTGACATGCTCTGACATTTGTGTTTTTTTCAGTTGCTTATAAACACATTAATGGCAAAAGTGTAATTACACTGTATTCAGCACACACTGGGCTACCGTAATATGTGAGCAACATGTATGTACATGCTTGTATTTTTGAGAGAAAAATGTTTATGCATGATTTTTGAAAAAACAAAAAGATTTGCTTTAAAATTAAGGCCTCAAAACACGCAATAGATATGTGTTCACAAGACTTTTGAATAATGGGTGTTGTTGTTGTTGTTGTGAGAATCATTGAGCCTACTCATTCACATAAAAAAATACACTGATTAAAAATTTGTAAGACAGTTTTTCTTCACAAAGCCAGTGTGTGAGGAGGCGTGGTATCTAATGAATAATGATGAGTATCACCTAAGAGGACAAAAGAACATAGAACAATAACAATAGCCGGCATAATGACCTGCATAATGACCTGCATAAGGAATGAGCTTCAGGTGTGACTGAGAGCAGCAGGACAAAGGACATTATATTATTATTATATGTATCTAGTAAATGCATCTTGATTTAAGAATGTTTAAATATTTAGACTAGAAACAAGACAAAAATTACTAAAAACCTTTTTTTCTAAATGTTTTGTACTGTTTTTGTTTTTGAAAGTAGTCTCATACGAAAAAATTAAATAATAAATCATTAAAATTAAGATACAATTAATACAAAATGAAATTCACTGTAAAGAAAGCAATTCACTTTCTACAAAACAAACAAAACAAAAAAAAGCACTTTATACAAAACAAAACTCCAGAATCATTTATTTAGAATGTAGTCAAAAAAGGCCCATTATATTTTAAATTATCAAAAGATTTGACTGGGGGGCGCTTGAGAGCACCGCATGGAGTAGACGCGTTTTAGAGGGCTCCTCCATTAACTTCGGCAAAATTAGTTTTATTCAAACATAAACAAAACAAAAAACTACTCCACGAAGCCCGAAGTCAAGATGACGAAACCTAAAGCGAAAAAAGGGTACCAATTGACAAACACAGACGAACAATCGTTGGAAAAGCAAACGCTGACTGATCAATCAGCTAGTGTGACTGCTAGCGATGAGTCCCTGAATTCATCCCTTATCCTGGCAGCTATCCAATCCATGGAGAAGTCGATGAATGATAGATTCAACTCTATTGAAAACACCCTTCTGCAGATGCAAACGTCATTCATTGAAATTAACTCCCGCATTTCTGATCTGGAAGGCGCCAGAGCTGAACATGAGGCCCGCATGAGTCCCTACACACTAAGCTTGACGACCTGGAGGGCCGCTCTCGTCGGCAAAACATAAAAATCACGGGGCTGCAAGAGAAAGCTGAAAATGGCCGTCCCACTGAATTCATTGAAAAGCTGATTCCAGCCCTTCTGGGTCCTCAAAACTTTCAAGCTGGTGTTAAAGTGGACCGCGCACATTGCACTGGACGTCTGCCGGCCAAAGGAGGGCGGCCCAGGACCATGATAGCACAAATCCATCACTATCCTGTCAAAGAGCTAATTCTGAGGTTGGCCTGGCAACAGTCACCCCTGCAGTTTGATGGTATGCAGATTTCCATATACCCTGATTTGACAGCGGAAGTATTGTCGCAGCGCCAAAACTGTGATGGAGTCAAAAAGAAACTAAGGGAGGCAGGTGTTCGTTACGGTCTGCTATTCCCCGCGCGTCTTATCGTTACCCATGGATCGGAAAAGAGAATCTTCGATTCAGTCGCGGACGCCGAAGCATTCACCAAAACAATCGCAAATGGAACTTGACTTGTTAAACATGCTCATCTGTCCTTGCCAGTGCTCGCAGCTGTTCTATACTCATGGAACTATTAAGTGAGTACGCTCCGGTTCTTATGCTGTGTTACAGACTGATGTTTTGTACACAAAGTGCAAGGCTGATATTGCTTGCAATGGTATGTATCCAGCAATACCAAGACTATTGATATTTATCTGAAATCATTTTCTTTCTGGGACTATCACTTTAATATTTGGCCGCACGCATGTCCACAAAACGATGCTGGCTTTGTGCCAATGTGGTGGTGACTTTAATCTGGTTTTGGACCCCACCCTAGACAGGACCCCTGCCCGCTCTGTGGGTCATCTGCCTAATTACACTAATACCCTGAACTAATTAATTAACTCACTTGACTTGGTTGATGTCTGGAGATTAAAGCATCCAAATGATAGTCAATACACCTTTTTCTCCCACGTCCATAACTCCATAAAGAATAGATTTTTTCCTGGTTGACTTCAAGGTTGCCTCATGTGTAACTTCTATGAAAAACATCATAATAGGATCATTTCAGACCATTCTGCTGTGACCATTTCTCTTGACCTCTCTGAATCAAACCTAATTACACTTGGCGATTCAATCCTACTTTACTTCTTGATCCTCGCTTCTCTCGCCATGTCAACGAATGGTTAGATGAGTATCTTTTGTTTAATGATACTGGGAATGTGTCCGACTCTCCTCTGTGGGAGTCATTTAAAGCTGTATTAAGGGGACACATCATATCATATGAATCTGGGTTGAAAAAACAGAGGAAAGCGCGCCTGCCAGAAATTAAAGCTTGTCTTAACCACCTTGAACAATTACACGTAGACTCCACAGACCTTTTTAATATGTTATTAAAAATAAAACAAAAACAATTCGAACTTGGAGACAAACCAGAGAACTTGCGCGCCAGCTGAGAAGCATTCAAGCTAATGGAACCATTCACCAAATCAAGAAAAAAGATGGAACATTAGTGACACACCCCAAAGATATCAATGATTGTTTTAGAGAATTCTATGAAGCTTTATACAAACCTCATTCCATTGCCACCCCTTCAGCCCTTTCCCACTTCCTCCATTCATTACACCTTCCCAAATTAAATAATGCAGAACATGATGCCCTTAATGCAGATATAACATTGGATGATACTCAAAGTCATCGCCTCTTTCCCTAGTAATAAAGCCCTTGGACCTGATGGCTTTGGAATTGAATTCTACAAAAGATACTCTCTGAAAATCACTCCACTTATGCTTAGGTTATTTAATCATTCCATTAATAATTAAACATTCCTGCAATCAATGTATGATGCCAACATCTCTTTAATCCTTAAAAAAGGGAAAGAAGAAACGGATCATACCGCCCCATTGCTCTTCTAAATTCAGATCTTAATTTTTTTTTACCAAGATCCTCGCAAATAGGTTAAGCAAATGCATAACAAACATTAGGTTACACTTTATTTCGATAGTCCACTTTAAACATTCTACTAACTATACGTAACTTTGCAACTACATGTCAACTAACTGTCATTAGAGTATTAGTTGACTGTCAGTAGACTGGTAGGTTATGGTTAGGTGTTAGGGTTCGGGTTAGTAGAATAAGTTGAATTGTAGTTGCCAAGTTACTTATAGTCAGTAGAATGTCTGTTGGGGGACCAACAAAATAAAGTTTTAGTAAATATTAATCAGACAGTCTACAAATACTCTAATGACAGTTAGTTGACATGTAGTTGCAAAGTTACTTATAGTTTGTAGAATGTCTAAAGTGGACTATCGAAATAAAGTGTTACCAACATTATTCACCCTGACCAAACCGGTTTCATCTCAGGGTGCTTCTCCTTCTTTAATATGAGACGACTAATGAATATCCTATACTCAAAGCATGATTCTCTCTCAAAGATCGCCATCTTATCCCAGGACGCTGAAAAAGCTTTCAACCAAATTGAATGGAATTACATAATTTCAGCACTCAAGGAGTTCGGGCTAGGAGAATCATTCACTCTTTGGGTGAAAATGCTTTACGCTAAGCCCAAGGCCTCAGTACTTACTAATTTTGATAAATCCCCCCAATTCTCCCTGTACAGAGGCACTAGACAAGGGTGTCCTCTCTCGCCCTTACTTTTCGCCATCGCTATAGAACCCCTCGCGGCGGCCATAAGGAATAACCCACTTATCCTATTCCCCATCATAGGCCAAGTAAATCATCATATACTGTATCCTTATACACCAATGACATTATTCTTTATCTTGTTGATCCAGAGCGGTCCGTCCCACCCTTATTAGATTTACTGAAGACCTTTGGAAAATTCTCTGGCTACACTGTAAATTGGCAAAAGAGCGAATTCATGCCTGTAACTGACAACATCGACCCAGGCTTCATTCAAAATCTACCTTTTAAAATCGCAATATCTTGGGGTCATGATACCAAAAAATACCAAGGATATATATAAATTAAACTACTTAGCCATGCTAGAGAGCTTGAAACGTAATATAGAAAGCTGGAGGATCTTCCCACTGTCCATGATAGAACGTGTGAATGCAATCAAGATGCAATCAAGACACTGCCCAGATTTCTATACCTTTTCCAAAACCTGCCAATTTTCCTGCCTAAATCTTTCTTTAAAGCCCTGGATTTGATTATATTACCATTTGTATAGTGCTTTAAAGCGCACTGTATTTCTAAACTACATGTATGTAAACCGAGGTCCTTGGGCGGATTAGGTCTGCCCAACTTCCAGCATTACTACTGGGCCGCAAACTGTAGAGCCTTATCATATTGGAAAAAATCTCTTTGTGTGGGGCCTTTAGGCGACATTACATCCTGGCTTGCCATCGAACAAAGTGCTACTAATTACTCTCTCTCTTCTCTTCTTTTTGCGGCACCTACGCCACCCATAACAGTGGCCAACACAAATTTTATACTTTGTAGTTCTTTTAAAATATGGTGCCAGATTCGTAAAGCGTCCAAGTTACCGCTCACCGCATTATCTACCCCTGTTTCTTACAACCACACCTTTAAGCCATCACTTACAGATTCCACATTTTCATCTTGTTCCAGTAGAGGAATGGTTACAGTGAAAGATATGTACGTAGACGGTAAATTCCCCACATTTTCCCAACTGAAAGATAAATTTGATCTTCCAGCATCACATTTTTTTCGATGCCTTCAGCTGAGAAATTATGTTCGTAAGTCTATTCCACACTTTGAACGACTTACAGATGAAAATGAAATATACAAATTACTTTCTGCCTCTCCTGTTGCCCCTAATCTGATTTCTCGTTTTATGGATATTTTCACCAATCAGCTCAACATATCTACCCTACATCTGAAAGATTCTTGGGAAAAGGATTTAGGTATTCAGATACCTGAGGAGGACTGGGTTAGGTCTATTAAGATCATAAGTACATGTTTTATCAACTCAAGAGCATCAACTAATTCAATATAAAGTAGTACATAGACTTCATTATTCTAGGACTAAGGATCTGTAACAAGTGTGAATCTGCTGAAGGCACATTGGGACATCTCTTTTGGTCATGCCTGAAAGTGTATGAGTTTTGGCACGAAATTTTCAAATTCTATTCAGAAGCTTATTTTTGTGACCTCTCTTTTGACCCGGCTATAGCTGTTTTTGGCTGGTCTAGTTCTCTCCGTGGTTTTGGCCATCAAATTCAGAAAGCCCTACAATTTGGCATGGTAGTAGCCAAAAAAAATTATTCTATGTCTATAGAAAAAGACATCAAACCGCTCTTTAAATCATGGCTGGCTGAACTTTCCACTACTTTGCATTTAGAAAGACTTAGACATAATATCTCAGGTAATATTGCAGGCTTTGAAGCCACCTGGGAACCCTTTCTTAACTACCTATCGACTGTTAGTGATAATAGCTTAAAAGTTTGACCCTTTTCATTGCCTACAAGTCTACTTTATACTGCCCAAATTCACTAGCTTAGAAACATATGTATAGCATTTAAAAATTCATAAAATGTATGGAACATGTATATATTTTTTTCTCCTTTTCTCTTGTTATTATTATTGTTATTGTGGTTCTTGTTTCCTTGTAAAGTCCTATGTTATGTTGTCTTGTCTTGCTGTCTTATTGTCAAAATAAAAACATAATACACACACACACACACACACAAAGATTTGACTACACTGGAAAAAATGCTCTTATTTAGTTGAAAATTGTACTTATCTAGTAAATGCATCTTGATTTAAGAATGTTTAAATATTTAGACTAGAAACAAGACACAAATGACTAAGAAGAGCATTTTTTATACATTTTGTACTATATTTTATGTTTTTGAAAGTATTCTCATGCTAAAAAATTAAATAATAAATTATTAAAATTAAGATACAATTTATACAAAACTAAATTCACTTTAAAGAAAGCAATTCTCTTTCTACAAAACAAAACTCGATATTAACTCGATAAAACAAACTTTAAATGAAAAAAATAACATTATGCTTTAATATTTAAACAACAATATGAAGCAAAATACGTTTGACTGGTACTATATTTATAGCATCTGAGCAGACATTTGTGAATAAAAGCTTTTTTGCTGTGACACTAGGCTCTTTTACAATAAACACATTATAATCTGTCCAAAACAGGCCAAATAAATCTTGTCTAAAATGCAGCAGGATTCATATTTAAATGGTCTTTGTGCATTTAATATTCACAGATGCTAACAGAATAAACTTAACAGAATAAAGCCTACCTTACAATCAGCCCTTGCTTTAAGAAATGAACAGCTTTTCATGAGGAGAATTATAGCTCAATGCGTGTCAAAACGATGTAGCTGAAGTAACGTTACAGCGCTTCACTAGATGTGTTTGTATGAGTTGATGTGTGGGCGTTGATGCAGGGATCGTCAGTATTTGAATCTCAATAGATCGAGTGCTCCATGGGCGTGGCCGCATTAGCGGATAATGAAGTGGCTCGCAGGTTTAAAACCTAACATTTCAGCGTTTCTTTAGACATATGCCTCATGTTTGTGAGACAGGTATTCACTAAGCTAGAGTTCCTTTTCTGAAGACTATCTGAATGAATGTCTTTGACAGAGAGGCTGCAGATCGCGCATCATGTTTGTTTTCTTTATTTTGCAAAAAGCAAAACATTTAGTTCTTATTGTGACTGTACACACAAAAAAATAGAAACTTAACAGATTATGATGATGTATAACACTTGGGTACTCTTTTACGTAATACTTGGCTTTATGTTTCATGTGTTTTGTTAATCGGACCTTTAGTTTGTATTTTATCCTGTTTCTGTTCCTGTTTTCTGCCGTGTGTCATTTTTGTAGCTTTTCTAGTTGATTAGTTATGTGATCATTCCCAGGTGTCTTGGTTTCCTATTACCCCTCTAGTATTTAAAGCCCAGTGTTTGTGTTCCTTGTCGAGTCTTATCCTACACGGATGTATGTTTGGTGTTGCTCATTCTGTTCCCTGGTTCTCTGGTCTGGTTATCGGCCATAAATATTTTTACCTGGCATGAAATAGTCCAAAACAGGCAGTTATGACATTTAGAAATTTTTGATACCAGTGAAAATTCATAATTCTCTATTTCAATATGATACCACAGTTAAAACTAATAGAAAATTAGCATAGTTATAATTCATGAAAATGTTACCGACCAACTGCTGAGTGACACAGTTCCATATACTTTCCGCATTTGGCGCTTAACAAGTTCATTTTAGGCCCTGGATATAGGCCTTGCTAGGTAGTAGCTAGATAGTTGCTAAGGTGGTTCTAAGTGGTTTATAGAGCTATTGACATTCATGAAAATCCATCAATGCATGTCTATGGGATTTTTATTGTTCGCTTCAAGATCTGGAAATCTCTAAAGAAACCAGTCAAAATTGTCAAATGGAATAATGAATTTAGCAACATGTCTTACGTTATCTTCTGTGATTTTCCGCTGTCAGTCACAGTAATAACAGCTGTGCCAGTGGACACCAATCCAGCTCCTTCCATGTCAGCAGCCAAAACTGTCAAAGTGTATTTGGGCCATTTCTGAAAGGGAAGATGTTCTCAGGTCAGATTGTTTACATGAAATCATTCTTCGCCACTGCGAGATCCATTCATCAGATTTCTCACCTCTTTGTCCAGGCCAGCAGAATTCACAGAAATTCCTCCAGTAAAAGTGTTGATTTGAAACATGTTTGGATTTGGTAATTCTGGTTCTTGCTTAATAATTTTGTATCTGAGATCTGCATGGTTAGTGTTTTCTGCGTCATCTGCATCAGTGGCTGTGACGGTCATAAACTCAGGACCTTCAGTGAGAGAAGAATAAAGACTGATTCGGTGGTACGAGCTGAAGAGGCATTTGAAGAATCTGCACCATACACCTACCTATTTTAGCAGCTTCAGGAACTTCTCCATTGAATGGATTGTGTGTAAAAACAGGACGATTATCATTTATGTCCAAAACATTTACAATAATCTCCATTGGCGCTTCTGCTATAGTCGGCACATCAACTCCAGTAGCATAAGCTATAAGCTAAAGACAGGAGAAGAAATACAGGCATGTTAAGAGGCAAATATCTGAGGTTGTATCTTTTAGTCCATGTATGTTAGCTTTGTCACATCAATATGCAAGTGTAGTCCTAAAACTGACTTTATTTTTAGAAGATATACAAATGAAAAAACAACAACAACAATTTATTGTCTCTGCAAACACATCAAAAAAGAAAACATTGTCAAGCCATTTCATAGGGCCTTTTTATCTGATTAACTGATGACAACTTTTAAATAATTAAGAATGAGCAATCCATTGCTGAAATACACTAATAACTAACTGTTGATTTTAAAAGTTAAGAGACACTAAAAATCCACTTACTCTGTATGAAGCTTTAGTTTCTCTGTCGAGTGGCCGAGTCACTGACATAAACCCTGATAATCTTTCTATAATAAAAGTCCCCTTAGGGTCCAGATCTGCTCCTTCACCTGTGATCCTGTATTGCATCTGAGTTTCTTTAGAATAGTCCGACGTTATCTAAATACAGAAAGAAATAAGAGACCAAAGTCAATAACAGACAAACCTCTCTCTCGTCCATCTCATTTTGAATGACTTTCACTCACCCGGACCAGCTTCATTGGGAAAGGACCTCTGCTGTTCTCAAGTATATTTAACGGAGGAATAATCCAACCTCTCTTTGCTCTCTTCAGACCCGTTGAAGACTTTGGAAACATCAGAATCAGATTGTCGGAGGGAGATTCCATCTGAAAAAGTTAGTAAAATGCAATGAACAACAAAACATTTTTGTTTACAATTAAACAGCTGTAGGGTTGAAAATAATCAAAGATATTTGAAAATGAACAAAGACATTTGCTTTAATGTTTCAACCCCAACAAGGGCCATTTGGAATTCCTAAAGACAAAGAGATGCTGAAGGCCTCGAGGCCAAAATGTGTGTCACACCTTTAGTACAGTCGAGGAAGTTGTAATTGTCTGATTGGTCAGTTTAAATGTCTCACGTTTGGGTTTAGTCACATGGTCAAGAAAAGGATAAAATAAGATTGTAACGGTTGCTCTGTCGCTTGATTCTCTAGCTCTCTCTCTTCTTGGGGCCTGCTCTCTGGCTCTTACTTTTTGCTGGGCTTCTTTGCTCTGGCTCTGGCTCTTTCTCTCTTCTCTTTTCTTAAGCCTCTCTCTCTTTCTATACGTCAGTTAACATTCTATCCACGCTGGGTACGATTAATGGTACCCAGTTTTTATCCTCTCATACATCTATTTTTTGTGTAACATAACCAGATTTTGTCATTAAATCCTTTCCAGTACAAATTATGTGCTAGCTTGACTTTGAAGTGCTACTTCTAGTAATACAATATAGTCACATTACAGCAACGCTCTCCCGCATATTTTGCTATTGTAAATGCGCTTATTTCCGTTGTTGGTATAAGTTGCAGTGGGTGGTAATAGACGAGAAATGTGTAAGTTATCTTAAAGGGGTCATGAATTGAGAAATAAACTTTACCTTGAGCTTTTGATATATAAAAGACCATCTGAATATAAGAATATCCTGTAAGTTTCAGAGCTGAAAATGTCCTTGCTAGTCAAAGAAAAGCTTTTATTGACAGCTGGCTCAGCAAACGAGAGATCTGCGAATGTGCTTTCCTGTGACGTCAGAGAGCAAAGAAACGCCGCCTTAACCGAAGAAGAAGAACGCCTAATTCTGTAGCCCCACCCATGATTCACGCATGACATATAATAGATAAATAATACAGGCCTATGTGGAGCTAAACCGGAATGAGCTAACAAGCAATAGAAATGCATACGCATACGCTTCCTTCGGATCCCAATATTAGCAATGCATGGTTGAACTTTATTTTCAGTGAAGATCCAGCTCACGTGGGTAAGACATTGTGCGTTTGTTCCTTCATGACCACGGATTCATTTGTAAACAAGAGACAAAATGAGATTAAAAAAAAGATGCTGTGCCTTCTATATTGGATCCGACAGGACTGGATCCGACACTTATGTGAGTGAAACATGTTTTTTATATGTGATAGTATTGCGCTGTCACAGATCGTTTGATATCTACTGAAAATGTATACGTGTCTAATTAAATATAATTAATGATCACTTAATACGTCACAGGCTGGGGTATCCTTTATATATGAGGTGTTGTTGGTTCATCGTCCTGTGATTCAGACTCGACCATATAGTCATGTTTCGTAAAGGATTAGCTCATCATTAACTAATAATTTATAAGTGACTTATAACTGAATATTACTTATCTAAGTATTCATTTATGGGGTGTGGTACATTTTTGGGTCCCTATTCAATAAACTAATTTAGGGTGATTCGAGAACTTTACTCTTCATGGCTGGCTGTACATTATTCCCTTACATAAGATAAATGGAGTAGAACGTAAAACGGTGTAAATGTTTAGGTAATCATAGGTTTTAGGCTTTAGCTTTGTTTGAAACCAGAGAGGGTTGTGACAAATTACATTCATCAGCAGGGATTGGAAATTTCATGAATCTAACACGTCACCAATAATTAGTCCTAAACATGTACAGAAATTGATCATTGAATATGTTCATAGTAAAGTAGCACACATAAAAACTCCAATAGAGGTCAGGCTTTCGCTGTACTGACAGCAGTATCTTGAAGGAACTAGTTTGTACCTCTGAAGAGGAGATGTTCATGACCGTGTTCATGTGATGGTCCTCATGAGTGTGGGCACGCTCAACTCTGACAGATACCGTGTGTTTCTTGCCACTGGAGTCCCAAGCGTGCACAGAAAACACCTTGTGGCCTTCATGAAGAGTCACTTGTCTCTTGAGTGTTACAGTCCCATCCGTGTCCACATCAAACCACTTGTCAGAGGACTGAAAGAGCGTTCTTGTTCTTCCATCGCATGTATTGAAAATTACTGTCAGAAAAAGGATTCAATTGGCTCAATAAAGCGTCTTGTCACATATGTAAACCTGGTTCCCTAAGTGGGGAACAAGACGCTGTGTCAGTAGCTGATGCTATGGGAACACCCTCCAAGTGTGACGATGAGCTGAAATAGTGTTTATACTGTAATACTTTGTGATTAGTCAGGAAATCAGGGTTACCAAGCCAATACTTGTAACAATACCAGCATCTCTCTCAGTGTAAACATTTTACCATACTCCGTCATCCAACTTTATTTATGGCACAAGTCTCCATATCCAAAAGCTCAGAATATGCCAAAGAGGGCCACGCTTCCTGACCACTCAGGGGAAGATGTTGACCTACCTGCTGCCAAACTAGTCTAAAGCGACAGTAGAAAACCTGACCTGAGTAACATTGCTTCTCGCATCACTTCTTTGCCCGTAAAACTCGCTGAAGTTATACTAATGTGACTGCCTCAAGAATGAAGTTTAGACAAGATCTAAAGATTGATATAAACAGGAAGGCCATCCTCTGCTTGGAGACAGCCTTTACCTTCTGTTGGCTTCCGTAACAGATAAAGAGCTGTTCTGAGGTCCTGAAGCTTTGCGTTCTGTCCACGTAAGCCTGCAAACCGCGGACGAGACAGAGAAAAGCCAGGGCTGGGTCTGCCTCCTCTGAGGGCAGCGTTTGCAGGTTCACCACCTGGTCCCAAAATGGAGTGGTGGGAACCATGGGCACATATCCAGGCCAGGGTCTCAGGATTACATGAGAGTCAGCTGGCCCGAACTCCAGGCACGATTCGTCGACTGAAAATACCTGCAGGTCCCCTACCCTCTTGATGGCCAATGCAGTCAGGAGTCTTCCAAGACAGTATTTTTAACTCCGCTGACTGCAAAGGTTCAAAGGGTGCTCTCTGCAGTGCGGTTAGCACCAGAGACAAGTCCCAAGAGGGTATAGAGTGAGAGTGAAGCGGATTTAATCTTCTCGCTCCCCTCAGGAACCTGACGACCAAATCGTGCTTCCCCATGGACTTACCTTTAACTACATCATGATGTGCAGCAATGGCAGCAACATACACTTTGAGGGTGGAGGGAGACAGCCTTCACTCCAACCCATCTTGCAGGAAGGAAAGCACAGAACTGATCGAACATCTTCGGAGGTCTTCTCGTCGAGAAAAACACCATTCGACGAACAGGTTCCACTTCAAAGCATAGGGCCGTCTCATAGAGGGAGCTCTAGCCGAAGTGATGGTGTCTACCACAGCCTGTGGTAGGCCACCTAGAACCCCCGCATCATGGAGTTTCCAGAGGTCTAGACACGGGTGCCACAGGGTGCCCCATCTCTGAGTCAGAAGGTCCTTCCTCAGAAGGGCCAAGGAGGTTCTGTCATGAGGAATACTAGTTCCGGGAACCAGGTCCGGTTGGGCCAGTACAGCGCAACCAACAAGACCTGCTCCTTGTCCTCCCTGACTTTGCACAGTATCTGTGCAAGAAGGCTCACTGGGGGAAACGCATATTCGCGTAGACCCCGAGGCAAGCTGTGTGCCAGCGTATCCGAGCTGAGGGTTCCCTTGGTCAGGGAATAAAACAACTGGCAGTGGGACGAGTCCTGGGCGGCAAACAGATCTACCTGTGTGGTCCCGACTCCAGATCAGCTGAACCACCTGGGGATGGAGTCTCCACTCTCCCAGAAGCACTTGCTGTTGTGAGAGCTCGTCGGCTGGATGATAGAGCAAGCAACCTCAGATACTTCTGACTCCAGAGGAGGAGATGGCGAGGGCGAGTTGTGACATACGACGGGAGTGTAAACCACCTTGTCTGTTGATGTAAGCAATGGTTGCAGTGCTGTCCTATGGATCAGGATGTGCCTGCATAGTAACAGTCTCTTGAGGCGGCCCAGCACAAGACGTACTGCCAACAATTCAAGGCAATTGATATGCCATTGCAGTTTGAGGTCCTGTCCACAGACCTGGAACTGCAAGCCCGTTGTACGTGGCCCCCCCAGCCAGTGGCATCTGTGGAGACCACAGCATGCCTTTCTAGGGGAACACCTGCCCATAGAAACGAAGGGTCTGCCAACAAGCTGAAAATTTGGCATCAATTCTGTGTTATTGTTACACGGAATGAACCACTCTGCCATGTCCATCTCGGGACCCGGTCGTGTAGCCAGTGTTGAAGCGGCATCATATGAAGCAATCCGAGCGGCGTTACTGAGGCTGTGGATGCCATATGCCCCAGGAGCCTCTGAAAATATTTCAGTGGTACCGCTGTTCTGCGTTTGACCGAATTCCATCAGTTCAACACCGACTGGATGCGCTCCTCTGTGAGGTGCGCTGTTAAATTGACCGAGTCCAGTTACATACAGAGAAAAGAGATCCTCTGCACGGGGCAGAGTTTGCTCTTTTCCCAGTTGACCCGAATCCCAACAGGCTGAGGTGACTGAGCACCATGTCCCTGTGTTCGCACAACTTCTCTCTTGACTGAGCTAGGATCAGCCAGTTGTCGAGGTAGTTGAGAATGCGAACACCACGCTCTGTCATGGGAGCAATGGCCGCCTCCGTGACTTTCGTGAAGACACGGGACGACAGGGACAGCCCGAAGGGTAGGACTTTGTACTGATATGCCCACCATTCGAACGCATAGGGTAGAAACAGTCCATGTCGAGGGAGAATCGAGACATGAAAGTACGTGTTCTTTAGGTCGATCGCTGCAAACCAATCTTGGGGACAGATACACCTGAAGATGCGCTTCTGTGTTAACATTTTGAACGGCACCCTGTGTAGGGACCGATTCAAGAACCACAGGTCCAAGATTGGCCGTAGCCCACCGCCTTTCTTGGATACAATGAAGTAAGCCTGTCTTCATATCGGCTAGAGGGACCGGCTCTATCACATCCTTTGCCAGTAGGACTGCGATCTCCGCCCGTAGAACAGGAGCACCCTCCTACAACACAGAGGTGAAGTGGATGCCCCTGAACTTGGGAGGCTGGTAGGCGAACTGAATCCCATAGCCGAGTCTTATAGTACGGATGAGCCAGCGAAACGGGCAGGGAAACGCTAGCCAGGCTCCCAGCGACCGAGCAAGCGGGACCAACAGCACCACAGACGTACCAGCAGTTGGGGAGGAGAGGCGGCATGCAGGGACCCGACTTGGACGGCATAGCGACCAAAGTGGGGTCTGGGTGTGCAATGCAACACTTACCTGCTTCTGCTGAGGGGGCGCACTTTTGTGAGGAGGCCTCTTGTGTGCATCCTGAGCACAGCCAGCACCCCCTGCTGGTGATGGGAGAGGCACCTGAGGGTGACAAGGCATTGTAGCGTCGTACACCGCCAAGCGCACTCTCTTGGCACCCAGAGATTTTGGAAACAACTCTTTTATTGAAGTTTTGGACATCGCCTGACCAACTGAACAAGTGATAACTTTTGTTGCCTGGAGGGCAAGGTCCATCGCCCCTCGGAGCTCCTGGAGGAGCTCTGGGTCAGGTCTACCCTCGTGTATGTCCATGAGTGCCTGGGCCTGGTGCACCTGAAGCAACGCCATGGAATGCAGGGCAGACGCAACCTGTCCACAGGCTCTGTAAGCTTTACCAGTCAGACTGGATGAGAACTTACAGGCCTTGGATGGGTGGCATGGATTACCGTGCCAGAAGGAAGCGGACGCCGGACACAGTTGCATCGTGGTGGCCCATTCCACTGGCGGGATCTCCACGTACCCTCCGAGGGTAGTGAGGAGTGATGAGCCACTCGGCCAGTTTCTGGCAGAAAAAGGTGCCATCCACGATCTTGAGAGCTCATCATGCACTTCCGGGAAGAATGGCACTGGGGCGGGCTGCCCCGAGAAACCAATCGTCCAATCTAGAAGGCTCGGGACACAGTGGAGTGTTCCACGTGAGCCCAACCTTTCCGGCGCCCTGGGGAAGCATAGTCGTCAGCTCGGGGTATGTCTCAGGCAGCACCACTCTCCCAGAGGGAGGCAATGCAGCCGAGTCTTCATCCCCCAAGGACTGAAACTCCCCCTCCGATGCAGTGATCGACATCCTGTCATCTGCTGGAGCCCCAAAAGTCCCTGCTGGATGCCTATGGGAGGGGCCAGCGCGCCCTTCCAGTAACTCAACCGGTTGCGGGAGGCCATAGGAGCCCGCGGAGGTTGACTCTGTGGGGTAGGCCTAAACGTGATCCTCAGGTTACCCTGACTATTCGCAGAAGTAGGTCTATTCTGTTGTCCAGCAGGAATAGCACTAGATTGGGGTATGGGTAAGGGGACTCCGCCTTCCCGAAGTAAGGAGAGTCTCGACCTTAGTGCTGAAATTGTCATTGTCATGAACACGAACCATCCACAAACGCTGCCTCAGCGTGTTGAACACCCAGACACGTAAGGCAGCAATTGTGACCGTCAGCTGGTGACAGGGAACGACTGCATCCAGAAACGCATGGGTGGAATGACATCTTGAAAGAGACACAGTGTCACATCCGTGTTGCTCTTTTAGAAGAAAGCTCTTTTAGCGTGCTGAAGCACCCAGGGAACGGCCGCGGCAAAACACAGGAGAATAGTGCAGCCTGTGTATGCACTCTCCATTGGAAACGCCCTAACCGAACCTACAGAAATCGCAATGCTGTAAAAACGGCAGTTTTTCACTGATCTCAGTGAGCTTGCGGTCGCCGCTGTTTGTGCCTTCTCTCCCAGCACAAAAAGCCTCTTATCTCGCTCTCTCTCTTTCTCTCTCTGCTGTAGTAGGAACAGTCTTCATGGACACCTGTTCGGCTCCAAAGTGAATTACAAATGTGCGCTGCATCCACTTCCTGTTTATACCCTCGATGCGGCGGAGTGCAAGATGCAAATGCAAAAAAACCCCCCACAGAAACACACACTTATGAAAAAGCATAGTGAATCATAGTGTTACCTGGGCAAAGATAACTCTTACTGTGGTTTGCTGGAAAGTCTAACAAAACGCATGCAGATAATTCATTTCCTGAATAAGAAAATCTGAGGAGCGATAGTGCATTCTTTTAAGGCTCAGCTGGAGGGTGTCCTCATAGTATCATCTACCGACACAGCATAACGTGAATCTATGAAAGAGAACACTTATTTATGGCATACATCATTAATCAACACTTATTTGTGAGCTTCGACCCTTATACTTGAGTTAGACCCTGATTTCTGATGGAACTCTGAATTTAGTGGATACATGGCATGTATGACATTTGATTGAATGTTTTAGTTGAAGAATTATTGATCCAAATACTAAAAATATTTAAACAAAAACTCCAAATGTTCATTTGTTTCAGTGTTTTAAAGAGATTTGTGTACACAGCCTACCTCTTCCTAGTCTTTCTCCTTGGTGAAGGTCATCTCTGTGCACTTTAAAAACCAGCAACTCCGACTCAAAGCCAGGAGCACATGAAGACTCCTCCGCAAATCCACACACAAAAGCCTAAATTGAAACATATTAAATCCCTTTTGAAATACATTTCAAAACACAACTGGGGGCATTACGTACAGTGTGAACTTTTATATTTGAAGTTTGAATTACTTTTCAAATAAATCAGTCTGGTTGTTGGAGCATCCCTACCAGGTAAGTATTAAAAAGGAGTATCAGAGCTACGGAACGGCTCTAACTCTTGGTTACTTGGTATGCATCTTATATGACAACCCAAGGTTCTGGTCCTTCGGGTTGAGCTATACTTGGTTCTAGGGGTGGGAATCACAGGGATACGATACACGATACATGGCTCACGAAACTGATAATATCAAAATACAGCAATTCTGTGATAATCAATATATTACTAGACAATCCTATAATAATATATCACGATATCTGTCTGACTATGAAAACAAAATGGCTGTGAAAAGGTTAAGTGCAGGTTTTACAGACTTTGGACATAAATGTGGCTGTGCTATCTTTTATTTTACTCAATTTGAGCAATACATTTTACTTTTCTAATGCTGCGTTCACACCAAACGCGAATAGAGCGTCAAAATCGCATCTACCGCGTCTAGTTGGACGCTTGGACATTTTGAATCCATTCAACTTTATTTTTTGAAGGATATTTAAATATACATGCAGTGAAGATAATATAAGAGTTGCCTGGACCACATTTGTGTGGCTATTAATGTTTAATATATATTTTTAATGAAAATCAAAAGAGGCAGAGTGGTGTTTTATGACATATTTCTCTTGGAACGCCTTGAACGTGCGTCTATTTTGCTTCAAACGCTCGATTTATACGCGTGTCCGCCAAAAAATAAAGTTATGAAACTTCTCTTTGCCTTCAGTCAAAACGATTTGGCAGACAACAAATTCGTGACACCAAAGGTCGCCTGTTAGATCCACACAAGACGAACCACTACAGGACATCAGAGCCAGCGACAAATGTCAGAAGGACTGGCCGAGGAAAGGCTGCTCTCGCCGGGTTAATGAGCGCCGAGTATTATTTTTAAATAGGCGCTCTCTTTATAAATAAAACACAGATTTGAGCTTTAAACAACTACATTCTCACCTGAAAAAGTTTTAAAACTACATTTTGTAACACAATAGTAGTATTTTTAAATTATGCAGGGTTTCTCATCACGTCAAATTATACTTTGAATTGACGCCAAAATTGAGATTTTTCAACTCTGGTTGTAGACGAGAATTCGCTTCAAACGCGTGAATGCACAAAAAGCATGCAAGATGCTCAATTCGCGTCCAATTTGCATCATTCGTGCAAACTGGACGCGCGAATGAGGCGGAATCGCATCCATTGCGCTGAATCTATGGCACCACAGAACCTCCAGACGCGCGTCAACGCGGCTTTCCATTGACTTAAAGGGGTGGTAAACCACGATTTCACTTTTCTAACTTTAGCTAGTGTGTAATGTTGCTGTTTGAGCATAAACAACATCTGCAAAGTTACAACGTTCAAAGTTTAAAGCAAAGGGAGATATTTGCCTTTAAAGAAATCAATTTCTAAGGACTACAGCAAATGGTCGCTAGGGACTACAGACATTCCTCCAGGGCTGTTGACATCACCAGCCCCAATATTTACATAAACCCCTCCTCCGAGAATATTAAATAAGGGGGGTGAGGCCATTTTGTATCGCCGCGGGGAATAGTTGTTGTGGTATAGTTAGTAGGCTGGAGTGTTGTTGTGGTATAGTTAGTAGGCTGGAGTGTTGTTGTGGTATAGTTAGTAGGCTGGAGTGTTGTTGTGGTATAGTTAGTAGGCTGGAGTGTTGTTGCCAATGCCGACGAAACGCTGTTATTTTCATCCGGATTGCAGGTCCACTTTGTTCAGCCTTCCTAGGGACGGGGGGGCGCTGCAGTGCGTTTAACATACAGCATGTTATATGCATGTGTGTATGAGACCGAGGGGAACAGGTCGCATTTGCAGCAGATATATGCTGCCCATCATAAATCAAAGCACGAGACAGACAGGGGTCGGAGGAGAAGACCGGAAAATGTGACATAATGGACAATATTCATCTGTATTTGCGACACACGAGCCGCGGTTCAGCTGCGCGAGACAAACACTGCCAGTGTGAAGCACAACGGGCGCGCGCGGCACATCTCACGGAGGAAAGCTTCCACAATCTGCACCAGTTCAATGCAGGATTCGCACAACGGCTTGTCCTGAAAGATGGATTTAAAAACAGAAGCTGTTTACGGGCCACAACCTGTAAGTGTGATTTATTTTTCGTCGATGTGTTTTCCTGTAATAGTTTGTGTTGTTAATTGTACGTTGTAGCAAGGAAGTAAACATGACAACACTCATTTGGCTCTGCAAACCAGTTTGTTAAATGCTCATTCATACTTAACATTATCTGACAAACACCGAACGTTACAAACTCTTTAAAATCTCAACAGCGAACTTGGCATTAGTGTAAATTATTCTTTGATTAGAGCTTTTATGTATTGTTTATCTACAGGCCTGCTAAACATGGTTCTGTGTTTGATTTGGATACTAGTAAAGCCAATGTTTAGTGTTCGTTCTTGCGACAGATATTTGGCTATAATCGTTCTAAAAATACAAAAGTAACAGTGCCATTCAGGAGCGATCACTATAGATCCGCAGTCTTTACTCTTGAGGACTGAACAGGTTCTGCTCGATCATCTTCACTAAAATTGTCTGGTTCTGATTCGGCTCAAATTGGTATGATTTTATTGACGCCATTGTTTCTAACACTACCCAAAGCACAGGCTACCGGTAAAGGGAAGGGGCGGGACGTTTCCGATAAACGTGCACTAGGCGGTTAGCCAATCACAACACACTGAGCCAGCTAATCAATCAGAGCCCATTGCGTATTTTTGAGGGACCGGCTTCATACAACCCGGAAACCATCAGACAAAAAAAATAATGAAAAATAATGAATTTTTTTAAAACGAAGCATGAACACATGTTACAGTGCACCCCACAAACACAATCAAGCCTTCGAAGGAATGTGTTTTACCACCCCTTTAACATGGAAATCACTCGCGCCAGACGTTCGGTGTGAACACAGCATTAGGCTAGTTATGTTCACGTTTCCCTCATTCATGTGTTGAGCGCCACCTTGAGGAGCCATGAAGTAGTGACGCTGGGAGCAGGGAAATCTATTTATAGCCTTTTATTTTATTAATTAAAATATCAATATTTGGCGCCAGCGTATAGATTCTCAAGGTCGCACAGAACAGGACAATGATATATTGCCATATCGATATTTTGTCCCACCCCTACTTGGTTCACTGCAGTTTATCTTCACAGCTGGTGAGCAGGCATTCAATCACTATGGCGTAGTGGGTATTAACATTCCCACAGCGACAACACCAGGACGCAGCGTGGAGTTCCCTCAAATGTAACCCAGTTCCCTGAGAATGGAACGAGATGCTGCATCGCGTTGCCATACTTAAGGCATGCCTGCGCATCTACCTTCAGAAAAATCAAAGTTGATGATGTTTCATGTGGACGCTCTTTTATAGTCATGCCGGTGCACCAGTGGCGTCATGTGACCGGTGTGGCCAATAGGATTCAGACACCAGTGCACACTAAAGGAGTTCCCATAGTGTCAACACCATGATGCAGCGTTGAGTTCCCTTCTCAGGTTACATAACCCTTAGACATTTTAGTGTACTTTAAGCTGAAAGTTGGTTAGGAATGGTTAGTGTTGAAAAAGTAAACTAAATATTGAGAAATGTTGAGAAAAATTCAAAAATATAAAAGCTGGTCCACAAATACTTTGGTTTTGCTGACTGTGTGGAAAGTTTTGACAAGGGTGACTTAACTGTTTATGCATATAACATGCTACACATAAATTCAAATTACAGACCTAAGATTAAATCAATACAATTAGATAAAAAGGGTATTTCTTTTCACATATGGGTACTTTTGTCTCTATGGATTTATAAATAAACCTATAGATCAAACGTGAAAAACTACAAGCATATGACTCTCTCTGCACTCAGTTTGCAGTTGTAAAACACACTTTTTACAAAACACTAAATAAACACAGTTCTCTACATTAGACATAGCATTCAACATGCCACACTCTATAATAAAAACTTTTATAACTGGATGTTCATGTTTTTAGATTGAAAGTTTGGGTTTGGGACAAGGGGAAATCAGGCATTAATAATGCATTTGAAAAGACTAAACCCCTGCAACATAAAAGTGACTGAGATTTAAATTTCCCAAACTTTGTCCGAACACTGATAATATAAAAATTACACAGTGACAACAGTAACACATATGATTGAACGTTTTATACTAATTTTTGGTTGTAAAAATGTGTAGTATTTTATTTCTCACTCCTGATATGAGGTTCATAAAGTCCTACCTTACAAAGGAAAATAAAAATTCCCAATCGCAGAATTCTCATCGTCTCCATTTGGAGCAAAATGCCTCAAAAGTCCTTCAGGGATTATTTTCTTATTGGTTTTTAAGATTGCGCAGCTACTTCAATGCTTGAGTTCCCCAAATGCATGCACATAGGGTGTTTACTATCTTTTTAGGTGAGTTTGTCTAAGGGGGCGGCATATTGAGTGATGCAATGTTCAAAGAACAAAAATATGACTGCCAAGTCTTTACTGGAAGCAAGCAGTTCTGAAAAACTGTTTTCCTAGTGTTTTTAAAGTGTAAAGTTCTTTTTACATTTACTACACCATTTTTGTAGTAATGGTGACAAATAAAGTAATTATGTTGGAAAATACACTATATACTGTTATTTGGCTACACAACAATACTGGTCAGTTTTTTAATGGCTAACAAGCATTATTCAATACTAATGTACTTTTTCATACATTTACTCATTTACATACATTTACATACTAACATGCTTTGGACAAAACTGAAGTCATATTGTCAAAACTCTTCACACAGTCAGCAAAACAGAAATTTAAAGAGACTAAAGAGTATATATTATATATATATATATATATATATATTGTCACAGGGTGTTTTGGTGTTGGTTCATGTTCATTGTTCCTTGTTTAAGTTTATCTTGTTCTTGGTTATGTTTTAGTGTGTCATGTTCACTGTCTTGTCATGCACTTCCTGGTTTTGTCATGTGATTCCCATGCCCTCATGTGTTGTGTCATGTCATTGGTTAATTGTCTCATCACTGTTCACAGGTGTCACTTGTCTTGTCATTTAGTCAGTGTATTTAAGCCCTCATGTTTGCCGTGTGTCCTTGGGCCCTATCTTGCACCCAGCGCAATTGACTTTGTACACCGACGCATGTGTCATTCCTATTTTGCACCCGCGCAAAGCGCGCTTTTCCCTCCACAGAAGCACGTCGCTAAACTAGTGAATGAACTTGCGCTCCCTGGGCGGTTCAGCGCAAAAAAGGAGGCGTGTTCCGGCGCAAACAATCCCTGGTGCTATTTTGCTGTTCCATTAAACAATTGCGCCACTGACCAGAAAAAACCTAGTCTAAAGTCAGTGGCGCGTTGCGCGTTGTTCATTATGCTATTTTAAGGGCGCATGCTTGACCATAGCGTGCACAACGCGCATACACTTTGCTCATGTAATCTACACAGATGCAACAGTTATTTTTGCAAATCATAAATTGTTACACTAAAAAAATATTAACACATGAGATGACGGAAATCATTGTGGTGTGCCACGAAGATGTGAAAAAATAGGCATAAATCTAGCTTACAAATTATTCAGGCTAATTATTTATTTAACCGACGCTATTTTGGGTGGGTTTCTCCCATCCCCATACAACACAACTTCTCTGTCTTTCACTGCTCTTACAAGAACATCAGTCTCCTCGGCTGTGAACCGCTCCTGGCGTGCGCCTGGTAAATAAGCCATAATAATAGCAATCCATAATGGAACTTGCGCACCTGCTTTTAAAGGGAATGTTGGATGACGCTCTGATTGGTTTATTCACGTTACGCCCAAACCACACCTATGAATAATGAAGCTACTTCAGACCAACCCATTTTAGATTTGCGCCGGGCGCAAGAGCCATTTATCCCGCCGGGAAAATAGCAACAGCGCCGAGACCCGCCCACAAAGTTACTTGCGCTTTGCGCTTTGACACTTGCGTTTCAGATCGTTAAAATAGGGCCCCTTGTCTGTTATTGATGTTGTTATCTGCTGCGTAGGAGAGGTTTGTTTAGCCATGTCAAGTCTTTGTTTCAAGTATTGCCAAGTTTTTGTTTTATGTTTTTGATTAAACTGCACTTGGGTTCTCAACTTGATCATCAGTGGAGAATCGTTACAGTTTGTAGTGTGTATTGCCATTTTCCAATTGACCTCGTTGTGTATGTACATGCTCACGGCTGTTTTCAGCTGATTCACCAAAGAACCGTTATGTTCCCATATCACACGATTGTATAAAACCAAATTCAGAGTCAAAGTGCCATTCATCACTGAATAGAGCAGCAGAAACGCAGAGCATGTTCGTCAGCGGCTGTGCGGATATTCGCCTTTTGCAGTTTCATGCGCCCAAATAAAAAACACAATAAAAAAACCAGCGCATTAATATGGACACAGTCTATGAATATGGAAGAAGGAAGGTCTCTCTCTCTGTGGCCTGTCAATTCAGAAGACAAACCAATGGGCCGCTGTCCCTGCATGATGGGCCAGTCCGTGGCAAAAAAACCTAAATAAATAAATAAATAAATAACCTTGTATCGGCCCCAAAGTGCGTCGGCCCACCGGGAATATGCCCGAGTCCAGCCCTGGGCGTAGCTGTTTTAAAAAGTGGGTGGGACAGGGTGTGTGTGTGTGTGTGTGAGAGGGGATGGAGGTTTGAAGAGATTGCATTAAAAAGTCAAGAGCTGATCATGGTTCAGATTCGGTGGAACTTGTACGTTGAGGGAGTACAAGGTGGACAAGATCCTTTCTTTGGGCCATTCGTTAATGGAGAACGGATTCCTCGCTGCTATCCTAGAGCTGCATCTCACGAGCTAGGCTGTATCGAAGTCTTCAGTGTTAGGATCCTGAATCTCATCCAGAGAATCTCAGACGAGCCTAATAGACCTGTGGTCCACAGATCTAGTTCCTCACTTGAAACGATGCCTTCTCCGCAGGTCCGTTCAGTTGTTTGGATGCTTCCCTTCCGAAGACCTTCAAACTCAAACTTCAAACCTGTATTCCCGTCCGACTTCCTGGTACCATCTCCTCCGCTCAGTTTGTCATCTGATCAATCTTGAGCCTTTTTTGGCTATCGCTATCAATGCAGTGAACCGTTATTGATCAGGAATGTTTTGGTTCCTATATAACCTCGGTTCCCTGAGATAGATGGGAACGGACATTGCGTAAGCTTTTAACAGTTTAGCCAACACTTACGCTTTTCATCCCAACCCCAAGAGAGCGAAATTGTGTTTTACCCTAAGGAAGTGCCCTATGTTAAGCCAAAGAAGGAGTAGCAGAGATGTGTGTTAGCAGATTCAGGGAGCTAGAGATGGGAGAAACGAAGATGCTGGCGACCCCTGCTGGTCAAAATGCAACAAAAACTCAGGCCAAACAAACAGCTTTTACAAACCCGTTGCAAATGTTTTATTAGGGGTTCAAGCATGAAATGCTGAAACCCTATTGTAATTGTAAGGTTTCGTAAAACGCATCGTGCAGGCCAAACCGTAAGGCCTAGAGACATGAAACCTGGTCAGATGGTAGGCCTCAGTTTGGGGACAACCTATCAGAGTATGACCCCGAATGGCCCATAGGTGGCGCTACAGCAACCAAAAGTTCAAAATTGCTCATCACTCTTAGGCTGTTTGTCCCAGGATCAAGTGTCTTATATCGTTGGAATCCGTGGCTCAAGGCGGACAAAATGGCTATCTCCAATTTTCTGCTATGTCGAAAATTTTCTGCTATGTCGAATTTTGTCCAAAACCTACTTTTGCGAACTAGTCCCTGGTTTTTCGCCCGATCGGAACCAAACCAGTCTAGGACAATTCTCTGGACTCTCTAGATCAATAATTATTGAAAAAAAGTTGAACTTTTGCATTTGGATGGCTATAAAAGGGGAATTTAGAAGAGGGATGTACCAAAATACACTCAAAAGACTCTAAATTCTAAGGGAAAACTCAAAACTTCCCGAAAATTGGTGGGCATGTGTGGCATTAGATCCTTAACAAGCATGCAACGCTTTATAGAGATCGGACCATAGGTGGCGCTATAACCATATGTTTCCTATGGTAAATTGCCTATATTGCCTGTAATTTGAGTTTTCCATCTATTTCAGTGTTTAAAATCTTGCTAAATAAAACTTGATGTCTTTTGATGCTTGTGTGCTTAAAGGCCTTAAAGGCTTGAACCCCGCTAAATGCTGCTAGCAGCTTTAATTGAAAATATCAATTAAATGCAATTAATATTATATCAAATGCAATTAACAAATCATACAATACCATTAAACATTATGTGTCTGTATGTGTTCTTTTATCAAGAGACATTTAACTACTATTATTCCTTTTAATTATGCAAATGCCTTGTTAAAACGTCTACAAATGTATAAAACTGATCAGATATTAGGTAAAACCATAGAGACTGGTTCAACGGTTTGCCACTGGGGGTCATCTCAGGAATCCGTTGTCAGTGAACTATTGAACAGAAGAGAACTCAGCCTTTAAATCTCCTTTGTAAAAGCTTTACGAGGCATAAATCACTTTAGATGAGCTCAGAAATAGTTCACTGACAACTACTAAATGTTTTATAACCACCTGAATTAATCATGAATTACAGTGGAAATACATGTTTATAAAGCATTTATTAACACACTGAGTAACTATTACAATATGTCTAAATAATATGTATAAATGTACATTTAAATAGTTTATTAATCCTTTACTTACACTTTCAAAATGATCTGATGAACCACTGACAACTCCTAAATAACTGGTTTGTAAATAATGTAATACTTTAATTTAGAAATTATAAATTGATCATTTATAAAGTATGAAAATACAATTATTAAACACAGTATAGATATGCTTATAAATCAAGAATAGCTGTATTTATAAACTGCTTAGTAATGTCTATTAATGCTTTATAAATGATGAATTAACTATTTACTAATGCTTAACTAATGCTTCATAGCGTGTAGTTATTATAAAGAGTTACCCAATGCGGTAAAGATGCCTGTAAGAATAGGAAGAAAGAGTTACACAAATGTTTTGTGAATTTATTTTATTTCTGAAAGTGTATGAGCCAATCACAGCGGAGGTCAAGGTACAAGGAAAGAGAGATGAACTCGGGTGGTTTGGTGAAGAGAAAAACACGCTTGCGTTGAATGCAATGCATGAGCCAGATAAGTAAAAGTGTCCAACAAGGACTCTTATACAAATTGTTAATGGCGATACTTCTGTCTGTGTGAGTGGTAAACTCATTACAGTAAGACAGAAATAAGTTTAAGTTAGCCGCTGATTTAGCGGTTATGTTTTGCATGGACTTTGCTGACAAGCTAGCGGCCAGCGACCTCGATTAGTAAAGCCTGTGTGGAGACTGACGATGATCAAAGACCTTTTGCTAACCCTAAGCTAGGGGTTTTTGCCAGCTATTTTATTTTCTTGGGCCCTTAAGTTGTGTATGTGAATTTGAACGCATTTGTGATCTGAAAAGTGAGTTGGACCAGATAGAGTTAATTGCTGACCTTCTTTTTCTAAATAAATCTGGTATACTTTTTTTATAAAACAGATGTGGTTACTGACTCTTTTGATTTTTTTTAAGTTAATTAAGAAAAAGAGTAAAATTGTGATTTAAATAGGAAAGTGTTTCTAGAATAAAAGTCATTCCAGGACATTTCATTTCCTGTAAAAGTGTAAATATTACTGCTTAATTAGTGATTTAACAGGGGAAAGCATTTCATATAATAAGTTAGTAATAACACTCAGAATCACAAGTTAAACACAGATAAGTTTATTAGTGAAACATCACTTATTTGATTAAATGGATATTTAAAGAACTCAGGATAGCTACCTCTCATTATAGTCAAGCACACTAAAGAGAGAGTGAAAAAGTTATGTTGTGATTTTGAATCTTGTAATCAACAGAAAATATTCCGAAATGTTTAAAAAAAACAGCACATTTATGATGATCTGTTGTGGAATCAATGCAAAACGTTTTTAAAATATGAAAAATTACTTTTTAAAACAGTACAACAGCAATTATAGCAAAGACTATAATAAACCATCTGGCTGTACATTATATTTTAGATATGATCACAGCAATATTAAGATGACATAGATTTAATACATGTAAAATATTAATGTTCAGCAAAGGTGAAGAAAAAGATGAATTATGAATAAATGATTAATCAACTATAAAAATGTATATAAGGCCCTGTTTACAGGTAACCTTGTTTACTTCTTCACAGCAGAAGTGGGCACAGGGTTAATAGATGAATCATTGGCGACAGAATGAATTCCCCAATCCTCCAACTCAACTACCAGGGTTCCTGTGGCAGTCGCTGGAGGAGTACCTGCACACAAGCACAGACATTAGAAAAAGGCTAAGCTAGCAATAATTAATTGCTTGGAAAAGGAATACTAATTACCATCATCCACGGACAAAATGATAGCTGTGTATTTGCCATCTTTGACATGGGGAGATTCTCTATCGATAAGGCCCTTGACTTTAATTACGACTGTGTCTTGATTTGCACTCAACCAGCCGGCAGGATCACTGCCGATTTCATACCTGGGAGGAACCAAAACATACAGGTTAAAACTTGAATTGTTACGCAAGAACATCTTAATGTTGGTTACACAACGTACTGCCTGTAAGTTAAAAATCATTTGAAGTTCAATGGATATGCAGGCATGCTGTCATTTGAATTCTGGGTAGAAGAGATTTGACATTGGAAGGTGTTATGTATTCCTGTTAATTGGATTTTTAGTTTGCATTTTACTAGTTTTCAATTCTGTGTGCCATTTTTGTTGTTTTGTTGTTTTTTTGGTTGATAACTTCTGTGATCATTCCCAGGTTCCCAGGTCTTATTTGTCTATTTCCCTCTAGTATTTAAACCCCAGTGTTTGTGTTCCTTGGCGAGTATTGTCCTACACAGATGTACGTTTAGTGCTACTTAATCGGATCCCTGGTTCCCATTCAGTCGGTCACGTTCGACGTACGTCGGACGTACCGACGAATTGGGATCACTTCTGGGAGCCCCTATCAGCTTCGAGCTATCTAGAACCGGCCAATGGACAATTGGCGTGCGAGATTTGCATCTCGCGCCCCGCCCCGCGCCGCGGGTATAAACAGGAAGCGAGAGCGAATGCACGCTGTCATTCACTTCGGAGCCACACAGGCATATGAAGGACTCACTCGTCTCACGAGTTTTTTTCTGCTATCAAGCAAGACTTTCGAGGACCGGAGAGAACCAGAGGAGGACGCGTGTTGGAGAAACGGCACCTTTCAGCGGGACCGCGCTGACTCATCAGCTGCCTCTGAGTGAACACAGCTGTCCCTGTTATCACAGCAACCTAAGTTGGTCTGGGTAGGGCGTTTTCCTGTCTGAGTACAGGCACGGGCTGCACTATAATCCCGTGCGCTGTCGCGGTTCCCCTGAGTGCTTCGGCACAGAGCGTTTTCCTCACAAAAAGAGTTTCACGGGTGACGTGCCGTCTTTTTCAAGATGTCTTTCCACCCGTGCGTTTCTGGATGCGGTCGTTCCCTGTCTTCTGCTGACGTCACAATCGCTGTCTCACGTGTTTGGGCTCTCAGCACGCTGAGGCAGCGTTTGTGGATAGTTCATGTTCCCACTGCGGGAACATGACTATCGCGGAGCTTAGATCGAGACTCTCCTACCTCCGGGCTGGGGGAGTCCCCTTACCCATCCCACGAACTAGGTCTTCCCCTAACCCGGGTGGACCTGCTTCTTTGGATGGCCAGGGTGATCTGAGGATAACGTTTAGGGCAAACCTGCCGAGTGATCCTCCGCAGGCCCTTATTCCCTCAGCTCCGCAGCCGGTTGAGCTTCCGAGAGAAACCGCTGGACCCTCCCACGGGAGACCAGTGGTGACTTTTGGGGCTCCAGCGGACGAACAGATGTCGATCGCTGCATCGTCAGGGGGAGTTTCAGTCCTCTGGGGATGAAGGGTAAGCTGTACCGCCTTCCGCTTGGAGAGTGGCAACGGCTGCCCCGGACCCTGAGATGGCTGCTATGCTTGCCCGGGCCGCCGAAAGTGTTGGGCTCGCGTGGAACCCTCCACCGTGTCCCGAACCCTCTAGGTTGGACGATTGGTTCCTCGGGTGGGGTCGCGCTGGTTCTCAGCGTCCCGCCCCGACACCTTTCTTCCCGGAGGTGCATGAGGAGCTCACGAGGTCGTGGACGGCACCTTTTTCTGCCAGAAACCGACCGAGTGACTCCTCCCCCCTCACTACCCTCGACGGTGGGCCAGCCAAGGGTTACGTGGGGATCCCACCAGTGGAGCGCGCCGTCGCGATGCAACTGTGTCCGGCGACCGCCTCTAACTGGCGCGGTGACCCGCGTCTCCCGTCCCGGGCCTGTAAGTTCTCTTCCGGTCTGACCGGGAAGGCTTACAAGGCTTGCGGACAGGCTGCGTCCGCCTTGCATGGCATGGCGTTGCTGCAGGTCCACCAGGCCCAGGCACTCCTTGACATGCACGAGGGTAGGCCTGACCCAGAGCTCCTCCGGGAGCTCCGGACGGCGACGGACCTCGCCCTCCGGGCGACGAAAGTCACCGCCCGTGCCATCGGTCAGGCGATGTCCACGCTTGTGGTCCAGGAACGTCATCTCTGGCTGAACCTGGCTGACATGAGGGAGACGATAAATATCGGTTCCTGGACTCCCCCATCTCGTCAGCTGGGTTATTCGGCGACGCGGTCGAGAGCTTTGCCCAGCAGTTCTCGGCCGCCCAGAAGCAGACGGAGGCGATTAAACACATCCTGCCCCGGCGGCCCGCTGCTGCCTCCACCCCGCCGCCGGCGGCAGCGCCTCCGACTGCTCGTCGCCGAGGACGTCCACCCGCCGCCGCCTCCGCCCCCGCCAAGGCGCCGCAGCAGCCTTCCACCAGCCGTCGGCGTGGGGCCGGCCGTGGGAAGGACGTCCAGCCCGCTCAGCCCGCTGCCAAGCCAGGTGGCAAGCGTCGTCGCAAGCGACCCTGAGACGGGCCACCCAGAGATGGAGGAAACTGCTCTGAGGGAGATGGTTGCAGCACCACTCCTTCCCCCGGAGGAGGGCCGGGGGAGAATCTTTTGTTTGTCTGTTCCGCCGCTGGCGCCAGTGCCAGCGGTACCCAAAACTTCAATAAAAGAGCAGTTTCCAATATCTCTGGGTGCCAAGAGAGCGCGCTTGACGGTGGTCGACGCTCCCATGCCTCGCCACCCTCAAGTACCTCTCCCTTCGCCAGCAGGGGACGCCGGCTGTCGGGACGCACACAAGCGGCCTCCCCACACTCGCACGTCCCCTCCGCGGATGCAGGTATGTGTTGTACACCACACTCAGATCCCGCTCCGGGCCGCTCCCATGCCGTCCGAGCCGGATCCCTGCGTTCCGCCTCGCTGCCCCGCTGCGGGTACGTCTGTGGTACCGATGATCCCCCTTGCTCGGAGTCTGGGAGCCTGGCTAGCGCTTCCCAGCCCGTCTCGGTGGCTCCTCCGTACCATCAGACTCGGCTATGCGATTCAGTTCGCCCGGCGTCCCCCCAAGTTCAGGGGCGTTCACTTCACGACTGTAGTGGAGGCGAACGCCCCCGTGCTCAGGGCGGAGATCGATGTCCTACTGGCGAAGGACGCGATAGAGCCGGTCCCTCAAGCCGATATGAGGTCCGGGTTCTACAGCCCGTACTTCATTGTACCCAAGAAAGGCGGCGGGTTACGACCGATCTTGGACCTGCGATTCCTGAACCGGTCCCTTCACAGGCTGCCGTTCACGATGTTAACGCAGAAGCGCATCTTCAGGTGCATCCGTCCCCGAGATTGGTTTGCAGCGATCGACCTGAAGGACGCGTACTTTCATGTCTCGATTCTCCCTCGACACCGGCCCTTTCTGCGCTTCGCGTTCAAGGGACGGGCATATCAGTACCGCGTCTTACCCTTCGGCCTGTCCCTGTCGCCCCGCGTCTTTACGAAGGTGGCGGAGGCGGCCATTGCTCCCATGAGAGAGCATGGCGTTCGCATCCTCAACTACCTCGACGACTGGCTGATCCTTGCCCAGTCGCGGGAGCAGTTGTGCGAACACAGGGACAAGGTGCTCAGACACCTCAGCCAGTTGGGACTTCGGGTCAACTGGGAGAAGAGCAAACTCTGTCCTACACAGAGGATCTCTTTTCTCGGTATGGAGATAGACTCGGTCGCCATGACAGCGCACCTCACCGAGGAGCGCGTCCAGTCAGTGTTGAACTGCTTGAATTCATTCAGAGGCAGGACAGCGGTACCACTGAAACATTTTCAGAGGCTCCTGGGGCATATGGCATCCGCAGCCGCAGTAACGCCGCTCGGATTGCTTCATATGAGACCGCTTCAACGCTGGCTACACGATCTAGTCCCGAGATGGGCGTGGCACAGCGGTTCCCTCCGTGTCCACGTGACTCCGAGGTGCCGCCAAACCTTCGGCCCGTGGTCGGACCCTCTGTTTCTCCGGGCGGGAGTTCCCCTAGAACAAGTGTCCAGGCACTCCGTTGTCTCCACGGATGCCTCATCCACGGGTTGGGGTGCCACGTACAACGGGCTTGCAGCTTCGGGTCTGTGGACGGGGCCTCAGCTGCAATGGCATATCAATTGCCTCGAGTTGTTAGCAGTTTGTCTTGCACTCAGCCGCTTCAAGGGGCCGCTCAGAGGCAAGCACGTTCTGGTCCGGACGGACAACACTGCGACCGTAGCGTACATCAACAAACAGGGTGGTCTACGCTCCCGTCGCATGTCGCAACTCGCCCGCCATCTCCTCCTATGGAGTCAGAAGCATCTGAGGTCGCTTCGTGCTGTTTACATTCCGGGCCTGCTCAATCGTACGGCCGACGAGCTGTCACGTCAGCAGGTACTTCCGGGAGAATGGCGACTCCATCCCCAGGTGGTCCAGCTAATCTGGAGTCGTTTCGGGGCCGCACAGGTAGACCTGTTTGCCTCCCCAGAGACGACCCACTGTCAGTGGTTCTATTCCTTGACCGAGGGGTCCCTCGGGTCGGATGCCCTGGCCCACATCTGGCCCCGGGAAGAACGCAAGTATGCGTTTCCCCCAGTGAGCCTTCTTGCGCAGACACTGTGCAAAGTCAGAGAGGACAAGGAGCAGGTCCTGTTGATCGCTCCGTATTGGCCCAACCGGACTTGGTTCCCGGAACTAGTGCTCCTTGCGACAGCACCTCCCTGGCCCATTCCTCTGAGGCAGGACCTCCTGCCTCAGAGACGGGGCACCCTATGGCACCCGCGTCCAGACCTCTGGAAACTCCATGTCTGGTCCCTGGACGGGACGCGGAGGTTCTAGGTGACCTACCGCAAGCGGTAGTTGACACCATCACTTCCGCTAGAGCCCCCTCTACGAGGCGCCTCTATGCGTTGAAGTGGAACCTGTTCGTCGATTGGTGCTCTTCTCGCCGAGAAGACCCCCGAAGATGTTCGATCGCATCTGTGCTTACCTTTCTACAAGATGGGTTGGAGCGTAGGCTGTCTCCCTCCACCCTCAAGGTCTATGTCGCCGCTATCGCCGCTAATCACGAGCTCGTAGATGGGAAATCTCTAGGTAAGCACGATCTGATCGTCAGGTTCCTTAGGGGAGCGAGGAGGTTAAATCCACCTCGTCCTCCCTCCATACCCTCTTGGGACTTAACTCTGGTGCTAACTGCACTACAGAGAGGACCTTTTGAGCCTCTGCAGTCAGCTGAGTTGAAAGTTCTGTCGTTAAAGACAATACTCCTGACTGCGTTGGCCTCCATCAAGAGGGTAGGGGACCTGCAGGCATTTTCGGTCGACGAATCGTGCCTGGAATTTGGGCCCGGTAACTCTCATGTGATCATGAGACCCCGGCCTGGATATGTGCCCAAGGTTCCCACTACTCCTTTCCGGGACCAAGTGGTGAGCCTGCAAGCGCTGCCTTCGGAGGAGGCAGACCCAGCCCTAGCTTTTCTCTGTCCCGTCCGTGCTCTCCGGACTTACGTGGATAGAACGCAAAGCTTCAGGACCTCAGAGCAGCTCTTCGTCTGTTACGGAGGACAGCAGAAGGGAAAGGCTGTTTCCAAGCAGAGGATGGCCCACTGGATAGTGGATGCCATCGTCTTGGCTTATCAGTCCCAAGACGTGCCCTGCCCGCTCGGGTTAAGAGCCCACTCCACTAGGGGTGTTGCCTCTTCCTGGGCGCTGGCTCGTGGCGCCTCGCTGACAGATATTTGTAGAGCTGCGGGCTGGGCGACACCTAACACGTTCGCTAGATTCTATAGCCTCCGTGTAGAGCCGGTTTCTTCCTGTGTGCTCACTTCCCATAGTCAGTAACACCGAAGTGCCCGTTCCAGTGTCGGCTTGCTGCGCCATTCCCTCCCCTGTGGTAGACGGATGCGTGCGCTTATTCTGCTCCAGTCGAGTTCCCCGGATCGGCGAACCCTGTTGAGTCCTCCGCAACCCACGGCAGTCGGACGTGGCGGAGCGTTCGACGCCAGGTCTAACACTCGTATGCATTGGTGGAACTTGTGTTAGGCTGGGTTCCATATGTAGTGACCCCCACGGCGGTCCCATATGTGTATTCTTCCACGGTACGGCTCCCTACGGCGAGCCCGTGTCTTTCCCTCGGCAGAGTCCCCTCTGCCGTTCCAGGTACGTGTTGTCCCCCTCCTCTAATTGGCCGGGGCCACCCCTGGGACTTCCGTATGTTGTGCTGCCCACGGCCAGCCCATACGTGTATTCTCCACATGTTAACTCCCTCTGGGCATGATGTGGCATCCGCAGCTGCCTTTTCAGGCACGCTTTCCCAGCGTTATCCAATACAATCAGCTGATGGGGTCTTGCGGAACAGCAGCTTGGTGTCTCCCTGCGTGAACTTTCCCGCCCGCTCCAGATCGGGGTCCGAGGGGCTCATCGCTGGGCGCTGGAAGTGGTAGTAACTGTGGCGTTTTCCATAGGGGATCCCAATTCGTCGGTACGTCCGACGTACAACGTGACTGAATGGGAACGTCTCGGTTACGTATGGTAACCCTCGTTCCCTGAAGGAGGGAACGGAGACGTACGTCCCGTCGCCACAGTTGCTGTACCATCACTGCAGGTTGAACCATTACGTGTGGCTCCTCAGTGAAAAACAGCGTGCATTCGCTCTCGCTTCCTGTTTATACCCGCGGCGCGGGGCGGGGCGGGGCGCGAGATGCAAATCTCGCACGCCAATTGTCCATTGGCCGGTTCTAGATAGCTCGAAGCTGATAGGGGCTCCCAGAAGTGATCCCAATTCGTCGGTACGTCCGACGTACGTCTCCGTTCCCTCCTTCAGGGAACGAGGGTTACCATACGTAACCGAGACGTTCTCTGTTGAGGATTTGCTATTATGTTTATTTTTATTTTTTAAACTCTTTGCGTTTGGATTCAGCTCTCACTTGTTTTTGAGGTAAACTAATGTTACAAAAGACTTGACCTCGATGGATCCAGCAATTAGTTTAACTTGGCTCCGGCAAGGCAACCGTTCCCTCGAGGACCGGTTTTTGGATATGTCCTACCTCACAGATTTCCCAGACTTTGCCCTCATTGACATTTGCTGCCACGGACTCAACAACCATTACCAAACCATACTCGTCCGTGATGGTGGATCTCTGGTGTAATTCCTGGACTATGGTAGAGGGCTGGTAGAGGAGGACTACGTATTTAAAAAATTGAAAAATTTTGGTTGGGGTTGCGTGTAGGTATGGACCTCAAGCTCCGGTGGCGGAAGTGCCTGAACCACCCCACAGTACAGAACCACAGTACAGATCCCAGCGTTTCCAAGTCCGATGGTCCAGAGTCCAGGGGTCTCTGCGCCGCCATGTCCGGTCTTCTCGGCAAACACTACAGCTCTTCCTGAGGTGGCGACAAATGCTAAGGATCTTCTTGAGGACCACTCAACCACTACTGATCCTCTCGAGGTGGTGCTGACCGCTCCTGAGCCTTCTGCCTGTTCTGTCACGACCAAGGAAGCCATCCTTGAAGTCTCAACCTGTCCTGTATTGACCAAGAAATCCTTCTCTGAACCCTCTGTGCTTCCTGTTATGGCCACAAATGCCATTTCTAAAGTCTGTGTTCTCTGTTTTAGTTCTGCTGAAGCTGCCATGGTGGTTCGGCCTGCTCCGCTCCACCACTCCACCACCTCCTGGACTCATGTTTGTTTGTTTTTTTGGGAGCGCCTGGAATCAGCTCTTTAAGGGGAGACTCTTTTACATATTCCATGGCTTTATATTTCATCAAGGACCACACCAAAGACTCACACATTTCCCAGACTTTGCCCTCCTTGACTTTAACTGCCATGTACACAACAACCATTACCAACCCATACTTGTCCGTGATGGTCCATGGGGGTCGCTGGAGAAATTCCAGGACTATGCCCTTTAAATAAGTGGTTTATTTTACAATGTGGGGTGGTAGAGGAGGACCCTTCCTCTAAACACTTTTTTGAGGGGAGGGTAGGTATGGGTCTCAAGCTCCGGTGGCGGCAATGCCTGGCCCACCATGGATCCCAGTGTTTCCAAGTCCGGTGGTCCAGAGTCCAGTGTTCTCTGCGCTGCAATGTCCAGTGGTCTAGGTGAACACTACAGCTCTTCCTGAGGTGGCAACGAACGCTAAGGATCCTCTTGAGGAGGCGGCAACCACTACTGATCCTCTCGAAGGGGGGGCCGACCGCTCCTGAACCTTCTGCCTGTTCTGTCTTGACCAAGAAAGCCAACCTTGAAGTCTCAACCTGTCCTGTACTGACCAAGAAAGCCTTCTCTGAACCCTCTGTGCTTCCTGTTATAGTCACAGATGCCATTTCTAACCTCTCTGTTTTAGCTCTGCCGAAGCTGCCATGGAGGTTCTGCCTGCTCTACCGGTTTTGCCTGCTCCGTCTGCCTTGGTGGTCTTCAGCTTTGCCTACTCCGCCCTGGCTCTCTAATCCTTCTCAGTCTCCAATACCACCACATTGGCCTGACCCGCCATCCCTCCCCCTGATTTGCCTCCGCTCCATCACCCTCTTGGACTCACGTTTGTTGTTTCTTGGGAGCATCTGGAATCCTCTCCTTAAGGGGGGACTTTAACGTATTCCCTGGCTTTATGTTTCATGGGTTTTGTGTGTTGTGTATTGGACCTTTAGTTTGCATTTTACCCTGTTTCTTTTCCTGTTTCCTGTCCTGTGTGCAATCTTTGTAGTTCTGTGATCATTCCTAGTTGTCATTTTTGCATATTACAAGTATTTAAACCCCAGTGTTTGTGTTCCTTGTCGAGTCACTGCCATTATATATCTTTGAAGAGCCAGGACTTTTTAAATATATCTCTGATTTTATTTGTCTGAAAGAAGAATGTCATACACACCTAGGATGACTTGAGAGAGTAAATCATTGGGTTATACATTTTTTTGGGGTGAACTAACCCTTTAAGACATAACTAAATATGTTTACATTTTACATTTGGCAGACGCTTTTATCCAAAGCGACTTACAGTACCCGTATTACAGAGACAATCCCCCTGGAGCAACATGGAGTAAAGTGCCTTGCTCAAGGACACACTGGTGGCGACTGCTGGGATCGAACCAGCAACCTTCTGCATATCAGTTCAGTGGTTTAACCCACTGAACTGTTTAGTAGGATACTTGCTGAGGCGGGCATTTTATGGCATCATTTTTGTGAATTTGTTAGTTCAAGTATTCACGCGCTGTCCGAGATGTGGCTTTAGAATTGAGTTCCCTTTCGCGTCTTCTTTTCTCTTGAATATTTAAATTGGCAAGGCTTAAACTTTCGTGACAATGCAGCGCTGGCTGGTCAACTGTCCCGCGCATCATTCACATTTCTTTATGTTCATTTTTTCACAACATTAGCATAGTTAGAATTCATGAAAATGTTACAGACCAACTGCTGAGTGACACAGTTCCATTTACTTTCCGCATTTGGTGCTTGACAAGTTCATTTTAGGCCCTGGATATAGGCCTTGCTAGGTAGTAGCTAGATAGTTGCTAAGGTGGTTCTCAATGGTTAATAGAGCTATTGACATTCATGAAAAGTTAATCAATGCAAGTCTATGGGATTTTTATTGTTCGCTTCTGGAAATCTCTAAAGAAACAAGCCAGAATTGCCAAATGGAGTAATGAATTTAGCAACATGTCTTACGTTATCTTCTGTGAGGTTTGAGTTGCATTATCATTGCTCTCAGTCACAGTAATAACAGCTGTGCCAGTGGTCATCAATCCACCTCCTTCCAGGTCAGCAGCCGTAACTGTCAAAGTGTATCTGGGCCATTTCTGAAAGGGAAGATGTTTTCAGGTGAGTTTGTTTCATTCTTCGCCACTGCGAGATCCATTCATCAGATTTCTCACCTCTTTGTCCAAACCTTCAGAATTCACAGAAATTCCTCCAGTAAAAGAGTTGATTTGAAACATGTTTGGATTTGGCAATTCTGGTTCTTGATTAATGATTTTGTATATGACCTCTGCATTGTAAGTCCTTATGTCATCTGCATCAGTGGCTGTGACGGTCATAAACTCAAGACCTTCAGTGAGAGAAGAATAAAGACTGATTCGGTGGTACGAGTTGAAGAGGCATTTGAAGAATCTGCACCATACACCTACCTATTTTAGCAGCTTCAGGAACTTCTCCATTGAATCGATTTTGTGTAAAAACAGGAGGATTATCATTTTCGTCAATCACAGTTACAACAATTTCCTTTGCTTTTTCTGCTTTAGTAGACCCATCAACTCCAGTAGCATGAGCTACAATCTGAAGACAGAAGAAGAAATACAGGCAAATATTTGAGGTTGTATCTTTAAGTTCATGTCTGTAAGCTTTGTCACATAAATATGAAAGTTTGACTTAATTTTTAGTAGTTATACAAATGACAAAAAATACAAACAATTTACGGTCTCTGCAAACACATCAGAACACATCATGTGTGTCAAGCCATTTCACAGGGCCTTTTATCTGATTAACTGATCACAGCTTTCCAAGAATTAACCCCTAGAGGTCGAAGATCACGCCGACGTGACCGCCTCGATTTTTGTTCTTATCAGTGCCAAAGAGACTAAAATTACTATTTCAGTTTTTATCATTCAGGCAAGTGTTATACATCATTATAATCTGTTAAATTTCTTCTTCTATTTGTGTACAGTCACAATAACAACAAAATGTTGTGCTTTTTGCAAAATTAAGAAAACAAACATGAAGTGTGATCTGCAGCCTCTCTGTCAATGAAGTCTAATTTGATCTTCTTCATAAAATTAACTGTAACATAGTGAATACTTGTCCAACAAACATGAGACATATGTCTAAAGAAACATGACATGACAGAAATGTCAGGTTTTAAACAATGTAAACCAAATCGAAAACAAATATTCTGTGTTTATGTAATCTGTTGTAGAGAGATGTCAGTCATTCGCAAGCCTCTTCATTATCCGCTAATGGGGCCACGCCCACTGAGCACACGCTCTTTTAAGATTCAAATACTGACGCGATCCATGCGAGTATCCCCGCCCACATCAACGCGTAAACACACATCAAGCTTAGAGCATGTACTTTACATAGTTTTGAGATGTGGTGAGGAATAATCCTGGAATAATTGACCTAAGAAGAAAAGCTGTTTATTTCTAAGAGTAACTGATCCAGCCGAGGATTGTGAGGTAAGTTTATTCTGTTAGTGTCTGTGAATATTAAACTGCAAAAAGACTGTTTTAATATGAATCCTGCTGTGACACAAAATATCATAGACGTAAGACTGTTTAGACAATGTTTATTTGGCCTGTTTTGGACAGATTATAAAGTGTTTACTGTAAAATAGCCTAGTGTCACATCAATAAATCTTTTTTTCACAAATTTCTGCTCAGATGCTATAAGTTTTGTGTACAATAAGCTACTTGTTGTAGCCATTAAAATGTACACTCACCTAAAGGATTATTAGGAACACCTGTTCAATTTCTCATTAATGCAATTATCTAATCAACCAATCACATGGCAGTTGCTTCAATGCATTTAGGGGTGTGGTCCTGGTCAAGACAATCTCCTGAACTCCAAACTGAATGTCAGAATGGGAGAGAAAGGGGATTTAAGCAATTTTGAGCGTGGCATGGTTGTTGGTGTCCGACGGGCCGGTCTGAGTATTTCACAATCTGCTCAGTTACTGGGATTTTCACGCACAACCATTTCTAGGGTTTACAAAGAATGGTGTGAAAAGGGAAACACATCCAGTATGGGGCAGTCCTGTGGGCCAAAATGCCTTGTTGATGCTAGAGGTCAGAGGAGAATGGGCCGACTGATTCAAGCTGATAGAAGAGCAACTTTGACTGAAATAACCACTCGTTACAACCGAGGTATGCAGCAAAGCATTTGTGAAGCCACAACACGCACAACCTTGAGGCGGATGGGCTACAACAGCAGAAGACCCCACCGGGTACCACTCATCTCCACTACAAATAGGAAAAAGAGGCTACAATTTGCACCAGCTCACCAAAATTGGACAGTTGAAGACTGGAAAAATGTTGCCTGGTCTGATGAGACATTCAGATGGTAGAGTCAGAATTTGGCGTAAACAGAATGAGAACATGGATCCATCATGCCTTGTTACCACTGTGCAGGCTGGTGGTGGTGGTGTAATGGTGTGGGGGCACACTTTAGGCCCCTTAGTGCCAATTGGGCATGGTTTAAATGCCACAGCCTACCTGAGCATTGTTTCTGACCATGTCCATCCCTTTATGACCACCATGTGCCCATCCTCTGATGGCTACTTCCAGCAGGATAATGCCCCATGTCAAAAAGCTCCAATCATTTCAAATTGGTTCACTGGACTAAAATGGCCGTCCCACAGTCCCCAGATCTCAACCCAATAGAGCATCGTTGGGATGTGGTGGAACGGGAGCTTCGTGCCCTGGATGTGCATCCCACAAATCTCCATCAACTGCAAGATGCTATCCTATCAATATGGGCCAACATTTCTAAAGAATGCTTTCAGCTCCTTGTTGAATCAATGCCACATAGAATTAAGGCAGTTCTGAAGGCCAAAGGGGGTCAAACACAGTATTAGTGCGGTGCTCCTAATAATCCTTTAGGTGAGTGTATTTTGTTTCCTATTGATGTTTAAATATTATAGCCTAATGTTATTTTTTCATTTAATATATGTTGATTATGAAAAGTGAACAGCACAAGTAATAAAGGAGACAACATAAGATGCGCAATATGTCGAGAGATATGGAGTGAGTGAGACATGATTTTGACCACTTCATTTAGTTTTGTTTTGTAGAAAGCCTTTCTTGTAAGTGAATTTCGTTTTGTATAAAATGTATCTTAATTTTAATCAATGTTTCATCAGCCAATTGCTTGGATTTAATAAATAAGAAGCAAATATAGCAGACAATGGCCTATAATAATGACATTGCACGGTGCGTCTCATACATGAATGGAAACTTGAACTTGAGTATTGTGTGTATCGTATAGTTAACAAAATCAAATGATTCAGAAATGATCCATTAAAATGACTGGGTAAAAAGTGTCCGAATCAACCTGAATTCATCTATACTATATAAAATCATAATTGCATTGCATGTTGTTTTAAATCCCAAATATTTTACTTATAACATTTATCATTACCAATTATTCAGTTATTTGTATTTACTGAATACTGAATTGAGTTCAATGTCACAATATTAGTGTTTTTTTAGCATGAGACTTCTTTCAAAAACATAAAAAATAGTAATATCAAATCTTTTGATAATTTAACATATAATAGGCCTTTGTAATGTGCCTTTGGCTCTCACTTTATTTTGTTAACTGTATTCTATATAAACTACAAAAAATATATATTTCTTTTGTCCTGTTGCTTGACTCCCTCAGTCACATACCTGAGGCTCATTCATTATGCGGCTCATTATGTGGTTATTTTGTCCTCTCAGGTGTGAATCACAGCATTATTCATGATCATTCGCACCCCTTCGCATACGGACTTACAAAATTTAAATCAATATATTGTTATATTTGAATGAGTAGGCACAATGATTCTCACATCAGTTTGAAGCAAAAACTCTAGGCAACAACACCCATTAATCAGAAGTCTTGTGGACACACTGTTTTGTGGCCTTAATTCAGTGACTTTTTTTTTTTTTTTGAAAATAATGCATTCTCTCAAAAATACAAGCATGTACATACATGTTGCTCACGTATTATGGCAGCCCAGTTTGTGCTGAATACAGTGTAATGACACTTTTGCCATTAATGTGTTTATAAGCAACTGAAAAAAGCACAAATGTCAGAACTTCTAAAGGGCCCCAAAACTGCTCGGGTTATGTATATAACCCTTGTTCCCTGAGAAAGGGAACGAGCACTGCATCGGAACGACGTTTTGGGGATGCTCCCTTAGCATCAGCGAATCTGAAACCAGAATGCCAACTAGGCCAATCCGATTGGCGTGCGTGATGACGTCATCGTGACGGCATACCCGGAAGTATAAAAGGGGGGCTGGAACGTAATGGCGGTAGTAATTGCTCTGAAGCATGCGCTCCAGGCGCGCCGAGGTGTGGCGTCGGGATGCAGTGCTCGTTCCCTTTCTCAGGGAACAAGGGTTATATACATAACCCGAGCAGTTCCCTTTCGAGGGAACTCGCACTGCATCGGAACGACGCTTTGGGGAACGAGTACCCACTAGGCCACACCGAAGGGTAGCACCTGCCCTAGTGTGAAGCCGGAGACCGGGCACAGCTAGGACTGGAGCACCCTCGCACCAGGCGTCGTAGGGAGATCCAGGCTATAGAACCTGATAAAAGTGTGTGGGGTAGCCCACCCGGCCGCCTCGCAGATATCCTGCAAGGGGACCCCAGAAAGAAGGGCCACCGAAGAGGCCATGCCTCTGGTGGAATGAGCCCTCACAGCCACAGGTGAAGGCAGACTGCGCACCTGATAGGCCATGGTAATCGCCTGGACAATCCAGTTACTGATTGTCTGGGTAGACGCAGGCAATCCCTTTCTAGGTGAGCCAAAACACACCAACAGTTGTTGCGATCTCCTCCACTGTGCAGACTTCGCCAAATAAACTCTGAGCGCCCTAACCGGGCAGAGTAGGTGAAGTCTCCCTTCTTCCGCCGTCACATGAGGCGGAGGATGAAATGCCTGCAGAACCAAGGACCTGACCACCCTTGATGGCACCTTAGGCACGTAGCCCGGCCTAGGGTGTAGGATGGCTTTTACTCCTCCCGGGGCAAACTCCAGGCAGGTTGGCGTTACCGCCAAGGCCTGGAGATCTCCCACTCTCCTAAGAGAGGTCATGGCGAGGAGAAAAGCCACCTTAAGGGTCAGGTTCTTAGGTTCAGCCGACTCCAATGGCTCGAAGGGGGCCTCAGCCAAACCTTCGAGAACCACTGCCAGGTCCCAGGTTGGAACTCTGGAATGAGCCGCAGGCCTCATCCTCCGAGCCCCACGGAGGAATTGTACAACCAGATGGTGCCTACCCAGAGGCCCATCACCCATAGGAGCGTGGAAAGCCGCAATGGCAGCCACGTACACCTTGAGTGTGGACGGGGTAAGCCCTGCAGAGAAGCGATCTTGGAGGAACTCCAGCACTGAAGCCACCGGGCAGTTAACTGGGTCCACCTCACGCTCCCTGCACCAAGTGGAAAATACATTCCACTTGAGGCTGTACAGTCTCCTCGTAGACGGAGCCCTGGAACTGAGTAAGGTCTCTATCACCTCCGCCGATAGGCCAGCCTCTATGTACCTGGCCCCCTCAGGGGCCAGACCCATAGGTTCCAAATCTCCGGGCGGGGGTAAAATATCGTACTCGCCGCCTGAGATAGGAGATCCCTCCTCAGAGGAATCTCCCACGGCTGACCTGCTAGCAGAGCTGTGATATCCGAGAACCAAACTCGAGTCGGCCAACGGGGTGCTACCAGAAGTAGACTGACCCCCTGTTGCCGGACCCTCTCCAGGACTCCCGGGAGCAGAGCAATCGGGGGAAATGCGTACAGACGCAGCCTCGGCCACATCTGAACCATGGCATCCAGCCCCATGTGTGAGGGAAAACCACAGAGGACAGTGGGACGTCTCTCGAGACGCAAACAGATCCACTTCCACTGGGCCGAACCTCCTGCATATGGCCTCCACCACCTCTGGGTGGAGTCGCCACTCCCCGGGCCTCAGCCCCTGCCTCGACAGGATGTCTGCTCTTCTACAGTACGCAGGACCCATGTAGAAATATTCGGAAGGCATTCCATGCGCCGAGATAATCTACTGAGGGAACCAGCCTCTCAAGGCTGGCCTCGGGTGTTACACGAGCCTCCTCCCCAACCCCCTGAAGCGGATGACCGGCAGGAGTGGTTGGGAACGATTCTCTATGTGCGGACGCGTTAGCCGCCCAGCCGCAAGTCCCTCCGGAGGCGGCTGGAGCAGCATGCGTTCGCGGGAAATCGATGGGGCCCGAAGCGTCATAGACGGCGGGATTACCTCGATTTCCCCGGAGCGCCGCGGAGGAAGCAACCTCGGTTGCCCCTCTACAGGGGGAACCGCTCTCGGAAGTCCAGCCAAAGCTAGGACTTCCCCCCAAAGCGGCCGTCCATGACCGCGCCCCAGCCAGTGAGGAAGGCGTCTGTTGAAGCGGATTCCCGGCAACAAGACGCTCCCAACACTGGCCCTTGGGACCTTACCGAGGGTAGTGCCTGCCCTAGTGTGAAGCCGGAGACCGGGCACAACTAGGACTAGGGAAACCCAAGCGCCTTCGGCGCCCCAGCCAATGAGGGAGACGTCTGTTGAAACGGTTTCCCGGCAACAGGACGCTCCAACACTGACCCTTGGGACCTACCGAGGGTCGTGCCTGCCCTAGTGTGAAGCCGGAGACCGGGCACAACTAGGACTAGGGAAACCCAAGCGCCTTCGGCGCCCCAGCCAATGAAGGAGACGTCTGTTGAAACGGTTTCCCGGCAACAGGACGCTCCCAACACTGACCCCTGGGACAGAAACCAAGGTTTCTTCCATGTGACTAGGGAACGAAGGCATCTGCGCGTTACCCTGATCATACGGAAAAGATTCCCTCTGGGGGAAACCCCTTGGATTCCAGCCACCACTGTAGAGGTCTCATGTACAGCAGGCCAAAGGGTATCCCGTTGGACGCTGCTGCCCTGAGCCCCAGCACTTCCTGAAAGTGCTTCACAGTGATGCAGTGGCCTAGCCTTATTCCTGAGACCATCGCCAGTATGGTCTCGACTCGCGCGGGAGACAATTGTGCCCGCATCGTCGTCGAGTCCCATACGATCCCTAGAACCGTAGTCCTCCGGGACGGCGTCAACACTCCTGCTGTGTTGAGTCTCAGTCCCAAGCACTTCATACGGGCCAGAGCGACACCTCAATGCCGAACTGCCATCCCGTACGACTGGGCCAATATGAGCCAGTCGTCGAGAAAATTCAGCACACGGATGCCCTGGAGTCTTAATAGAGCCAGAGCTGCATCCATGCACCTTGTGAATGTGCGTGGGTGAAGAGCTAGACCGAAGGGAAGCACTCGATATTGGTACGCCTCGCCCCCGAAAGCGAACCTCAAGAACTTCCTGTGACATGAAAGGATGAAGATATGGAAGTATGCGTCCCTCAGATCTATCGTGACGAACCAGTCCTCGAACTGGATCTAACTCACGATGATGGAGACCATGAGCATTTTGAAACCGAGCCTCCTCAGAGACCGATTCAAATACCTCAGGTCTACCGGACGCCACTCTCCTTCCCTTCCGAGAACTATAAAGTACCGGCTGTAGAACCCGGACTCCCTCTCTGGCGGAGCACCCTAAGGCCTCCTTCGCCAGCAAGGATATTACCAGTTCCCTTGCCCGACCCTGCTCTTTGTCTACAGTACGCAGGACCCATGTAGAAATATTCGGAAGGCATTTCCATGCGCCGAGATACTCTACTAAGGGAACCAGCCTCTCGAGGCTGGCTTCGGGTGTTACACGAGCCTCGTTCCCAACCCCCTGAAGCGGATGACCGGCAGGAAGTAGTTGGGAACGATTCTCTATGTGCGGACGCGTTAGCTGCCCAGCCGCAAGTCCCTTCGGAGGCGGCTGGAGCAGCATGCGTTCGCGGGAAATCGATGGGGCCCGAAGCGTCATAGACGGCGGGATTACCTCGATTTCCCCGGAGCGCCGCAGAGGAAGCAACCTCGGTCGCTCCCCCGCGCGGGGGACCGCTCTTGGAAGTCCAGCCGAAGCCAGGACTTCTTCCCAGCAGCCTTCCGCCCTGGAGTACGTTCCTCAGATCGCCTCCAGGAGCGAAAGACCGCTGCTGGGACTGTTGATGAGAACGCCGCCTCTGTTGCCAGGCTCCTGGAGGAGGGGCTCTAGAGGCGACGCTCTCTTTCTGCACCTGCCGGTGCGAGGAGCTGGCAGACGGCTGAGGCTGCCCCTTAGGGGCCACCTTGCCAGGCTCTGAGTGGCGAGGGAGGCTTTCTCTTTAGCACGTCCTCCGAAGAGGGACCGTCGCCCTCATTGAGCTCTTTCAGGAGGTCAGCCTGGTAGGCCTGCAAGACAGCTAATGTGTGCAGGGAACTACCAGCCCGCCCAGCCGCCATATAAGCTTCGCCCACCAACGATGAGGTGTCCCGAAGGGGTTTGGTGGGCAGCTCCGGGGTTCTAAGGGACGACACAGAATCGGGGAAAAGATAACTCGTGAGAGCCTCTTCCACCCGAGGCATCGTCCCATAGCCCGCCTCGCGCGCCCCCAGAACATTGGAATGATCCCATACTGGAGGAATGCGCGAGGAATAGGGCTTCCTCCACGACCTACACACCTCGGTGTGTAGGTCCGGGAAGAAAGGAAAACCCCGGCGAGGTGTTTGGACCCAGCGAGAAAGAAACCGGTCGTCCAGCCTACTAGGTGGCTGAATTTCCGGCACTTCCTGTGGCCAATTGATCTTCAATTTGGTCACTGCACGAGTGAAAAACCTCAATTAACTCCTCTTGGGCGAGTGGATGAAGCGATGAAACACTTCCTGCTTCTCCACCTGCCCTGATGCAACACTCATCCGGCTCCTCGGAACCGGAGAGAATAAGCATCAGATCCTCAACCCCGGGGGAAGAAGCCGCAGCGCGGGCTTCCATACGGGGAGGAAGATCTTTAGAACTGTCAGACAAGGATTGGGAAAGTGCCGCAGCAGTCCCAGATCCCGCTGACAAATCCTTATGTAAACCCCATGGTCTGTGACACCGAGACGCCTCAGCGATCGCGGGTCCAGAACCCTGGGGCTCACAAAGCTGGCCGGCCTCATCGAACACGGCCAGCCGAGAGCGGCGCAGTCTGAGTGTGAACAGCTCACAATGTTTGACAGGCAGCTCCCTCGAGAGCTGCCCGAGCATGTTCAACACCCAGACACTGCACACAAAGCAGGTGTGTATCTGAGCCCGAAATGTAATAGGGACACGGATGCACACACTGCTTGAAGTGTCTCACACTCTCACTCATTCTTTTTCTTTTTCTCTTTTCAATCACACACTTTCACTGACAAAACAACAGTAAATAGACAGACAGTTTGACAGATAGCGCTATGCTGAAGAGCAATAACTACCGCCATTACGTTCCAGCCCCCCTTTTATACTTCCGGGTATGCCGTCACGATGACGTCATCACGCACGCCAATCAGATTGGCCTAGTTGGCATTCTGGTTTCAGATTCGCTGATGCTAAGGGAGCATCCCCAAAGCGTCGTTCCGATGCAGTGCGAGTTCCCTCGAAAGGGAACTATGCAGACTTCTAGGGGTTAAGAATGAACACACAGTCCAATGCTGAAATACACTAAGAACTAACTGTTGATTTTAAAAGTTAGAGACACTAAAAAATCAACTTACTCTGTATGAGGCTTTTGTTTCTCTGTCAATTGGCCGAGTCAAAAACAGATTCCCTGATAATCTGTCTATAGTAAAAATCCCTTTAGGATCCAGATCTGCCCCTTCACCTGTGATATTGTATTGCATGTCATATTCAGCAGCATTGTCCGACCTTATCTAAATACAGAAAGAAATAAGAGAACAAAGTCAATAACAGACCATCTTGTCCATCTCATTTTGAACATTCCCTTCATGACTTTCACTCACCCGGACCAGCTTCATTGGGAAAGGACCTTTGCTGTTCTCAAGTACTCTGATCGGAGGAATAATCCAATCTCTCTTTGCTCTCTTCAGACCCGTTGAAGACTTTGGAATCGTCAGAACCAGATCATCAGAGGGAGATTCCATCTGAAAATGTTAGTAAAAGACACTGATCAACAAAGCGTTTGTTTACAATTAAATACAGCACACAAGTTATTGCCCAGTAACACTTTATAATAACATCTAGTTATAAGTAATTTATAAAATATTAGTTAATGATGAACTAATCATTTACAAAACATGACTATATGTTCATATATTATTAATAAGTGGTATGCTATCAGGCATAACATTATGACCATAATGACAGGTGAAGTGAAAAACACTGATGATCTCTTCATCACCTGTTAGTGGGTGGGATATATTAGGCAGCAAGTGAACATTTTGTCCTCAAAGTTGATGCGTTAGAAGCAGGAAAAATGGGCAAGCGTGAGGATTTGAGCGAGTTTGACAAGGGCCGGATTGTGATAGCTAGACGACTGGGTCAGAGCATATCTCCAAAACTGCAGCTCTTGTGGGGTGTTCCCGGTCTGCAGTGGTCAGTCTCTATCAAAAGTTCTCCAAGGAAGGACCAGTGGAGAACCGGCCACAGGGTCATGGGCGGCCGAGGCTCATTGATGCACGTGGGGAGCGAAGGCTGGCCCGTGTGGTCCGATCAAACAGACGAGCTACTGGAGCTCAAACTGCTCCAGAAGTTAATGCTGGTTCTGATAGAAAGGGCTCAGAACACACAGAGCATCTCAGTTTGAGGAGTATGGGGCGGCACAGCCGCTGACCAGTCAGGATGCCCATTCATTTCAAAACACAACAGGCCAAGGTGGCCTGGTCTGATGAATCACGTGTTCTTCTACATCAAGTGGATGGCCGGGTGTGTGTGCGTGGCTTACCTGGGGAACACATGGCACCAGGTGCACTATGGGAAGAAGGCGTGGCGGCGGAGGCAGTGATGCTTTGGGCAATGTTCTGCTGGGAAACCTTGGGTCCTGCATTCCTTGTGGATGTGACTTTGACACGTCCCACCTACCTAAGCATTGTTGAGACCATGTCCAGCCTTTCATGGAGACGGTATTCCCTGCTGGCTGTGGCTTTTTCAGCAGATAATGTGCCGCCACAAAGCACAAATGCTTCAGGAATGGTTTGTGGAGCACAACGACGAGTTTGAGGCGTTGACTTGGCCTCCAAATTCCCCAGATCTCAATCCAATCGTAAGTGACTTATAACTGAACGTTATAATAAAGTGTTACACAAGTATTCATTTATGGGGTGGTGTACATTTTGGGGTCCCTATTCAATAAACCACTTTAGAGTGATTCGAGAACTTTACTCTTCATGGCTGGCTGTACATTATTCCCTTACATATGATAAATGGAGTAGAATGTAAAACTGTAAATCATACAGTTTAGGTAATCGTAGGTTTTAGGCTTTAGCTTTGTATGAATGAAAGATATCGGCTAATATTTTTTGTTGTTTGAAACCAGAGAGGGTTGTGACAAATTACATTCATCAGTAGGGATTAGAAATTTCATGAATCTAAAACTTCACCAATAATTATTCCTAAACATGTACAGAAATTGATCATTGAATATGTTCATAGTAAAGTAGCACACATAAAAACTCCAATAGAGGTCAGGCTTTCGCTGTACTGACAGCAGTATCTTGAAGGAACTAGTTTGTACCTCTGAAGAGGAGATGTTCATGACCGTGTTCATGTGATGGTCCTCATGAGTGTGGGCACGCTCAACTCTGACAGATACCGTGTGTTTCTTGCCACTGGAGTCCCAAGCGTGCACAGAAAACACCTTGTGGCCTTCATGAAGAGTCACTTGTCTCTTGAGTGTTACAGTCCCATCCGTGTCCACATCAAACCACTTGTCAGAGGACTGAAAGAGCGTTCTTGTTCTTCCATCGCATGTATTGAAAATTACTGTGAGAAAAGGGATTCAATTGGCACAATAAAGCATCTTGTCACGCATGTAAACCTGGTTCCCTAAGTGAGGAACAAGACGCTGTGTCAGTAACTGATGCTATGGGAACACACTCCAAGTATGACAATGAGCTGTTTATATTGTAATACTTCATGATTAGTCAGGAAATCAGGGTTACCAAGCCGATACTTCATTTTTAAAATGTAACAATACCATCCTCTCTCTCAGTGTATAAATTTGACCCTACTCCATCATCTGCATCTGAGCAGTCCAACTTTTTTCATGGCACAAGTCTCCTTATCCAAAAGTTCAGAATATACCAAAGAGGGCCACGCTTCCTGACCACTCAGGGGAAGACGTTCGACCTACCTGCTGCCAAACTAGTCTAAAGCAGACCTATGCCCCAAATGGATGCTACCTGGGTTACCCATATGGGCCCAGTAGGGGCCCAGTATGAGCCCATCAATACCCCTTTTCCACCAGTGCTGGTGCTAGTTCGGAGCCAGAGCCTAGTTTCAAATCGGTTCTTTGTGTTTTCACACCCAAAGCACCAGCTCCGAGCCAGGAAAAGTGGTTCTTTGGTAGCACCAAAACATTGCTCAGCTAGAAGTAAGAACCGGTTGTTTCAGGGGCTGGCGGCGGGGTTACCGTGACCAACAAGACCAACACAAACTTGTGACCGCCATTTTTTAAATAGCAGCTAATGGAGCTAACACCTGCTGCTTGTTTGTAATCTCCGTCTATACAAATCACGGCGAGCTGCACGAATGCGTTGGATTCACTGTGTTTTGATGCCGATGTAGGATCGTAAAGCCATGAGCATCAATAGTAACGCAACGTTCGCCATTGTTGATGGAAGGCTTGTTCGAGATGCATCGGCGCTGTGCTCTAAACTAGTACCCGGTTCATTCTGGTGGAAAAGGGGTACAAGAGACCCATCATCAACCCATCTGGGCTAACCAATGTCGGGCCTCCATGGAAACTGAGGACAAAATTAGCTGGGTCCCAGTTGGATAGCCCAGGTGGGCCCCAGATATCATGCTTATTGCTAACGGTGATGATACACGGGGCAACTTTTTGAGCAATGCTGCATCCATGCTAGGCTGCATGGAAGGGTAGGGAGTTCTAGCCCAGAACAGAACCATTCCGCCAATTCAAACTGTATGCTATTTGTTAATCATCTTCGACAATAGTGGTCCTGACAGAAACACTTTTAATTGTAAAGTTATCAATGTGAGCAGAGCATGTAAGTGTGGCTTGAGTATAACAAACACCCAAGTACTTAATGTGTGTGTCTCCGCTTGAACACAGAAACATACACTTATAAAAAAGCATAGTGTTACCTGGGATAACTCTTACTGTGGTTTGCTGGAAAGTCTAACAAAACACATGCAGATAATTCATTTCCTGAATAAGAAAATCTGAGGAGCGATAGTGCATCCTTTTAAGGCTCAGCTGGAGGGTGTCCTCATAGTATCATCTACCGACACATCATAACGTGAATCTATGAAAGAGAACACTTATTTATGGCATACATCATTAATCAAAACTTATTTGTGAGCTTCGACCCTTATACTTGAGTTAGACCCTGATTTCTGATGGAACTCTGAATTTAGTGGATACATGGCATGTATGACATTTGATTGAATGTTTTAGTTGAGGAATTATTGATCCAAATACTAAAAATATTTAAACAAACACTCCAAATGTTAATTTGCTTCAGTGTTTTAAAGACATTTGTGAACACAGCCTACCTCTTCCTAGTCTTTCTCCTTGGTGAAGGTCATCTCTGTGCACTTTAAAAACCAGCAACTCCGACTCAAAGCCAGGAGCACATGAAGACTCCTCCGCAAATCCACACACAAAAGCCTAAGTTGAAACATATTAAATCCCTTTATATAATAAATATATTTCAAAACACAACTGGGGGCATTACGTACAGTGTGAACTTTTATCTTTGAAGTTTGAATGACTTTTCAAATAAATCAGCATGCCATTATAGAACATGAATAACACCTTTTCACGTCATTGACTTTACGACCTTTGCTAGTGTTTTGGAAGAATGAGTTGATTTGAGACATTTATGACGCATTTTGGTAGTTCCCTTTGGAGTGAACTCAACGCTGCATCATGGTGTTGACGCAATGGGAACACCTTTGGCATGCGTGGTTTAGGTCTTGTGTCTGCCGAGGGAGTGCAGCGATTCGATCGTGGGGATTGAAGGTGGAGTGGGCAAAGGTTTTCTAGATGGGTCAAAGACGAAGCTCTGATGCTCTCAGGCCTTGGAAGCCCACTTTGTGGTCTCTTCCGACCTGTCCGAGAGCATATTATTAGCAGATCTAATTCAGAATTTGTCTGTTTGCTCCTCTGGAGGAACCCTGCTTAATGACTACATAATGCATGCTGCAGGGGCTTAGGCCCAGGGAATGGGTAGTTGACAGACCAGGGACTGGACTGGATTTCCTTTTGCGTCCCACCCTCTTGCTTCCTTGCTGTAAGAGCAGTGCATGTAAACCTCACTCCTCTGATTCAAGAGGCGCTCTAGCAACTGAGTCTAGACACTGCGGTCTTTAGCCTTTGTGGTTTGAACTGGAGGGGCAACACTTTCTCTTCCGAAGAGGATTGAGGGTTAGAACGGGCAGTTGTTAGAGCAGATAAATTGAGCTCTAAAGGATGGTGCACCACGCTCTCTTCTTTAGCCTCCAGTTCTTTTTGACTATTGAGGTGGGATATGGGTAGGGTTAGGGACAGGTGTGGTGGTATGGGTAAGTTTAAAGGTAGGGTTAGGAACAGGTGTGGTGGTGTGGGTAAGTTTAAGGGTAGGGTTAGGGACAGGTGTGGTGGTGTGGGTAAGTTTAAAGGTAGGGTTAAGGACAGGTGTGGGTAAGTTTAAGGGTAGGGTTAGGGACAGGTGTGGTGGTGTGGGTAAGTTTAAAGGTAGGGTTAGGGACAGGTGTGGGTAAGTTTAAGGGTAGGGTTAGGGACAGGTGTGGTGGTATGGGTAAGTTTAAGGGTAGGGTTAGGGACAGGTGTGGTGGTGTGGGTAAGTTTAAAGGTAGGGTTAGGGACAGGTGTGGGTAAGTTTAAGGGTAGGGTTAGCGACAGGTGTGGTGGTATGGGTAAGTTTAAAGGTAGGGTTAGGGACAGGTGTGGTGGTGTGGGTAAGTTTAAGGGTAGGGTTAGGGACAGGTGTGGTGGTGTGGGTAAGCTTAAGGGTAGAGTTAGGGACAGGTGTGGTGGTATGGGTAAGCTTAAGGGTAGGGTTAGGGACAGGTGTGGTGGTGTGGGTAAGTTTAAGGGTAGGGTTAGGGACAGGTGTGGTGGTGTGGGTAAGTTTAAGGGTAGGGTTAGGGACAGGTGTGGTGGTGTGGGTAAGTTTAAGGGTAGAGTTAGGGACAGGTGTGGTGGTGTGGGTAAGTTTAAGGGTAGGGTTAGGGACAGGTGTGGTGGTGTGGGTAAGTTTAAGGGTAGGGTTAGGGACAGGTGTGGTGGTGTGGGTAAGTTTAAGGGTAGGGTTAGGGACAGGTGTGGTGGTGTGGGTAAGTTTAAGGGTAGCGTTAGGGACAGGTGTGGTGGTATGGGTAAGTTTAAGGGTAGGGTTAGGAACAGGTGTGGTGGTGTGGGTAAGTTTAAGGGTAGGGTTAGGGACAGGTGTGGTGGTGTGGGTAAGTTTAAGGGTAGGGTTAGAGACAGGTGTGGTGGTGTGGGTAAGTTTAAGGGTAGGGTTAGGAACAGGTGTGGTGGTGTGGGTAAGTTTAAGGGTAGGGTTAGGGACAGGTGTGGTGGTGTGGGTAAGTTTAAGGGTAGGGTTAGGAACAGGTGTGGTGGTGTGGGTAAGTTTAAGGGTAGGGTTAGGGACAGGTGTTGTGGTGTGGGTAAGTTTAAGGGTAGGGTTAGGGACAGGTGTGGTGGTGTGGGTAAGTTTAAGGGTAGGGTTAGGGACAGGTGTGGTGGTGTGGGTAAGTTTAAGGGTAGGGTTAGAGACAGGTGTGGTGGTATGGGTAAGTTTAAGGGTAGCGTTAGGGACAGGTGTGGTGGTGTGGGTAAGTTTAAGGGTAGGGTTAGGGACAGGTGTGGTGGTGTGGGTAAGTTTAAGGGTAGGGTTAGGGACAGGTGTGGTGGTGTGGGTAAGTTTAAGGGTAGCGTTAGGGACAGGTGTGGTGGTATGGGTAAGTTTAAGGGTAGGGTTAGGAACAGGTGTGGTGGTGTGGGTAAGTTTAAGGGTAGGGTTAGGGACAGGTGTGGTGGTGTGGGTAAGTTTAAGGGTAGGGTTAGAGACAGGTGTGGTGGTATGGGTAAGTTTAAGGGTAGGGTTAGGAACAGGTGTGGTGGTGTGGGTAAGTTTAAGGGTAGGGTTAGGGACAGGTGTGGTGGTGTGGGTAAGTTTAAGGGTAGGGTTAGGAACAGGTGTGGTGGTGTGGGTAAGTTTAAGGGTAGGGTTAGGGACAGGTGTTGTGGTGTGGGTAAGTTTAAGGGTAGGGTTAGGGACAGGTGTGGTGGTGTGGGTAAGTTTAAGGGTAGGGTTAGGGACATGTGTGGTTGTGTGGGTAAGTTTAAGGGTAGGGTTAGAGACAGGTGTGGTGGTGTGGGTACGTTTAAGGGTAGGGTTAGGGACAGGTGTGGGTAAGTTTAAGCATAGGGTTAGGGACAGGTGTTGTGGTGTGGGTAAGTTTAAGGGTAGGGTTAGGGACAGGTGTGGTGGTATGGGTAAGTTTAAGGGTCGGGTTAGGGACAGGTGTTGGGGTATGGGTAAGATTAAGGGTAGGGTTTGGTGTAAGGGAAGTTTCAACTGTGTAATTACAAATGTAACTACAGAAATTAATTACAGATGAAATTACATGCAGGTATTTTTTTAAAACTGTAAGTACAATGTAAAAACATGTATGTACACAATAAGTGCATTGTATCAAATTATTAATTAAAATGTTAGTACATAGTAGTTAAGGCCTCCTAATATAAAGTGGGTCTGTACTTTTGTCTGGATTTAAAAATAAACCTACAGACCAAACGAGAAAAACTACAAGCATATGACTCTCTCTGCACTCAGTTTGCAGTTGTAAAACACACTTTTTACAAAACACTAAATAAACACAGTTCTCTACATTAGACATAGCATTCAACATGCCACACTCTATAATAAAAACTTTTATAACTGGATGTTCATGTTTTTAGATTGAAAGTTTGGGTTTGGGACAAGGGGAAATCAGGCATTAATAATGCATTTGAAAAGACTAAACCCCTGCAACATAAAAGTGACTGAGATTTAAATTTCCCAAACTTTGTCCGAACACTGATAATATAAAAATTACACAGTGACAACAGTAACACATATGATTGAACGTTTTATACTAATTTTTGGTTGTAAAAATGTGTAGCATTTTATTTCTCACTCCAGATATGAGGTGCATAAAGTCCTACCATACAAAGGAAAATAAAAATTCCCAATCGCAGAATTCTCATCGTCTCCATTTGGAGCAAAATGCCTCAAAAGTCCTTCAGGGATTATTTTCTTATTGGTTTTTAAGATTGCGCAGCTACTTCAATGCTTGAGTTCCCCAAATGCATGCACATAGGGTGTTTACTATCTTTTTAGGTGAGTTTGTCTAAGGGGGCGGCATATTGAGTGATGCAATGTTCAAAGAACAAAAATATGACTGCCAAGTCTTTACTGGAAGCAAGCAGTTCTGAAAAACTGTTTTCCTAGTGTTTTTAAAGTGTAAAGTTATTTTTACATTTACTACACCATTTTTGTAGTAATGGTGACAAATAAAGTAATTATGTTGGAAAATACACTATATACTGTTATTTGGCTACACAACAATACTGGTCAGTTTTTTAATGGCTAACAAGCATTATTCAATACTAATGTACTTTTTCATACATTTACTCATTTACATACATTTACATACTAACATGCTTTGGACAAAACTGAAGTCATATTGTCAAAACTCTTCACACAGTCGGCAAAACAGAAATTTAAAGAGACTAAAGAGTATATATTATATATATATATATATATATATATATAATAATTAGGGGTTCAAGCATGAAATGCTGAAACCCTATTGTAATTGTAAGGTTTCGTAAAACGCATCGTGCAGGCCAAACCGTAAGGCCTAGAGACATGAAACCTGGCCAGATGGTAGGCCTCAGTTTGGGGACAACCTATCAGAGTATGACCCCGAATGGCCCATAGGTGGCGCTACAGCAACCAAAAGTTCAAAATTGCTCATAACTCTTAGACTGTTTGTCCCAGGATCAAGTGTCTTATATCGTTGGAATCCTTGGCTCAAGGCGGACAAAATGGCTATCTCCGATTTTGATTTAGGCAGGGAACATTTTCTGCTATGTCGAATTTTGTCCAAAACCTACTTTTGCAAACTAGTCTCTGGTTTTTTGCCCGATCGGAACCAAACCAGTCTAGGACAATTCTCTGGACTCTCTAGATCAATAATTATTGAAAAAAAGTTGAACTTTTGCATTTGGGTGGCTGTAACAGGGTCATTTAGAAAAGGGTTGTGAAAAAATACACTAAAAAGCCTATAAATCCCAAATGAAAACTCAGAACTCCACCAAAATTGATGAGCATATGTGTCAGAACATGGTGAGGAAGCATGCAGAGTTTCATGGAGATCGGACCATAGGTGGCGCTATAACTGGCAAAAAGCCTTCATTCTTATTAGGGGTTCAAGCATGAAATGCTGAAACCCTATTGTAATTGTAAGGTTTCGTAAAACGCATCGTGCAGGCCAAACCGTAAGGCCTAGAGACATGAAACCTGGCCAGATGGTAGGCCTCAGTTTGGGGACAACCTATCAGAGTATGACCCCGAATGGCCCATAGGTGGCGCTACAGCAACCAAAAGTTCAAAATTGCTCATAACTCTTAGACTGTTTGTCCCAGGATCAAGTGTCTTATATCGTTGGAATCCTTGGCTCAAGGCGGACAAAATGGCTATCTCCGATTTTGATTTAGGCAGGGAACATTTTCTGCTATGTCGAATTTTGTCCAAAACCTACTTTTGCAAACTAGTCTCTGGTTTTTTGCCCGATCGGAACCAAACCAGTCTAGGACAATTCTCTGGACTCTCTAGATCAATAATTATTGAAAAAAAGTTGAACTTTTGCATTTGGGTGGCTGTAACAGGGTCATTTAGAAAAGGGTTGTGAAAAAATACACTAAAAAGCCTATAAATCCCAAATGAAAACTCAGAACTCCACCAAAATTGATGAGCATATGTGTCAGAACATGGTGAGGAAGCATGCAGAGTTTCATGGAGATCGGACCATAGGTGGCGCTATAACTGGCAAAAAGCCTTCATTCTTATTAGGGGTTCAAGCATGAAATGCTGAAACCCTATTGTAATTGTAAGGTTTCGTAAAACGCATCGTGCAGGCCAAACCGTAAGGCCTAGAGACATGAAACCTGGCCAGATGGTAGGCCTCAGTTTGGGGACAACCTATCAGAGTATGACCCCGAATGGCCCATAGGTGGCGCTACAGCAACCAAAAGTTCAAAATTGCTCATAACTCTTAGACTGTTTGTCCCAGGATCAAGTGTCTTATATCGTTGGAATCCTTGGCTCAAGGCGGACAAAATGGCTATCTCCGATTTTGATTTAGGCAGGGAACATTTTCTGCTATGTCGAATTTTGTCCAAAACCTACTTTTGCAAACTAGTCTCTGGTTTTTTGCCCGATCGGAACCAAACCAGTCTAGGACAATTCTCTGGACTCTCTAGATCAATAATTATTGAAAAAAAGTTGAACTTTTGCATTTGGGTGGCTGTAACAGGGTCATTTAGAAAAGGGTTGTGAAAAAATACACTAAAAAGCCTATAAATCCCAAATGAAAACTCAGAACTCCACCAAAATTGATGAGCATATGTGTCAGAACATGGTGAGGAAGCATGCAGAGTTTCATGGAGATCGGACCATAGGTGGCGCTATAACTGGCAAAAAGCCTTCATTCTTATTAGGGGTTCAAGCATGAAATGCTGAAACCCTATTGTAATTGTAAGGTTTCGTAAAACGCATCGTGCAGGCCAAACCGTAAGGCCTAGAGACATGAAACCTGGCCAGATGGTAGGCCTCAGTTTGGGGACAACCTATCAGAGTATGACCCCGAATGGCCCATAGGTGGCGCTACAGCAACCAAAAGTTCAAAATTGCTCATAACTCTTAGACTGTTTGTCCCAGGATCAAGTGTCTTATATCGTTGGAATCCTTGGCTCAAGGCGGACAAAATGGCTATCTCCGATTTTGATTTAGGCAGGGAACATTTTCTGCTATGTCGAATTTTGTCCAAAACCTACTTTTGCAAACTAGTCTCTGGTTTTTTGCCCGATCGGAACCAAACCAGTCTAGGACAATTCTCTGGACTCTCTAGATCAATAATTATTGAAAAAAAGTTGAACTTTTGCATTTGGGTGGCTGTAACAGGGTCATTTAGAAAAGGGTTGTGAAAAAATACACTAAAAAGCCTATAAATCCCAAATGAAAACTCAGAACTCCACCAAAATTGATGAGCATATGTGTCAGAACATGGTGAGGAAGCATGCAGAGTTTCATGGAGATCGGACCATAGGTGGCGCTATAACTGGCAAAAAGCCTTCATTCTTATTAGGGGTTCAAGCATGAAATGCTGAAACCCTATTGTAATTGTAAGGTTTCGTAAAACGCATCGTGCAGGCCAAACCGTAAGGCCTAGAGACATGAAACCTGGCCAGATGGTAGGCCTCAGTTTGGGGACAACCTATCAGAGTATGACCCCGAATGGCCCATAGGTGGCGCTACAGCAACCAAAAGTTCAAAATTGCTCATAACTCTTAGACTGTTTGTCCCAGGATCAAGTGTCTTATATCGTTGGAATCCTTGGCTCAAGGCGGACAAAATGGCTATCTCCGATTTTGATTTAGGCAGGGAACATTTTCTGCTATGTCGAATTTTGTCCAAAACCTACTTTTGCAAACTAGTCTCTGGTTTTTTGCCCGATCGGAACCAAACCAGTCTAGGACAATTCTCTGGACTCTCTAGATCAATAATTATTGAAAAAAAGTTGAACTTTTGCATTTGGGTGGCTGTAACAGGGTCATTTAGAAAAGGGTTGTGAAAAAATACACTAAAAAGCCTATAAATCCCAAATGAAAACTCAGAACTCCACCAAAATTGATGAGCATATGTGTCAGAACATGGTGAGGAAGCATGCAGAGTTTCATGGAGATCGGACCATAGGTGGCGCTATAACTGGCAAAAAGCCTTCATTCTTATTAGGGGTTCAAGCATGAAATGCTGAAACCCTATTGTAATTGTAAGGTTTCGTAAAACACATCGTGCAGCCCAAACCGTAAGGGCTAGAGACTTGAAACTTGGCCAATAGGTAGTACAAACATAGAGGAGAGGTTATCAAATTATGAGCCAGATTGGCCTATAGGTGGCGCTATAGCAATCAATTGCGCAAAACTGCTCATAACTCCTAAACCGTATGTCGTAAACTCAAGTGTCTTATATCATTGGAAAGGTGAGTCCATGACGAACAAAACGTATATCTCCGATTTCATTTGCGCCATGATAGATTTTCCGCCATTTTGAATTTTGTTAAAAAACTACTTTTGCGAACTAGTCCTAGGTTTTTTGCTTGATCGGAACCAAACCAGTGCAGAAATGTTCTCTGGAGTCTGAATATCAATAATTATCGAAAAAAAGTTTAAATTTCGATTCACGTTCGCTAAGGGGCGGAAAACGAATGTTGTGGGAGGAGCCTATTTTACTAAAACAGCTATAACTCAAGAACAAAATGAGATATCTTCACCAAACTTGGTACACATGTGTATAGGCTCAGTATTTGGTCTCGATAAAAAAATAACGACGATTGAACACTTGGTGGCGCTATAACACGAAAAAAACATGAAAATGGCTATAACCTGCCGAGCACTAGTCCGATTGACTTGGAAATTGGTATGCAGTGTCTTGGTCCAAGGTACCATGTATGTCTATGAGGACATTGGCGTATCTCAAAAATCATGGCCGCCACAGCCAATTACATTTAAGCACCTATTAGACAAGGTTAACGGAGGCCAATCGGAACGAAACTCGATGGGCATGTTTGACTCATGGCCCTAGAGGTCTGTAAGAATTTTGAAACAAATCGGCCACTAGTTGGTGCTAATGAGTTTTATGGCTCTGTAATCACGTGGTGTTGCACACATCCACAAAATATGCATATCATTTGATAGATCTCTTCATATTGAACACCTTTGCCTCTAGAACCATTGCTGTCAATCAAATCGTTCATTAAATATTTGCAATTATGTTAAAAACCTACTTTTACGAACTAGTCCCTGGTTTTTTGCCCGATCGGAACCAAACCAGTCTAGGACAATTCTATGGACTCTCTAGATCAATAATTATCAAAAAAAGTTCAACTTTTGCATTTACATGGCTATAAAAGGATCATTTAGAAGAGGGATGTAGCAAAATACACTCAATAGCCTATAAATCTTAAAGGAAAACTCAAAACGTCACAAATATTGTTATGTATATGTGACATAACATGCTGAAGAAGCATGCAAAGTTTCATGGAGATCGGACCATAGGTGGCGCTAAAACTGTTAAAAAGCTTTGAAAACCATGCATTCCCTATGGTGAATTGCCTGTATTGGCTGAAAATTGTATTTTCCATCTCTCTATTAAATGAATGTTCAGATCTACTTAAAAACAAGTCAGAACATGTATCCTATGCCTCTAAACAAGCATGAAAAATTTCAGACAGTTCGGACAATATTTGCCTCTATAAAAGTAAAAAAATGTTAACATTACAGAGTTCTGGTATATTAAGCCAATAAGTGGTCGTTTGCCGCCCCCCGCTGTTCATTTTATTGTACTACACACAAAATAATATTATTCTGCAGTAAAACACATCGTGCAGCCCAAACCGTAAGGGCTAGAGACTTGAAACTTGGCCAATAGGTAGTACAAACAGAGAGGAGAGGTTATCAAATTATGAGCCAGATTGGCCTATAGGTGGCGCTATAGCAATCAATTGCGCGAAACTGCTCATAACTCCTAAACCGTATGTCGTAGACTCAAGTATCTTATATCATTGGAAAGGTGAGTCCATGACAAACAAAATGTATATCTCCGATTTCATTTGCGCCATGATACATTTTCCGCCATTTTGAATTTTGTTAAAAAACTACTTTTGCAAACTAGTCCTAGGTTTCTTGCTTGATCGGAACCAAACCAGTGCAGAAATGTTCTCTGGAGTCTGAATATCAATAATAATTGAAAAAAAGTTGAAATTTCTATTCACGGTCGCTAAGGGGCGGAAAACGACTGTTGTGGGAGGAGCCTATTTTACTAAAATGGCTATAAATCAAGAAAGAAATGAGATATCTTCACCACACTTGGTACACATGTGTATGGGCTCAGTCTTTGGTCAGGATAAAGAAATCGCGATGATTGAACACTTGGTGGCGCTATAACATGAAAAAAACATGAAAATGGCTATAACTACCCGACCGCTAGTCCGATTGACTTGAAAATTGGTATGCAGTGTCTTGGTCCAAGGTCCCATGTATGTCTATGAGGACATTGGCCTATCTCAAAAAACATTGCCGCCACAGCCAATTAAATTATTTCAGTGTTTAAAATCTTGCTAAATAAAACTTGATGTCTTTTGATGCTTGTGTGCTTAAGGCGAGACACTACAGGTGAATAGGGAATTTTTTTAAATTACAAGATATCACTGTAAAACTTCTCCAGTTTATTACTGGCATAAACATAAGAAAAAAATGTATTACAAGTTTTGTGTAAATTAATGTTTTAATATGCAAATGAGGCCTTATATACTTAAATATACGGTTATTTGCATACTTTTCCAAAAACAAAATCTGGAAATTGGAAAGGACCATGTTTAAAATTCTTGGTTCTATTTGTTGACATGTTAGATGAGAGGGCTTTTACAGAGGGGATTCTGGATATCTTATTTTGTGCTTTAGTAAATTAGAGAATACTGACAATAGCCTTAAAAAATCAATTTTCGCCATGTTTTTTGGAGTTAAAGTACCTATAACTCAGGATAGGAATGATATATCAACAAATCCCTCTGTAAAAGCCTTCAGAATATAGTTCAGTATAAGACTGCAAAAGTTGGTGCTTGAAGGTACTACTGAAGTGGATATATCTGACTCTGAGTGTGAGGAAAAACTCATTTTGAGAAAACGGCCTTTAAAGTTTTATACTGTATAACTGCATACATTTCTATAAAACCCCCAACCTACAAACAAAATATATATTCAGTTAATTAATATCAGTAGTGTATAATATTTAAAACACGTGGAAATTGATAAATGAATAAATTATTAATTGCAATAGCTATTAGAAAACTACCTTAAGAGAACTACCTTAACAAACCAGTCACAAAAACTGCAGATGAACTGTCCCTGTTTGTTGTATTGGTCCATCTATAACTATTTAATCTAATTCTGACGGGGTTTCGTAGTCTAATCTGTTGTTGTTTACTTTCTTTTTACTAGCTCTAGCTACTTGGTCTTTTCTGTGAGCGTTTATGAGCCGATTTCAGCGTTGTCTGCACTTTCTCTCAGGTGGAGAATACACAAGCAAGCGGCAGCGCGTGAGAAATACACATCGACCAATCAGATGTGGTTTTCGGCTGCAAACTTTCGCGGTTGGTTAGTTCTACAAAGGAAATGTCCATATTTGGATGAGCCAGCGCTGTGTGTGAGACTGAGAGCTTTACAATGATACCAAGCATGACACGTTTCTGTGAATGGAGACGGCACGAGAGATCGCGCTAGAATAACTTTTGATGATTTCGGGTAGAAATCTAAAGGCGCACGGTGACAAAATATAATGAAATAACCACCTTAATGTATAATGTTGACATTTTTTTTATTTTGACATGAAAGCTTACATGTTAAGGGAGCAAAATGGCCCAAAATCTCAAAATTGACCACTGCATGAAAAAACGATGTTTTCACCTGCCGTGTCTCGCCTTAAAGGCCTTAAAGGCTTGAACCCCGCTAAATGCTGCTCGCAGCTTTAATTAGGGGTTCAAGCATGAAATGCTGAAACCCTATTGTAATTGTAAGGTTTCGTAAAACGCATCGTGCAGGCCAAACCGTAAGGCCTAGAGACATGAAACCTGGCCAGATGGTAGGCCTCAGTTTGGGGACAACCTATCAGAGTATGACCCCGAATGGCCCATAGGTGGCGCTACAGCAACCAAAAGTTCAAAATTGCTCATAACTCTTAGACTGTTTGTCCCAGGATCAAGTGTCTTATATCGTTGGAATCCTTGGCTCAAGGCGGACAAAATGGCTATCTCAGATTTTGATTTAAGCAGGGAACATTTTCTGCTATGTCGAATTTTGTCCAAAACCTACTTTTGCGAACTAGTCCCTGGTTTTTTGCCCGATCGGAACCAAACCAGTCTAGGACAATTCTCTGGACTCTCTAGATCAATATTTATCGAAAAAAAGTTGAACTTTTGCATTTGGGTGGCTGTAACAGGGTCATTTAGAAAAGGGGTGTGGCAAAATACACTAAAAAGCCTATAAATCCCAAATGAAATCTCAGAACTCCACCAAAATTGATGAGCATATGTGTCAGAACATGGTGAGGAAGCATGCAGAGTTTCATGGAGATCGGACCATAGGTGGCGCTATAACTGGCAAAAAGCCTTCATTCTTATTAGGGGTTCAAGCATGAAATGCTGAAACCCTATTGTAATTGTAAGGTTTCGTAAAACGCATCGTGCAGGCCAAACCGTAAGGCCTAGAGACATGAAACCTGGCCAGATGGTAGGCCTCAGTTTGGGGACAACCTATCAGAGTATGACCCCGAATGGCCCATAGGTGGCGCTACAGCAACCAAAAGTTCAAAATTGCTCATAACTCTTAGACTGTTTGTCCCAGGATCAAGTGTCTTATATCGTTGGAATCCTTGGCTCAAGGCGGACAAAATGGCTATCTCCGATTTTGATTTAGGCAGGGAACATTTTCTGCTATGTCGAATTTTGTCCAAAACCTACTTTTGCAAACTAGTCTCTGGTTTTTTGCCCGATCGGAACCAAACCAGTCTAGGACAATTCTCTGGACTCTCTAGATCAATAATTATTGAAAAAAAGTTGAACTTTTGCATTTGGGTGGCTGTAACAGGGTCATTTAGAAAAGGGTTGTGAAAAAATACACTAAAAAGCCTATAAATCCCAAATGAAAACTCAGAACTCCACCAAAATTGATGAGCATATGTGTCAGAACATGGTGAGGAAGCATGCAGAGTTTCATGGAGATCGGACCATAGGTGGCGCTATAACTGGCAAAAAGCCTTCATTCTTATTAGGGGTTCAAGCATGAAATGCTGAAACCCTATTGTAATTGTAAGGTTTCGTAAAACGCATCGTGCAGGCCAAACCGTAAGGCCTAGAGACATGAAACCTGGCCAGATGGTAGGCCTCAGTTTGGGGACAACCTATCAGAGTATGACCCCGAATGGCCCATAGGTGGCGCTACAGCAACCAAAAGTTCAAAATTGCTCATAACTCTTAGACTGTTTGTCCCAGGATCAAGTGTCTTATATCGTTGGAATCCTTGGCTCAAGGCGGACAAAATGGCTATCTCCGATTTTGATTTAGGCAGGGAACATTTTCTGCTATGTCGAATTTTGTCCAAAACCTACTTTTGCAAACTAGTCTCTGGTTTTTTGCCCGATCGGAACCAAACCAGTCTAGGACAATTCTCTGGACTCTCTAGATCAATAATTATTGAAAAAAAGTTGAACTTTTGCATTTGGGTGGCTGTAACAGGGTCATTTAGAAAAGGGTTGTGAAAAAATACACTAAAAAGCCTATAAATCCCAAATGAAAACTCAGAACTCCACCAAAATTGATGAGCATATGTGTCAGAACATGGTGAGGAAGCATGCAGAGTTTCATGGAGATCGGACCATAGGTGGCGCTATAACTGGCAAAAAGCCTTCATTCTTATTAGGGGTTCAAGCATGAAATGCTGAAACCCTATTGTAATTGTAAGGTTTCGTAAAACGCATCGTGCAGGCCAAACCGTAAGGCCTAGAGACATGAAACCTGGCCAGATGGTAGGCCTCAGTTTGGGGACAACCTATCAGAGTATGACCCCGAATGGCCCATAGGTGGCGCTACAGCAACCAAAAGTTCAAAATTGCTCATAACTCTTAGACTGTTTGTCCCAGGATCAAGTGTCTTATATCGTTGGAATCCTTGGCTCAAGGCGGACAAAATGGCTATCTCCGATTCTGATTTAGGCAGGGAACATTTTCTGCTATGTCGAATTTTGTCCAAAACCTACTTTTGCAAACTAGTCTCTGGTTTTTTGCCCGATCGGAACCAAACCAGTCTAGGACAATTCTCTGGACTCTCTAGATCAATAATTATTGAAAAAAAGTTGAACTTTTGCATTTGGGTGGCTGTAACAGGGTCATTTAGAAAAGGGTTGTGAAAAAATACACTAAAAAGCCTATAAATCCCAAATGAAAACTCAGAACTCCACCAAAATTGATGAGCATATGTGTCAGAACATGGTGAGGAAGCATGCAGAGTTTCATGGAGATCGGACCATAGGTGGCGCTATAACTGGCAAAAAGCCTTCATTCTTATTAGGGGTTCAAGCATGAAATGCTGAAACCCTATTGTAATTGTAAGGTTTCGTAAAACGCATCGTGCAGGCCAAACCGTAAGGCCTAGAGACATGAAACCTGGCCAGATGGTAGGCCTCAGTTTGGGGACAACCTATCAGAGTATGACCCCGAATGGCCCATAGGTGGCGCTACAGCAACCAAAAGTTCAAAATTGCTCATAACTCTTAGACTGTTTGTCCCAGGATCAAGTGTCTTATATCGTTGGAATCCTTGGCTCAAGGCGGACAAAATGGCTATCTCCGATTCTGATTTAGGCAGGGAACATTTTCTGCTATGTCGAATTTTGTCCAAAACCTACTTTTGCAAACTAGTCTCTGGTTTTTTGCCCGATCGGAACCAAACCAGTCTAGGACAATTCTCTGGACTCTCTAGATCAATAATTATTGAAAAAAAGTTGAACTTTTGCATTTGGGTGGCTGTAACAGGGTCATTTAGAAAAGGGTTGTGAAAAAATACACTAAAAAGCCTATAAATCCCAAATGAAAACTCAGAACTCCACCAAAATTGATGAGCATATGTGTCAGAACATGGTGAGGAAGCATGCAGAGTTTCATGGAGATCGGACCATAGGTGGCGCTATAACTGGCAAAAAGCCTTCATTCTTATTAGGGGTTCAAGCATGAAATGCTGAAACCCTATTGTAATTGTAAGGTTTCGTAAAACGCATCGTGCAGGCCAAACCGTAAGGCCTAGAGACATGAAACCTGGCCAGATGGTAGGCCTCAGTTTGGGGACAACCTATCAGAGTATGACCCCGAATGGCCCATAGGTGGCGCTACAGCAACCAAAAGTTCAAAATTGCTCATAACTCTTAGACTGTTTGTCCCAGGATCAAGTGTCTTATATCGTTGGAATCCTTGGCTCAAGGCGGACAAAATGGCTATCTCCGATTCTGATTTAGGCAGGGAACATTTTCTGCTATGTCGAATTTTGTCCAAAACCTACTTTTGCAAACTAGTCTCTGGTTTTTTGCCCGATCGGAACCAAACCAGTCTAGGACAATTCTCTGGACTCTCTAGATCAATAATTATTGAAAAAAAGTTGAACTTTTGCATTTGGGTGGCTGTAACAGGGTCATTTAGAAAAGGGTTGTGAAAAAATACACTAAAAAGCCTATAAATCCCAAATGAAAACTCAGAACTCCACCAAAATTGATGAGCATATGTGTCAGAACATGGTGAGGAAGCATGCAGAGTTTCATGGAGATCGGACCATAGGTGGCGCTATAACTGGCAAAAAGCCTTCATTCTTATTAGGGGTTCAAGCATGAAATGCTGAAACCCTATTGTAATTGTAAGGTTTCGTAAAACGCATCGTGCAGGCCAAACCGTAAGGCCTAGAGACATGAAACCTGGCCAGATGGTAGGCCTCAGTTTGGGGACAACCTATCAGAGTATGACCCCGAATGGCCCATAGGTGGCGCTACAGCAACCAAAAGTTCAAAATTGCTCATAACTCTTAGACTGTTTGTCCCAGGATCAAGTGTCTTATATCGTTGGAATCCTTGGCTCAAGGCGGACAAAATGGCTATCTCCGATTCTGATTTAGGCAGGGAACATTTTCTGCTATGTCGAATTTTGTCCAAAACCTACTTTTGCAAACTAGTCTCTGGTTTTTTGCCCGATCGGAACCAAACCAGTCTAGGACAATTCTCTGGACTCTCTAGATCAATAATTATTGAAAAAAAGTTGAACTTTTGCATTTGGGTGGCTGTAACAGGGTCATTTAGAAAAGGGTTGTGAAAAAATACACTAAAAAGCCTATAAATCCCAAATGAAAACTCAGAACTCCACCAAAATTGATGAGCATATGTGTCAGAACATGGTGAGGAAGCATGCAGAGTTTCATGGAGATCGGACCATAGGTGGCGCTATAACTGGCAAAAAGCCTTCATTCTTATTAGGGGTTCAAGCATGAAATGCTGAAACCCTATTGTAATTGTAAGGTTTCGTAAAACGCATCGTGCAGGCCAAACCGTAAGGCCTAGAGACATGAAACCTGGCCAGATGGTAGGCCTCAGTTTGGGGACAACCTATCAGAGTATGACCCCGAATGGCCCATAGGTGGCGCTACAGCAACCAAAAGTTCAAAATTGCTCATAACTCTTAGACTGTTTGTCCCAGGATCAAGTGTCTTATATCGTTGGAATCCTTGGCTCAAGGCGGACAAAATGGCTATCTCCGATTCTGATTTAGGCAGGGAACATTTTCTGCTATGTCGAATTTTGTCCAAAACCTACTTTTGCAAACTAGTCTCTGGTTTTTTGCCCGATCGGAACCAAACCAGTCTAGGACAATTCTCTGGACTCTCTAGATCAATAATTATTGAAAAAAAGTTGAACTTTTGCATTTGGGTGGCTGTAACAGGGTCATTTAGAAAAGGGTTGTGAAAAAATACACTAAAAAGCCTATAAATCCCAAATGAAAACTCAGAACTCCACCAAAATTGATGAGCATATGTGTCAGAACATGGTGAGGAAGCATGCAGAGTTTCATGGAGATCGGACCATAGGTGGCGCTATAACTGGCAAAAAGCCTTCATTCTTATTAGGGGTTCAAGCATGAAATGCTGAAACCCTATTGTAATTGTAAGGTTTCGTAAAACGCATCGTGCAGGCCAAACCGTAAGGCCTAGAGACATGAAACCTGGCCAGATGGTAGGCCTCAGTTTGGGGACAACCTATCAGAGTATGACCCCGAATGGCCCATAGGTGGCGCTACAGCAACCAAAAGTTCAAAATTGCTCATAACTCTTAGACTGTTTGTCCCAGGATCAAGTGTCTTATATCGTTGGAATCCTTGGCTCAAGGCGGACAAAATGGCTATCTCCGATTTTGATTTAGGCAGGGAACATTTTCTGCTATGTCGAATTTTGTCCAAAACCTACTTTTGCAAACTAGTCTCTGGTTTTTTGCCCGATCGGAACCAAACCAGTCTAGGACAATTCTCTGGACTCTCTAGATCAATAATTATTGAAAAAAAGTTGAACTTTTGCATTTGGGTGGCTGTAACAGGGTCATTTAGAAAAGGGTTGTGAAAAAATACACTAAAAAGCCTATAAATCCCAAATGAAAACTCAGAACTCCACCAAAATTGATGAGCATATGTGTCAGAACATGGTGAGGAAGCATGCAGAGTTTCATGGAGATCGGACCATAGGTGGCGCTATAACTGGCAAAAAGCCTTCATTCTTATTAGGGGTTCAAGCATGAAATGCTGAAACCCTATTGTAATTGTAAGGTTTCGTAAAACACATCGTGCAGCCCAAACCGTAAGGGCTAGAGACTTGAAACTTGGCCAATAGGTAGTACAAACATAGAGGAGAGGTTATCAAATTATGAGCCAGATTGGCCTATAGGTGGCGCTATAGCAATCAATTGCGCAAAACTGCTCATAACTCCTAAACCGTATGTCGTAAACTCAAGTGTCTTATATCATTGGAAAGGTGAGTCCATGACGAACAAAACGTATATCTCCGATTTCATTTGCGCCATGATAGATTTTCCGCCATTTTGAATTTTGTTAAAAAACTACTTTTGCGAACTAGTCCTAGGTTTTTTGCTTGATCGGAACCAAACCAGTGCAGAAATGTTCTCTGGAGTCTGAATATCAATAATTATCGAAAAAAAGTTTAAATTTCGATTCACGTTCGCTAAGGGGCGGAAAACGAATGTTGTGGGAGGAGCCTATTTTACTAAAACAGCTATAACTCAAGAACAAAATGAGATATCTTCACCAAACTTGGTACACATGTGTATAGGCTCAGTATTTGGTCTCGATAAAAAAATAACGACGATTGAACACTTGGTGGCGCTATAACACGAAAAAAACATGAAAATGGCTATAACCTGCCGAGCACTAGTCCGATTGACTTGGAAATTGGTATGCAGTGTCTTGGTCCAAGGTACCATGTATGTCTATGAGGACATTGGCGTATCTCAAAAATCATGGCCGCCACAGCCAATTACATTTAAGCACCTATTAGACAAGGTTAACGGAGGCCAATCGGAACGAAACTCGATGGGCATGTTTGACTCATGGCCCTAGAGGTCTGTAAGAATTTTGAAACAAATCGGCCACTAGTTGGTGCTAATGAGTTTTATGGCTCTGTAATCACGTGGTGTTGCACACATCCACAAAATATGCATATCATTTGATAGATCTCTTCATATTGAACACCTTTGCCTCTAGAACCATTGCTGTCAATCAAATCGTTCATTAAATATTTGCAATTATGTTAAAAACCTACTTTTACGAACTAGTCCCTGGTTTTTTGCCCGATCGGAACCAAACCAGTCTAGGACAATTCTATGGACTCTCTAGATCAATAATTATCAAAAAAAGTTCAACTTTTGCATTTACATGGCTATAAAAGGATCATTTAGAAGAGGGATGTAGCAAAATACACTCAATAGCCTATAAATCTTAAAGGAAAACTCAAAACGTCACAAATATTGTTATGTATATGTGACATAACATGCTGAAGAAGCATGCAAAGTTTCATGGAGATCGGACCATAGGTGGCGCTAAAACTGTTAAAAAGCTTTGAAAACCATGCATTCCCTATGGTGAATTGCCTGTATTGGCTGAAAATTGTATTTTCCATCTCTCTATTAAATGAATGTTCAGATCTACTTAAAAACAAGTCAGAACATGTATCCTATGCCTCTAAACAAGCATGAAAAATTTCAGACAGTTCGGACAATATTTGCCTCTATAAAAGTAAAAAAATGTTAACATTACAGAGTTCTGGTATATTAAGCCAATAAGTGGTCGTTTGCCGCCCCCCGCTGTTCATTTTATTGTACTACACACAAAATAATATTATTCTGCAGTAAAACACATCGTGCAGCCCAAACCGTAAGGGCTAGAGACTTGAAACTTGGCCAATAGGTAGTACAAACAGAGAGGAGAGGTTATCAAATTATGAGCCAGATTGGCCTATAGGTGGCGCTATAGCAATCAATTGCGCGAAACTGCTCATAACTCCTAAACCGTATGTCGTAGACTCAAGTGTCTTATATCATTGGAAAGGTGAGTCCATGACAAACAAAATGTATATCTCCGATTTCATTTGCGCCATGATACATTTTCCGCCATTTTGAATTTTGTTAAAAAAACTACTTTTGCAAACTAGTCCTAGGTTTCTTGCTTGATCGGAACCAAACCAGTGCAGAAATGTTCTCTGGAGTCTGAATATCAATAATAATTGAAAAAAAGTTGAAATTTCTATTCACGGTCGCTAAGGGGCGGAAAACGACTGTTGTGGGAGGAGCCTATTTTACTAAAATGGCTATAAATCAAGAAAGAAATGAGATATCTTCACCACACTTGGTACACATGTGTATGGGCTCAGTCTTTGGTCAGGATAAAGAAATCGCGATGATTGAACACTTGGTGGCGCTATAACATGAAAAAAACATGAAAATGGCTATAACTACCCGACCGCTAGTCCGATTGACTTGAAAATTGGTATGCAGTGTCTTGGTCCAAGGTCCCATGTATGTCTATGAGGACATTGGCCTATCTCAAAAAACATTGCCGCCACAGCCAATTAAATTATTTCAGTGTTTAAAATCTTACTAAATAAAACTTGATGTCTTTTGATGCTTGTGTGCTTAAGGCGAGACACTACAGGTGAATAGGGAATTTTTTTAAATTACAAGATATCACTGTAAAACTTCTCCAGTTTATTACTGGCATAAACATAAGAAAAAAATGTATTACAAGTTTTGTGTAAATTAATGTTTTAATATGCAAATGAGGCCTTATATACTTAAATATACGGTTATTTGCATACTTTTCCAAAAACAAAATCTGGAAATTGGAAAGGACCATGTTTAAAATTCTTGGTTCTATTTGTTGACATGTTAGATGAGAGGGCTTTTACAGAGGGGATTCTGGATATCTTATTTTGTGCTTTAGTAAATTAGAGAATACTGACAATAGCCTTAAAAAATCAATTTTCGCCATGTTTTTTGGAGTTAAAGTACCTATAACTCAGGATAGGAATGATATATCAACAAATCCCTCTGTAAAAGCCTTCAGAATATAGTTCAGTATAAGACTGCAAAAGTTGGTGCTTGAAGGTACTACTGAAGTGGATATATCTGACTCTGAGTGTGAGGAAAAACTCATTTTGAGAAAACGGCCTTTAAAGTTTTATACTGTATAACTGCATACATTTCTATAAAACCCCCAACCTACAAACAAAATATATATTCAGTTAATTAATATCAGTAGTGTATAATATTTAAAACACGTGGAAATTGATAAATGAATAAATTATTAATTGCAATAGCTATTAGAAAACTACCTTAAGAGAACTACCTTAACAAACCAGTCACAAAAACTGCAGATGAACTGTCCCTGTTTGTTGTATTGGTCCATCTATAACTATTTAATCTAATTCTGACGGGGTTTCGTAGTCTAATCTGTTGTTGTTTACTTTCTTTTTACTAGCTCTAGCTACTTGGTCTTTTCTGTGAGCGTTTATGAGCCGATTTCAGCGTTGTCTGCACTTTCTCTCAGGTGGAGAATACACAAGCAAGCGGCAGCGCGTGAGAAATACACATCGACCAATCAGATGTGGTTTTCGGCTGCAAACTTTCGCGGTTGGTTAGTTCTACAAAGGAAATGTCCATATTTGGATGAGCCAGCGCTGTGTGTGAGACTGAGAGCTTTACAATGATACCAAGCATGACACGTTTCTGTGAATGGAGACGGCACGAGAGATCGCGCTAGAATAACTTTTGATGATTTCGGGTAGAAATCTAAAGGCGCACGGTGACAAAATATAATGAAATAACCACCTTAATGTATAATGTTGACATTTTTTTTATTTTGACATGAAAGCTTACATGTTAAGGGAGCAAAATGGCCCAAAATCTCAAAATTGACCACTGCATGAAAAAACGATGTTTTCACCTGCCGTGTCTCGCCTTAAAGGCTTGAACCCCGCTAAATGCTGCTCGCAGCTTTAATTTTTCATTGCTTTCACACAAAATCTGTGGCGTAGCCAGGGCTGGACTGGGGATAAAATTTGGCCCTGGCAAACCCAGCCCATCCGGCCCATGAGATCCTCGTGAATGTTTTTGCTGGGGTTAGGGCCTTACATTGGAGTAAATAAATAAAACTAGGACAGGGACAAATAATGATGGATATTATTGAATTTATTGCAAATGCAGATATCAAACTTGATATTGCACTTTTGTCACACAGAAATGCACTTAACAGTAAAACACTGACTTTGAGCTAGGATGCAATAAAGTAAGTTTACTGCTTTTAAATTCTGTTGTGTAAAGTTGTTCCAAACCGAAATGACGTTGTCTCTTTTAACCGAGTTTAACTGTTGGCCAATTTTGGCCAAACCATGCTCCTCATTACCATGGGTATATGGTTTCTAAAATAAATAAATAAATAAATAATAAACTATTGAATTTGTAATAAAAAAAAATATTGTAAACACGTAGAAAATACAAAAACAGCCTCTATAAAAGTGATTTATATTGCGCAATATTTAATGTAGCCTATAATAATAGCAACATTTTTAGGGGTTCAAGCCTGAAAGGCTGAAACCCTATTGTAATTGTTAATTTTCCCATGATGCATCATTCTCCATCTAAAACTGATCGGGCAGACCAAACCATAAGTTGTAGAGACATGACACTTTCAGGGCTGGTAGTACTCACAACGTCTACCAGCGTCACCGAGGCACGCCCCGACCAGCCTGACGGGGGTGCTACAGCAAGCAAAAGTACAAAATGGCTCATAACTCCTAAACCGTTAGACGTGGGCTCAAGTGTCTTATATCCTTGGAATCCTTGGCTCAAGGCGGACAACATGCATGCCTCGGATTGGCTCGTCACCCTGGGAAAAATTTTGGGTATTTTGGCTTTTTCCAAAAACCTACTTTTGCGAACTAGTCCTAGGTTTTTGGCCCGACCGGAACCAAACCAGTGCAGCAAGATTCTCTGGAGTCTGAATGTCAAAAGTTATCAAAAAAAAGTGCAAATTTGGGTTCAGGGTCCTTAAGGGCCGCCAAAACGCTTGAGGTGGGAGGAGCCACTTTTACTTCACTGGCCATAACTCGTCAACGGAACGAGATATTTTCACCAAACTCAGCACGCCTATGTATGAGCTCATTTTGTGGCTACGTGAAAAAGGACGCAGCAACTGGCCACTTGGTGGCGCTATAAAGGTTAAAAAGGGGTCAAAATGATGTATTTCAATGGAAAATCCCATTATATGGCTGAAAGCGGCCCTCTTCCGGCCTGATTTGCATACACCTTCACCAAATCGGGCATGCACATGCGTCACATGATCCCAAAGAAGCTTGCCAACTGCTATGGCCATTAATGGTGGTTTAACTCTTATAAAGGTGAAAAAATGCTCTATAAATGACCATTAAATGACTGAAAAAGGGTCTGCTCTGCGCAAAACTTCACCAAATTAGCGGAGCACGTGCGCCATATTATTCTAAAGAAGCGTGCAAACTTTTGTGGAGATCGGGCCACCAGTAGAGGTACTACAGTTTAGAAGGTTTTTAAAAAAACACAGCATTTCCATGCTAAATGAGCTGAAAATGCGAAAATCGACCTCTGACCTCTCCGACGCACATGTCAAAACGCTTGATAAAGTTTTTGTAACCAGCAGCTCAAAAATCAAGCTCTGAGACCCTATACTTTATTTTTTATAGGCTTTTGAAGGCCCTTTTTATGCCCTCTTTTATTAGGGGTTCAAGCCTGAAAGGCTGAAACCCTATTGTAATTGTTAATTTTCCCATGATGCATCATTCTCCATCTAAAACTGATCGGGCAGACCAAACCATAAGTTGTAGAGACATGAAACTTTCAGGGCTGGTAGTACTCACAACGTCTACCAGCGTCACCGAGGCACGCCCCGACCGGCCCTTTGGGCGCCAATTTCGAGACATTTTGAGTTTTTTGAAAAACCTACTTTTGCCAACTACTCACACATTTTTTCCCTGATCAGAACCAAACCACTGTAGGAATGTTCTTTGAAGAGAGATTATTAATAATTATGAAAAAAAAATAATTTTTCAATTCATAGTCGCTAAGGGGATCCAAAATGTTCAACATGTCAGGATCCACTTTAACTAAATTGACTATAACTTCTGAACGGAACAAGATATTTTCACTAAACTCGGGTCACATGTCTATGAGCTCAAACTTCAATTACTTAAAAAAAATTGCAATGATTGGCCACTTGGTGGCGCTGTAAGAAGAAAAAATTGTCATGAAAATGGCTATAACCACACCCAACCATTAGTTTGATAATTATTTGCATGCAGTATCTTTGTCCAGGGTGCCATGATAGTCTGAGAACATTGGTGTATCTCAAAAAACTCAGTTTGCATATCGGCACAATGCCTTGAAGGAGCCTAAGAAGTTTCAAGCCAATGTTTTTCACAAAAGTCACCTCCTTTAGGCTCCTGAATCCTTGCCGAGTCCAACGATACCAAACATGGCAGGTTTTTCTTTATGGTTTGTGTAACAGTGTATTTAGCCTTTCAAAACTTTTGCTATTATCTTTGAAACTGCTAGTCCAATTGAGACAAAATCATCACAGGCATTTTGATAACATAAGTCAATAGCTAAACAACAATGTCCAAATGTCAAAACTATGATAGGAAGTGAAATCCAATCAATGATGCCCAAGGGTCATTTTTATACTCTTATAAATATACTGTAAGTGTCTATAATAATGGGGTGTCCAATTCTGCTCCTGGAGGGCCACTGTCCTGCAGAGTTTAGCTCCAACTCCAATTCAACAGGTCGTATTAGGCATACTAGAAACTTTCAGATAGGGGTGTTGAGGCAACTTGGAGCTAGACTCTGCAGGACAGTGGCCCTCGAGGACCGACTTTGGACACCCCTGGTCTATAACCTCAAAATTAAGTGAGAAATTTATAACAAATTTGACACACATATGTATGGACACACTCTAAGGACTTTTTTTAAAAAGTAGTGGAGATTGGGCAAGACGAACTTTAAAAAGTAGTGGAGATTGGGCAAGACGAATTGGGCAAGACAAATTTTTTTTTTTTTTTTTTAAACTGCAAAAAAACTTTTTAAAATGGTTATTAAAAAAGTATTCATTGGTAAATTGGCTGTAAACTATCTTTTTTCATCTATGATCTAAGTTTATTTATTTCTTTGGATCCCCATTAGCCAATACCTAGGCAGTGGTTACTCTTCCTGAGGTCCCAACAAGTAACAAAATACACTGTCCGTGACTGTCCATGCACACTTTAAAACAAGAGGAAGTTTATTGGTAAAATAGAAAATAGTAATGGTCAGCTTCCTTGAGGTACACCACATTGCAACTCTTTCACAACTGAAAACTTCCAATATAATACCCTATTAAACAGATTACTTTCAAATCAATGTACAGTATGAAAAGTAATTGTGAAATAAAATATAACAATACTGCTCCTAATTTATTTTCCTCAATCTGTGCTAAGCAATCATCTGTCATCTGTGTTAATGCTGTTCGTGTTGAGGTCCCTCTCAATGTGCATGCTGAAAATTACTAAAGACTTACATTTGCTCACAAACTATTGTTTCCAACACTTTGCTAAGAACCATTAGCAAACTTATTGATCATATTAACATTCACTTATTTTAAAGCAACATAAAACATTATTTTCTTTTTCCTATTAATTTTCATTACTTAAATTCGTAATTTGCAATTGACCTCCCAGTTCTGTTGGCTGTACCCTTTGAATCTCTTATAATCTCTTATACATGCTTGCTAAATAAAACAATATCTTTTTATGCATATGTGCTTAAAAGCCTTAAACTGCTTGAACCCCGATAAATGCTGCTTGCAGCTTTAATTAATAAATACATTTGTGCCAATACACCATATTTCTTCACTGTTAGTAGCTGCAAGGTAAATTGTGGTTGTGCTAGGGTGAGAAGTTTGTAGTGTGTATTGCCATTTTCCAATTGACCTCGTTGTGTATGTACATGCTCACGGCTGTTTTCAGGTGATTCACCAAAGAACCGTTATGTTCCCATATCACACGATTGTATAAAACCAAATTCAGAGTCAAAGTGCCATTCATCACTTAATAGAGCAGCAGAAACGCAGAGCATGTTCGTCAGCGGCTGTGCGGATATTCGCCTTTTGCAGTTTCATGCGCCCAAATAAAAAACACAATAAAAAAACCAGCGCCTAATATGGACACAGTCTATGAATATGGAAGAAGGAAGGTCTCTCTCTCTGTGGCCTGTCAATTCAGAAGACAAACCAATGGGCCGCTGTCCCTGCATGATGGGCCAGTCCGTGGCAAAAAAACCTAAATAAATAAATAAATAAATAACCTTGTATCGGCCCCAAAGTGCGTCGGCCCACCGGGAATATGCCCGAGTCCAGCCCTGGGCGTAGCTGTTTTAAAAAGTGGGTGGGACAGGGTGTGTGTGTGTGTGTGTGAGAGGGGATGGAGGTTTGAAGAGATTGCATTAAAAAGTCAAGAGCTGATCATGGTTCAGATTCGGTGGAACTTGTACGTTGAGGGAGTACAAGGTGGACAAGATCCTTTCTTTGGGCCATTCGTTAATGGAGAACGGATTCCTCGCTGCTATCCTAGAGCTGCATCTCACGAGCTAGGCTGTATCGAAGTCTTCAGTGTTAGGATCCTGAATCTCATCCAGAGAATCTCAGACGAGCCTAATAGACCTGTGGTCCACAGATCTAGTTCCTCACTTGAAACGATGCCTTCTCCGCAGGTCCGTTCAGTTGTTTGGATGCTTCCCTTCCGAAGACCTTCAAACTCAAACTTCAAACCTGTATTCCCGTCCGACTTCCTGGTACCATCTCCTCCGCTCAGTTTGTCATCTGATCAATCTTGAGCCTTTTTTGGCTATCGCTATCAATGCAGTGAACCGTTATTGATCAGGAATGTTTTGGTTCCTATATAACCTCGGTTCCCTGAGATAGATGGGAACGGACATTGCGTAAGCTTTTAACAGTTTAGCCAACACTTACGCTTTTCATCCCAACCCCAAGAGAGCGAAATTGTGTTTTACCCTAAGGAAGTGCCCTATGTTAAGCCAAAGAAGGAGTAGCAGAGATGTGTGTTAGCAGATTCAGGGAGCTAGAGATGGGAGAAACGAAGATGCTGGCGACCCCTGCTGGTCAAAATGCAACAAAAACTCAGGCCAAACAAACAGCTTTTACAAACCCGTTGCAAATGTTTTATTAGGGGTTCAAGCATGAAATGCTGAAACCCTATTGTAATTGTAAGGTTTCGTAAAACGCATCGTGCAGGCCAAACCGTAAGGCCTAGAGACATGAAACCTGGTCAGATGGTAGGCCTCAGTTTGGGGACAACCTATCAGAGTATGACCCCGAATGGCCCATAGGTGGCGCTACAGCAACCAAAAGTTCAAAATTGCTCATCACTCTTAGGCTGTTTGTCCCAGGATCAAGTGTCTTATATCGTTGGAATCCGTGGCTCAAGGCGGACAAAATGGCTATCTCCAATTTTCTGCTATGTCGAAAATTTTCTGCTATGTCGAATTTTGTCCAAAACCTACTTTTGCGAACTAGTCCCTGGTTTTTCGCCCGATCGGAACCAAACCAGTCTAGGACAATTCTCTGGACTCTCTAGATCAATAATTATTGAAAAAAAGTTGAACTTTTGCATTTGGATGACTATAAAAGGGGAATTTAGAAGAGGGATGTACCAAAATACACTCAAAAGACTCTAAATTCTAAGGGAAAACTCAAAACTTCCCGAAAATTGGTGGGCATGTGTGGCATTAGATCCTTAACAAGCATGCAACGCTTTATAGAGATCGGACCATAGGTGGCGCTATAACCATATGTTTCCTATGGTAAATTGCCTATATTGCCTGTAATTTGAGTTTTCCATCTATTTCAGTGTTTAAAATCTTGCTAAATAAAACTTGATGTCTTTTGATGCTTGTGTGCTTAAAGGCCTTAAAGGCTTGAACCCCGCTAAATGCTGCTAGCAGCTTTAATTGAAAATATCAATTAAATGCAATTAATATTATATCAAATGCAATTAACAAATCATACAATACCATTAAACATTATGTGTCTGTATGTGTTCTTTTATCAAGAGACATTTAACTACTATTATTCCTTTTTATTATGCAAATGCCTTGTTAAAACGTCTACAAATGTATAAAACTGATCAGATATTAGGTAAAACCATAGAGACTGGTTCAACGGTTTGCCACTGGGGGTCATCTCAGGAATCCGTTGTCAGTGAACTATTGAACAGAAGAGAACTCAGCCTTTAAATCTCCTTTGTAAAAGCTTTACGAGGCATAAATCACTTTAGATGAGCTCAGAAATAGTTCACTGACAACTACTAAATGTTTTATAACCACCTGAATTAATCATGAATTACAGTGGAAATACATGTTTATAAAGCATTTATTAACACACTGAGTAACTATTACAATATGTCTAAATAATATGTATAAATGTACATTTAAATAGTTTATTAATCCTTTACTTACACTTTCAAAATGATCTGATGAACCACTGACAACTCCTAAATAACTGGTTTGTAAATAATGTAATACTTTAATTTAGAAATTATAAATTGATCATTTATAAAGTATGAAAATACAATTATTAAACACAGTATAGATATGCTTATAAATCAAGAATAGCTGTATTTATAAACTGCTTAGTAATGTCTATTAATGCTTTATAAATGATGAATTAACTATTTACTAATGCTTAACTAATGCTTCATAGCGTGTAGTTATTATAAAGAGTTACCCAATGCGGTAAAGATGCCTGTAAGAATAGGAAGAAAGAGTTACACAAATGTTTTGTGAATTTATTTTATTTCTGAAAGTGTATGAGCCAATCACAGCTGAGGTCAAGGTACAAGGAAAGAGAGAAGAACTCGGGTGGTTTGGTGAAGAGAAAAACACGCTTGCGTTGAATGCAATGCATGAGCCAGATAAGTAAAAGTGTCCAACAAGGACTCTTATACAAATTGTTAATGGCGATACTTCTGTCTGTGTGAGTGGTAAACTCATTACAGTAAGACAGAAATAAGTTTAAGTTAGCCGCTGATTTAGCGGTTATGTTTTGCATGGACTTTGCTGACAAGCTAGCGGCCAGCGACCTCGATTAGTAAAGCCTGTGTGGAGACTGACGATGATCAAAGACCTTTTGCTAACCCTAAGCTAGGGGTTTTTGCCAGCTATTTTATTTTCTTGGGCCCTTAAGTTGTGTATGTGAATTTGAACGCATTTGTGATCTGAAAAGTGAGTTGGACCAGATAGAGTTAATTGCTGACCTTCTTTTTCTAAATAAATCTGGTATACTTTTTTTATAAAACAGATGTGGTTACTGACTCTTTTGATTTTTTTTTAAGTTAATTAAGAAAAAGAGTAAAATTGTGATTTAAATAGGAAAGTGTTTCTAGAATAAAAGTCATTCCAGGACATTTCATTTCCTGTAAAAGTGTAAATATTACTGCTTAATTAGTGATTTAACAGGGGAAAGCATTTCATATAATAAGTTAGTAATAACACTCAGAATCACAAGTTAAACACAGATAAGTTTATTAGTGAAACCTCACTTATTTGATTAAATGGATATTTAAAGAACTCAGGATAGCCACCTCTCATTATAGTCAAGCACACTAAAGAGAGAGTGAAAAAGTTATGTTGTGATTTTGAATCTTGTAATCAACAGAAAATATTCCGAAATGTTTAAAAAAAACAGCACATTTATGATGATCTGTTGTGGAATCAATGCAAAACGTTTTTAAAATATGAAAAATTACTTTTTAAAACAGTACAACAGCAATTATAGCAAAGACTATAATAAACCATCTGGCTGTACATTATATTTTAGATATGATCACAGCAATATTAAGATGACATAGATTTAATAAATGTAAAATATTAATGTTCAGCAAAGGTGAAGAAAAAGATGAATTATGAATAAATGATTAATCAACTATAAAAATGTATATAAGGCCCTGTTTACAGGTAACCTTGTTTACTTCTTCACAGCAGAAGTGGGCACAGGGTTAATAGATGAATCATTGGCGACAGAATGAATTCCCCAATCCTCCAACTCAACTACCAGGGTTCCTGTGGCAGTCGCTGGAGGAGTACCTGCACACAAGCACAGACATTAGAAAAAGGCTAAGCTAGCAATAATTAATTGCTTGGAAAAGGAATACTAATTACCATCATCCACGGACAAAATGATCGCTGTGTATTTGCCATCTTTGACATGGGGAGATTCTCTATCGATAAGGCCCTTGACTTTAATTACGACTGTGTCTTGATTTGCACTCAACCAGCCGGCAGGATCACTGCCGATTTCATACCTGGGAGGAACCAAAACATACAGGTTAAAACTTGAATTGTTACGCAAGAACATCTTAATGTTGGTTACACAACGTACTGCCTGTAAGTTAAAAATCATTTGAAGTTCAATGGATATGCAGGCATGCTGTCATTTGAATTCTGGGTAGAAGAGATTTGACATTGGAAGGTGTTATGTATTCCCTGGCTTTGTGTTTTGTGCGTTCTGTTAATTGGATTTTTAGTTTGCATTTTACTAGTTTTCAATTCTGTGTGCCATTTTTGTTGTTTTGTTGTTTTTTTGGTTGATAACTTCTGTGATCATTCCCAGGTTCCCAGGTCTTATTTGTCTATTTCCCTCTAGTATTTAAACCCCAGTGTTTGTGTTCCTTGGCGAGTATTGTCCTACACAGATGTACGTTTAGTGCTACTTAATCGGATCCCTGGTTCCCATTCAGTCGGTCACGTTCGACGTACGTCGGACGTACCGACGAATTGGGATCACTTCTGGGAGCCCCTATCAGCTTCGAGCTATCTAGAACCGGCCAATGGACAATTGGCGTGCGAGATTTGCATCTCGCGCCCCGCCCCGCGCCGCGCCGCGGGTATAAACAGGAAGCGAGAGCGAATGCACGCTGTCATTCACTTCGGAGCCACACAGGCATATGAAGGACTCACTCGTCTCACGAGTTTTTTTCTGCTATCAAGCAAGACTTTCGAGGACCGAAGAGAACCAGAGGAGGACGCGTGTTGGAGAAACGGCACCTTTCAGCGGGACCGCGCTGACTCATCAGCTGCCTCTGAGTGAACAGAGAAAACTGCTGTTATCACAGCAACCTAAGTTGGTCTGGGTAGGGCGTTTTCCTGTCTGAGTACAGGCACGGGCTGCACTATAATCCCGTGCGCTGTCGCGGTTCCCCTGAGTGCTTCGGCACAGAGCGTTTTCCTCACAAAAAGAGTTTCACGGGTGACGTGCCGTCTTTTTCAAGATGTCTTTCCACCCGTGCGTTTCTGGATGTGGTCGTTCCCTGTCTTCTGCTGACGGTCACAATCGCTGTCTCACGTGTTTGGGCTCTCAGCACGCTGAGGCAGCGTTTGTGGATAGTTCATGTTCCCACTGCGGGAACATGACTATCGCGGAGCTTAGATCGAGACTCTCCTACCTCCGGGCTGGGGGAGTCCCCTTACCCATCCCACGAACTAGGTCTTCCCCTAACCCGGGTGGACCTGCTTCTTTGGATGGCCAGGGTGATCTGAGGATAACGTTTAGGGCAAACCTGCCGAGTGATCCTCCGCAGGCCCCTATTCCCTCAGCTCCGCAGCCGGTTGAGCTTCCGAGAGAAACCGCTGGACCCTCCCACGGGAGACCAGTGGTGACTTTTGGGGCTCCAGCGGACGAACAGATGTCGATCGCTGCATCGGAGGGGGAGTTTCAGTCCTCTGGGGATGAAGGGTAAGCTGTACCGCCTTCCGCTTGGAGAGTGGCAACGGCTGCCCCGGACCCTGAGATGGCTGCTATGCTTGCCCGGGCCGCCGAAAGTGTTGGGCTCGCGTGGAACCCTCCACCGTGTCCCGAACCCTCTAGGTTGGACGATTGGTTCCTCGGGTGGGGTCGCGCTGGTTCTCAGCGTCCCGCCCCGACACCTTTCTTCCCGGAGGTGCATGAGGAGCTCACGAGGTCGTGGACGGCACCTTTTTCTGCCAGAAACCGACCGAGTGACTCCTCCCCCCTCACTCGACGGTGGGCCAGCCAAGGGTTACGTGGGGATCCCACCAGTGGAGCGCGCCGTCGCGATGCAACTGTGTCCGGCGACCGCCTCTAACTGGCGCGGTGACCCGCGTCTCCCGTCCCGGGCCTGTAAGTTCTCTTCCGGTCTGACCGGGAAGGCTTACAAGGCTTGCGGACAGGCTGCGTCCGCCTTGCATGGCATGGCGTTGCTGCAGGTCCACCAGGCCCAGGCACTCCTTGACATGCACGAGGGTAGGCCTGACCCAGAGCTCCTCCGGGAGCTCCGGACGGCGACGGACCTCGCCCTCCGGGCGACGAAAGTCACCGCCCGTGCCATCGGTCAGGCGATGTCCACGCTTGTGGTCCAGGAACGTCATCTCTGGCTGAACCTGGCTGACATGAGGGAGACGATAAATATCGGTTCCTGGACTCCCCCATCTCGTCAGCTGGGTTATTCGGCGACGCGGTCGAGAGCTTTGCCCAGCAGTTCTCGGCCGCCCAGAAGCAGACGGAGGCGATTAAACACATCCTGCCCCGGCGGCCCGCTGCTGCCTCCACCCCGCCGCCGGCGGCAGCGCCTCCGACTGCTCGTCGCCGAGGACGTCCACCCGCCGCCGCCTCCGCCCCCGCCAAGGCGCCGCAGCAGCCTTCCACCAGCCGTCGGCGTGGGGCCGGCCGTGGGAAGGACGTCCAGCCCGCTCAGCCCGCTGCCAAGCCAGGTGGCAAGCGTCGTCGCAAGCAACCCTGAGACGGGCCACCCAGAGATGGAGGAAACTGCTCTGAGGGAGATGGTTGCAGCACCACTCCTTCCCCCGGAGGAGGGCCGGGGGAGAATCTTTTGTTTGTCTGTTCCGCCGCTGGCGCCAGTGCCAGCGGTACCCAAAACTTCAATAAAAGAGCAGTTTCCAATATCTCTGGGTGCCAAGAGAGCGCGCTTGACGGTGGTCGACGCTCCCATGCCTCGCCACCCTCAAGTACCTCTCCCTTCGCCAGCAGGGGACGCCGGCTGTCGGGACGCACACAAGCGGCCTCCCCACACTCGCACGTCCCCTCCGCGGATGCAGGTATGTGTTGTACACCACACTCAGATCCCGCTCCGGGCCGCTCCCATGCCGTCCGAGCCGGATCCCTGCGTTCCGCCTCGCTGCCCCGCTGCGGGTACGTCTGTGGTACCGATGATCCCCCTTGCTCGGAGTCTGGGAGCCTGGCTAGCGCTTCCCAGCCCGTCTCGGTGGCTCCTCCGTACCATCAGACTCGGCTATGCGATTCAGTTCGCCCGGCGTCCCCCCAAGTTCAGGGGCGTTCACTTCACGACTGTAGTGGAGGCGAACGCCCCCGTGCTCAGGGCGGAGATCGATGTCCTACTGGCGAAGGACGCGATAGAGCCGGTCCCTCAAGCCGATATGAGGTCCGGGTTCTACAGCCCGTACTTCATTGTACCCAAGAAAGGCGGCGGGTTACGACCGATCTTGGACCTGCGATTCCTGAACCGGTCCCTTCACAGGCTGCCGTTCACGATGTTAACGCAGAAGCGCATCTTCAGGTGCATCCGTCCCCGAGATTGGTTTGCAGCGATCGACCTGAAGGACGCGTACTTTCATGTCTCGATTCTCCCTCGACACCGGCCCTTTCTGCGCTTCGCGTTCAAGGGACGGGCATATCAGTACCGCGTCTTACCCTTCGGCCTGTCCCTGTCGCCCCGCGTCTTTACGAAGGTGGCGGAGGCGGCCATTGCTCCCATGAGAGAGCATGGCGTTCGCATCCTCAACTACCTCAACGACTGGCTGATCCTTGCCCAGTCGCGGGAGCAGTTGTGCGAACACAGGGACAAGGTGCTCAGACACCTCAGCCAGTTGGGACTTCGGGTCAACTGGGAGAAGAGCAAACTCTGTCCTACACAGAGGATCTCTTTTCTCGGTATGGAGATAGACTCGGTCGCCATGACAGCGCACCTCACCGAGGAGCGCGTCCAGTCAGTGTTGAACTGCTTGAATTCATTCAGAGGCAGGACAGCGGTACCACTGAAACATTTTCAGAGGCTCCTGGGGCATATGGCATCCGCAGCCGCAGTAAAGCCGCTCGGATTGCTTCATATGAGACCGCTTCAACGCTGGCTACACGATCTAGTCCCGAGATGGGCGTGGCACAGCGGTTCCCTCCGTGTCCACGTGACTCCGAGGTGCCGCCAAACCTTCGGCCCGTGGTCGGACCCTCTGTTTCTCCGGGCGGGAGTTCCCCTAGAACAAGTATCCAGGCACTCCGTTGTCTCCACGGATGCCTCATCCACGGGTTGGGGTGCCACGTACAACGGGCTTGCAGCTTCGGGTCTGTGGACGGGGCCTCAGCTGCAATGGCATATCAATTGCCTCGAGTTGTTAGCAGTTTGTCTTGCACTCAGCCGCTTCAAGGGGCCGCTCAGAGGCAAGCACGTTCTGGTCCGGACGGACAACACTGCGACCGTAGCGTACATCAACAAACAGGGTGGTCTACGCTCCCGTCGCATGTCGCAACTCGCCCGCCATCTCCTCCTATGGAGTCAGAAGCATCTGAGGTCGCTTCGTGCTGTTTACATTCCGGGCCTGCTCAATCGTACGGCCGATGAGCTGTCACGTCAGCAGGTACTTCCGGGAGAATGGCGACTCCATCCCCAGGTGGTCCAGCTAATCTGGAGTCGTTTCGGGGCCGCACAGGTAGACCTGTTTGCCTCCCCAGAGACGACCCAGTGTCAGTGGTTCTATTCCTTGACCGAGGGGTCCCTCGGGTCGGATGCCCTGGCCCACATCTGGCCCCGGGAAGAACGCAAGTATGCGTTTCCCCCAGTGAGCCTTCTTGCGCAGACACTGTGCAAAGTCAGAGAGGACAAGGAGCAGGTCCTGTTGGTCGCTCCGTATTGGCCCAACCGGACTTGGTTCCCGGAACTAGTGCTCCTTGCGACAGCACCTCCCTGGCCCATTCCTCTGAGGCAGGACCTCCTGACTCAGAGACGGGGCACCCTATGGCACCCGCGTCCAGACCTCTGGAAACTCCATGTCTGGTCCCTGGACGGGACGCGGAGGTTCTAGGTGACCTACCGCAAGCGGTAGTTGACACCATCACTTCCGCTAGAGCCCCCTCTACGAGGCGCCTCTATGCGTTGAAGTGGAACCTGTTCGTCGATTGGTGCTCTTCTCGCCGAGAAGACCCCCGAAGATGTTCGATCGCATCTGTGCTTACCTTTCTACAAGATGGGTTGGAGCGTAGGCTGTCTCCCTCCACCCTCAAGGTCTATGTCGCCGCTATCGCCGCTAATCACGAGCTCGTAGATGGGAAATCTCTAGGTAAGCACGATCTGATCGTCAGGTTCCTTAGGGGAGCGAGGAGGTTAAATCCACCTCGTCCTCCCTCCATACCCTCTTGGGACTTAACTCTGGTGCTAACTGCACTACAGAGAGGACCTTTTGAGCCTCTGCAGTCAGCTGAGTTGAAAGTTCTGTCGTTAAAGACAATACTCCTGACTGCGTTGGCCTCCATCAAGAGGGTAGGGGACCTGCAGGCATTTTCGGTCGACGAATCGTGCCTGGAATTTGGGCCCGGTAACTCTCATGTGATCATGAGACCCCGGCCTGGATATGTGCCCAAGGTTCCCACTACTCCTTTCCGGGACCAAGTGGTGAGCCTGCAAGCGCTGCCTTCGGAGGAGGCAGACCCAGCCCTAGCTTTTCTCTGTCCCGTCCGTGCTCTCCGGACTTACGTGGATAGAACGCAAAGCTTCAGGACCTCAGAGCAGCTCTTCGTCTGTTACGGAGGACAGCAGAAGGGAAAGGCTGTCTCCAAGCAGAGGATGGCCCACTGGATAGTGGATGCCATCGTCTTGGCTTATCAGTCCCAAGACGTGCCCTGCCCGCTCGGGTTAAGAGCCCACTCCACTAGGGGTGTTGCCTCTTCCTGGGCGCTGGCTCGTGGCGCCTCGCTGACAGATATTTGTAGAGCTGCGGGCTGGGCGACACCTAACACGTTCGCTAGATTCTATAGCCTCCGTGTAGAGCCGGTTTCTTCCTGTGTGCTCACTTCCCATAGTCAGTAACACCGAAGTGCCCGTTCCAGTGTCGGCTTGCTGCGCCATTCCCTCCCCTGTGGTAGACGGATGCGTGCGCTTATTCTGCTCCAGTCGAGTTCCCCGGATCGGCGAACCCTGTTGAGTCCTCCGCAACCCACGGCAGTCGGACGTGGCGGAGCGTTCGACGCCAGGTCTAACACTCGTATGCATTGGTGGAACTTGTGTTAGGCTGGGTTCCATATGTAGTGACCCCCACGGCGGTCCCATATGTGTATTCTTCCACGGTACGGCTCCCTACGGCGAGCCCGTGTCTTTCCCTCGGCAGAGTCCCCTCTGCCGTTCCAGGTACGTGTTGTCCCCCTCCTCTAATTGGCCGGGGCCACCCCTGGGACTTCCGTATGTTGTGCTGCCCACGGCCAGCCCATACGTGTATTCTCCACATGTTAACTCCCTCTGGGCATGATGTGGCTTCCGCAGCTGCCTTTTCAGGCACGCTTTCCCAGCGTTATCCAATACAATCAGCTGATGGGGTCTTGCGGAACAGCAGCTTGGTGTCTCCCTGCGTGAACTTTCCCGCCCGCTCCAGATCGGGGTCCGAGGGGCTCATCGCTGGGCGCTGGAAGTGGTAGTAACTGTGGCGTTTTCCATAGGGGATCCCAATTCGTCGGTACGTCCGACGTACGTCGAACGTGACTGACTGAATGGGAACGTCTCGGTTACGTATGGTAACCCTCGTTCCCTGAAGGAGGGAACGGAGACGTACGTCCCGTCGCCACAGTTGCTGTACCATCACTGCAGGTTGAACCATTACGTGTGGATCCTCAGTGAAAAACAGCGTGCATTCGCTCTCGCTTCCTGTTTATACCCGCGGCGCGGGGCGGGGCGCCAGATGCAAATCTCGCACGCCAATTGTCCATTGGCCGGTTCTAGATAGCTCGAAGCTGATAGGGGCTCCCAGAAGTGATCCCAATTCGTCGGTACGTCCGACGTACGTCTCCGTTCCCTCCTTCAGGGAACGAGGGTTACCATACGTAACCGAGACGTTCTCTGTTGAGGATTTGCTATTATGTTTATTTTTATTTTTTAAACTCTTTGCGTTTGGATTCAGCTCTCACTTGTTTTTGAGGTAAACTAATGTTACAAAAGACTTGACCTCAAAGGATCCAGCAATTAGTTTAACTTGGCTCCGGCAAGGCAACCGTTCCCTCGAGGACCGGTTTTTGGATATGTCCTACCTCACAGATTTCCCAGACTTTGCCCTCATTGACATTTGCTGCCACGGACTCAACAACCATTACCAAACCATACTCGTCCGTGATGGTGGATCGCTGGTGTAATTCCTGGACTATGGTAGAGGGCTGGTAGAGGAGGACTACGTATTTAAAAAATTGAAAAATTTTGGTTGGGGTTGCGTGTAGGTATGGACCTCAAGCTCCGGTGGCGGAAGTGCCTGAACCACCCCACAGTACAGAACCACAGTACAGATCCCAGCGTTTCCAAGTCCGATGGTCCAGAGTCCAGGGTTCTCTGCGCCGCCATGTCCGGTCTTCTCGGCAAACACTACAGCTCTTCCTGAGGTGGCGACAAATGCTAAGGATCTTCTTGAGGACCACTCAACCACTACTGATCCTCTCGAGGTGGTGCTGACCGCTCCTGAGCCTTCTGCCTGTTCTGTCACGACCAAGGAAGCCATCCTTGAAGTCTCAACCTGTCCTGTATTGACCAAGAAAGCCTTCTCTGAACCCTCTGTGCTTCCTGTTATGGCCACAAATGCCATTTCTAAAGTCTGTGTTCTCTGTTTTAGTTCTGCTGAAGCTGCCATGGTGGTTCGGCCTGCTCCGCTCCACCACTCCACCACCTCCTGGACTCATGTTTGTTTGTTTTTTTGGGAGCGCCTGGAATCAGCTCTTTAAGGGGAGACTCTTTTACATATTCCATGGCTTTATATTTCATCAAGGACCACACCAAAGACTCACACATTTCCCAGACTTTGCCCTCCTTGACTTTAACTGCCATGTACACAACAACCATTACCAACCCATACTCGTCCGTGATGGTCCATGGGGGTCGCTGGAGAAATTCCTGGACTATGCCCTTTAAATAAGTGGTTTATTTTACAATGTGGGGTGGTAGAGGAGGACCCTTCCTCTAAACACTTTTTTGAGGGGAGGGTAGGTATGGGTCTCAAGCTCCGGTGGCGGCAATGCCTGGCCCACCATGGATCCCAGTGTTTCCAAGTCCGGTGGTCCAGAGTCCAGTGTTCTCTGCGCTGCAATGTCCAGTGGTCTAGGTGAACACTACAGCTCTTCCTGAGGTGGCAACGAACGCTAAGGATCCTCTTGAGGAGGCGGCAACCACTACTGATCCTCTCGAAGGGGGGGCCGACCGCTCCTGAACCTTCTGCCTGTTCTGTCTTGACCAAGAAAGCCAACCTTGAAGTCTCAACCTGTCCTGTACTGACCAAGAAAGCCTTCTCTGAACCCTCTGTGCTTCCTGTTATAGCCACAGATGCCATTTCTAACCTCTCTGTTTTAGCTCTGCCGAAGCTGCCATGGAGGTTCTGCCTGCTCTACCGGTTTTGCCTGCTCCGTCTGCCTTGGTGGTCTTCAGCTTTGCCTACTCCGCCCTGGCTCTCTAATCCTTCTCAGTCTCCAATACCACCACATTGGCCTGACCCGCCATCCCTCCCCCTGATTTGCCTCCGCTCCATCACCCTCTTGGACTCACGTTTGTTGTTTCTTGGGAGCATCTGGAATCCTCTCCTTAAGGGGGGACTTTAACGTATTCCCTGGCTTTATGTTTCATGGGTTTTGTGTGTTGTGTATTGGACCTTTAGTTTGCATTTTACCCTGTTTCTTTTCCTGTTTCCTGTCCTGTGTGCAATCTTTGTAGTTCTGTGATCATTCCTAGTTGTCATTTTTGCATATTACAAGTATTTAAACCCCAGTGTTTGTGTTCCTTGTCGAGTCACTGCCATTATATATCTTTGAAGAGCCAGGACTTTTTAAATATATCTCTGATTTTATTTGTCTGAAAGAAGAATGTCATACACACCTAGGATGACTTGAGAGAGTAAATCATTGGGTTATAAATTTTTTTGGGGTGAACTAACCCTTTAAGACATAACTAAATATGTTTACATTTTACATTTGGCAGACGCTTTTATCCAAAGCGACTTACAGTACCCGTATTACAGAGACAATCCCCCTGGAGCAACATGGAGTAAAGTGCCTTGCTCAAGGACACACTGGTGGCGACTGCTGGGATCGAACCAGCAACCTTCTGCATATCAGTTCAGTGGTTTAACCCACTGAACTGTTTAGTAGGATACTTGCTGAGGCGGGCATTTTATGGCATCATTTTTGTGAATTTGTTAGTTCAAGTATTCACGCGCTGTCCGAGATGTGGCTTTAGAATTGAGTTCCCTTTCGCGTCTTCTTTTCTCTTGAATATTTAAATTGGCAAGGCTTAAACTTTCGTGACAATGCAGCGCTGGCTGGTCAACTGTCCCGCGCATCATTCACATTTCTTTATGTTCATTTTTTCACAACATTAGCATAGTTAGAATTCATGAAAATGTTACAGACCAACTGCTGAGTGACACAGTTCCATTTACTTTCCGCATTTGGTGCTTGACAAGTTCATTTTAGGCCCTGGATATAGGCCTTGCTAGGTAGTAGCTAGATAGTTGCTAAGGTGGTTCTCAATGGTTAATAGAGCTATTGACATTCATGAAAAGTTAATCAATGCAAGTCTATGGGATATTTATTGTTCGCTTCTGGAAATCTCTAAAGAAACAAGCCAGAATTGCCAAATGGAGTAATGAATTTAGCAACATGTCTTACGTTATCTTCTGTGAGGTTTGAGTTGCATTATCATTGCTCTCAGTCACAGTAATAACAGCTGTGCCAGTGGTCATCAATCCACCTCCTTCCAGGTCAGCAGCCGTAACTGTCAAAGTGTATCTGGGCCATTTCTGAAAGGGAAGATGTTTTCAGGTGAGTTTGTTTCATTCTTCGCCACTGCGAGATCCATTCATCAGATTTCTCACCTCTTTGTCCAAACCTTCAGAATTCACAGAAATTCCTCCAGTAAAAGAGTTGATTTGAAACATGTTTGGATTTGGCAATTCTGGTTCTTGATTAATGATTTTGTATATGACCTCTGCATTGTAAGTCCTTATGTCATCTGCATCAGTGGCTGTGACGGTCATAAACTCAAGACCTTCAGTGAGAGAAGAATAAAGACTGATTCGGTGGTACGAGTTGAAGAGGCATTTGAAGAATCTGCACCATACACCTACCTATTTTAGCAGCTTCAGGAACTTCTCCATTGAATCGATTTTGTGTAAAAACAGGAGGATTATCATTTTCGTCAATCACAGTTACAACAATTTCCTTTGCTTTTTCTGCTTTAGTAGACCCATCAACTCCAGTAGCATGAGCTACAATCTGAAGACAGAAGAAGAAATACAGGCAAATATTTGAGGTTGTATCTTTAAGTTCATGTCTGTAAGCTTTGTCACATAAATATGAAAGTTTGACTTAATTTTTAGTAGTTATACAAATGACAAAAAATACAAACAATTTACGGTCTCTGCAAACACATCAGAACACATCATGTGTGTCAAGCCATTTCACAGGGCCTTTTATCTGATTAACTGATCACAGCTTTCCAAGAATTAACCCCTAGAGGTCGAAGATCACGCCGACGTGACCGCCTCGATTTTTGTTCTTATCAGTGCCAAAGAGACTAAAATTACTATTTCAGTTTTTATCATTCAGGCAAGTGTTATACATCATTATAATCTGTTAAATTTCTTCTTCTATTTGTGTACAGTCACAATAACAACAAAATGTTGTGCTTTTTGCAAAATTAAGAAAACAAACATGAAGTGTGATCTGCAGCCTCTCTGTCAATGAAGTCTAATTTGATCTTCTTCATAAAATTAACTGTAACATAGTGAATACTTGTCCAACAAACATGAGACATATGTCTAAAGAAACATGACATGACAGAAATGTCAGGTTTTAAACAATGTAAACCAAATCGAAAACAAATATTCTGTGTTTATGTAATCTGTTGTAGAGAGATGTCAGTCATTCGCAAGCCTCTTCATTATCCGCTAATGGGGCCACGCCCACTGAGCACACGCTCTTTTAAGATTCAAATACTGACGCGATCCATGCGAGTATCCCCGCCCACATCATGTGGTGAGGAATAATCCTGGAATAATTGACCTAAGAAGAAAAGCTGTTTATTTCTAAGAGTAACTGATCCAGCCGAGGATTGTGAGGTAAGTTTATTCTGTTAGTGTCTGTGAATATTAAACTGCAAAAAGACTGTTTTAATATGAATCCTGCTGTGACACAAAATATCATAGACGTAAGACTGTTTAGACAATGTTTATTTGGCCTGTTTTGGACAGATTATAAAGTGTTTACTGTAAAATAGCCTAGTGTCACATCAATAAATCTTTTTTTCACAAATTTCTGCTCAGATGCTATAAGTTTTGTGTACAATAAGCTACTTGTTGTAGCCATTAAAATGTACACTCACCTAAAGGATTATTAGGAACACCTGTTCAATTTCTCATTAATGCAATTATCTAATCAACCAATCACATGGCAGTTGCTTCAATGCATTTAGGGGTGTGGTCCTGGTCAAGACAATCTCCTGAACTCCAAACTGAATGTCAGAATGGGAGAGAAAGGGGATTTAAGCAATTTTGAGCGTGGCATGGTTGTTGGTGTCCGACGGGCCGGTCTGAGTATTTCACAATCTGCTCAGTTACTGGGATTTTCACGCACAACCATTTCTAGGGTTTACAAAGAATGGTGTGAAAAGGGAAACACATCCAGTATGGGGCAGTCCTGTGGGCCAAAATGCCTTGTTGATGCTAGAGGTCAGAGGAGAATGGGCCGACTGATTCAAGCTGATAGAAGAGCAACTTTGACTGAAATAACCACTCGTTACAACCGAGGTATGCAGCAAAGCATTTGTGAAGCCACAACACGCACAACCTTGAGGCGGATGGGCTACAACAGCAGAAGACCCCACCGGGTACCACTCATCTCCACTACAAATAGGAAAAAGAGGCTACAATTTGCACCAGCTCACCAAAATTGGACAGTTGAAGACTGGAAAAATGTTGCCTGGTCTGATGAGACATTCAGATGGTAGAGTCAGAATTTGGCGTAAACAGAATGAGAACATGGATCCATCATGCCTTGTTACCACTGTGCAGGCTGGTGGTGGTGGTGTAATGGTGTGGGGGCACACTTTAGGCCCCTTAGTGCCAATTGGGCATGGTTTAAATGCCACAGCCTACCTGAGCATTGTTTCTGACCATGTCCATCCCTTTATGACCACCATGTGCCCATCCTCTGATGGCTACTTCCAGCAGGATAATGCCCCATGTCAAAAAGCTCCAATCATTTCAAATTGGTTCACTGGACTAAAATGGCCGTCCCACAGTCCCCAGATCTCAACCCAATAGAGCATCGTTGGGATGTGGTGGAACGGGAGCTTCGTGCCCTGGATGTGCATCCCACAAATCTCCATCAACTGCAAGATGCTATCCTATCAATATGGGCCAACATTTCTAAAGAATGCTTTCAGCTCCTTGTTGAATCAATGCCACATAGAATTAAGGCAGTTCTGAAGGCCAAAGGGGGTCAAACACAGTATTAGTGCGGTGCTCCTAATAATCCTTTAGGTGAGTGTATTTTGTTTCCTATTGATGTTTAAATATTATAGCCTAATGTTATTTTTTCATTTAATATATGTTGATTATGAAAAGTGAACAGCACAAGTAATAAAGGAGACAACATAAGATGCGCAATATGTCGAGAGATATGGAGTGAGTGAGACATGATTTTGACCACTTCATTTAGTTTTGTTTTGTAGAAAGCCTTTCTTGTAAGTGAATTTCGTTTTGTATAAAATGTATCTTAATTTTAATCAATGTTTCATCAGCCAATTGCTTGGATTTAATAAATAAGAAGCAAATATAGCAGACAATGGCCTATAATAATGACATTGCACGGTGCGTCTCATACATGAATGGAAACTTGAACTTGAGTATTGTGTGTATCGTATAGTTAACAAAATCAAATGATTCAGAAATGATCCATTAAAATGACTGGGTAAAAAGTGTCCGAATCAACCTGAATTCATCTATACTATATAAAATCATAATTGCATTGCATGTTGTTTTAAATCCCAAATATTTTACTTATAACATTTATCATTACCAATTATTCAGTTATTTGTATTTACTGAATACTGAATTGAGTTCAATGTCACAATATTAGTGTTTTTTTAGCATGAGACTTCTTTCAAAAACATAAAAAATAGTAATATCAAATCTTTTGATAATTTAACATATAATAGGCCTTTGTAATGTGCCTTTGGCTCTCACTTTATTTTGTTAACTGTATTCTATATAAACTACAAAAAATATATATTTCTTTTGTCCTGTTGCTTGACTCCCTCAGTCACATACCTGAGGCTCATTCATTATGCGGCTCATTATGTGGTTATTTTGTCCTCTCAGGTGTGAATCACAGCATTATTCATGATCATTCGCACCCCTTCGCATACGGACTTACAAAATTTAAATCAATATATTGTTATATTTGAATGAGTAGGCACAATGATTCTCACATCAGTTTGAAGCAAAAACTCTAGGCAACAACACCCATTAATCAGAAGTCTTGTGGACACACTGTTTTGTGGCCTTAATTCAGTGACTTTTTTTTTTTTTTTGAAAATAATGCATTCTCTCAAAAATACAAGCATGTACATACATGTTGCTCACGTATTATGGCAGCCCAGTTTGTGCTGAATACAGTGTAATGACACTTTTGCCATTAATGTGTTTATAAGCAACTGAAAAAAGCACAAATGTCAGAACTTCTAAAGGGCCCCAAAACTGCTCGGGTTATGTATATAACCCTTGTTCCCTGAGAAAGGGAACGAGCACTGCATCGGAACGACGCTTTGGGGATGCTCCCTTAGCATCAGCGAATCTGAAACCAGAATGCCAACTAGGCCAATCCGATTGGCGTGCGTGATGACGTCATCGTGACGGCATACCCGGAAGTATAAAAGGGGGGCTGGAACGTAATGGCGGTAGTAATTGCTCTGAAGCATGCGCTCCAGGCGCGCCGAGGTGTGGCGTCGGGATGCAGTGCTCGTTCCCTTTCTCAGGGAACAAGGGTTATATACATAACCCGAGCAGTTCCCTTTCGAGGGAACTCGCACTGCATCGGAACGACGCTTTGGGGAACGAGTACCCACTAGGCCACACCGAAGGGTAGCACCTGCCCTAGTGTGAAGCCGGAGACCGGGCACAGCTAGGACTGGAGCACCCTCGCACCAGGCGTCGTAGGGAGATCCAGGCTATAGAACCTGATAAAAGTGTGTGGGGTAGCCCACCCGGCCGCCTCGCAGATATCCTGCAAGGGGACCCCAGAAAGAAGGGCCACCGAAGAGGCCATGCCTCTGGTGGAATGAGCCCTCACAGCCACAGGTGAAGGCAGACTGCGCACCTGATAGGCCATGGTAATCGCCTGGACAATCCAGTTACTGATTGTCTGGGTAGACGCAGGCAATCCCTTTCTAGGTGAGCCAAAACACACCAACAGTTGTTGCGATCTCCTCCACTGTGCAGACTTCGCCAAATAAACTCTGAGCGCCCTAACCGGGCAGAGTAGGTGAAGTCTCCCTTCTTCCGCCGTCACATGAGGCGGAGGATGAAATGCCTGCAGAACCAAGGACCTGACCACCCTTGATGGCACCTTAGGCACGTAGCCCGGCCTAGGGTGTAGGATGGCTTTTACTCCTCCCGGGGCAAACTCCAGGCAGGTTGGCGTTACCGCCAAGGCCTGGAGATCTCCCACTCTCCTAAGAGAGGTCATGGCGAGGAGAAAAGCCACCTTAAGGGTCAGGTTCTTAGGTTCAGCCGACTCCAATGGCTCGAAGGGGGCCTCAGCCAAACCTTCGAGAACCACTGCCAGGTCCCAGGTTGGAACTCTGGAATGAGCCGCAGGCCTCATCCTCCGAGCCCCACGGAGGAATTGTACAACCAGATGGTGCCTACCCAGAGGCCCATCACCCATAGGAGCGTGGAAAGCCGCAATGGCAGCCACGTACACCTTGAGTGTGGACGGGGCAAGCCCTGCAGAGAAGCGATCTTGGAGGAACTCCAGCACTGAAGCCACCGGGCAGTTAACTGGGTCCACCTCACGCTCCCTGCACCAAGTGGAAAATACATTCCACTTGAGGCTGTACAGTCTCCTCGTAGACGGAGCCCTGGAACTGAGTAAGGTCTCTATCACCTCCGCCGATAGGCCAGCCTCTATGTACCTGGCCCCCTCAGGGGCCAGACCCATAGGTTCCAAATCTCCGGGCGGGGGTAAAATATCGTACCCGCCGCCTGAGATAGGAGATCCCTCCTCAGAGGAATCTCCCACGGCTGACCTGCTAGCAGAGCTGTGATATCCGAGAACCAAACTCGAGTCGGCCAACGGGGTGCTACCAGAAGTAGACTGACCCCCTGTTGCCGGACCCTCTCCAGGACTCCCGGGAGCAGAGCAATCGGGGGAAATGCGTACAGACGCAGCCTCGGCCACATCTGAACCATGGCATCCAGCCCCATGCGTGAGGGAAAACCACAGAGGACAGTGGGACGTCTCTCGAGACGCAAACAGATCCACTTCCACTGGGCCGAACCTCCTGCATATGGCCTCCACCACCTCTGGGTGGAGTCGCCACTCCCCGGGCCTCAGCCCCTGCCTCGACAGGATGTCTGCTCTTCTACAGTACGCAGGACCCATGTAGAAATATTCGGAAGGCATTCCATGCGCCGAGATAATCTACTGAGGGAACCAGCCTCTCAAGGCTGGCCTCGGGTGTTACACGAGCCTCCTCCCCAACCCCCTGAAGCGGATGACCGGCAGGAGTGGTTGGGAACGATTCTCTATGTGCGGACGCGTTAGCCGCCCAGCCGCAAGTCCCTCCGGAGGCGGCTGGAGCAGCATGCGTTCGCGGGAAATCGATGGGGCCCGAAGCGTCATAGACGGCGGGATTACCTCGATTTCCCCGGAGCGCCGCGGAGGAAGCAACCTCGGTTGCCCCTCTACAGGGGGAACCGCTCTCGGAAGTCCAGCCAAAGCTAGGACTTCCCCCCAAAGCGGCCGTCCATGACCGCGCCCCAGCCAGTGAGGAAGGCGTCTGTTGAAGCGGATTCCCGGCAACAAGACGCTCCCAACACTGGCCCTTGGGACCTTACCGAGGGTAGTGCCTGCCCTAGTGTGAAGCCGGAGACCGGGCACAACTAGGACTAGGGAAACCCAAGCGCCTTCGGCGCCCCAGCCAATGAGGGAGACGTCTGTTGAAACGGTTTCCCGGCAACAGGACGCTCCAACACTGACCCTTGGGACCTACCGAGGGTCGTGCCTGCCCTAGTGTGAAGCCGGAGACCGGGCACAACTAGGACTAGGGAAACCCAAGCGCCTTCGGCGCCCCAGCCAATGAAGGAGACGTCTGTTGAAACGGTTTCCCGGCAACAGGACGCTCCCAACACTGACCCCTGGGACAGAAACCAAGGTTTCTTCCATGTGACTAGGGAACGAAGGCATCTGCGCGTTACCCTGATCATACGGAAAAGATTCCCTCTGGGGGAAACCCCTTGGATTCCAGCCACCACTGTAGAGGTCTCATGTACAGCAGGCCAAAGGGTATCCCGTTGGACGCTGCTGCCCTGAGCCCCAGCACTTCCTGAAAGTGCTTCACAGTGATGCAGTGGCCTAGCCTTATTCCTGAGACCATCGCCAGTATGGTCTCGACTCGCGCGGGAGACAATTGTGCCCGCATCGTCGTCGAGTCCCATACGATCCCTAGAACCGTAGTCCTCCGGGACGGCGTCAACACTCCTGCTGTGTTGAGTCTCAGTCCCAAGCACTTCATACGGGCCAGAGCGACACCTCAATGCCGAACTGCCATCCCGTACGACTGGGCCAATATGAGCCAGTCGTCGAGAAAATTCAGCACACGGATGCCCTGGAGTCTTAATAGAGCCAGAGCTGCATCCATGCACCTTGTGAATGTGCGTGGGTGAAGAGCTAGACCGAAGGGAAGCACTCGATATTGGTACGCCTCGCCCCCGAAAGCGAACCTCAAGAACTTCCTGTGACATGAAAGGATGAAGATATGGAAGTATGCGTCCCTCAGATCTATCGTGACGAACCAGTCCTCGAACTGGATCTAACTCACGATGATGGAGACCATGAGCATTTTGAAACCGAGCCTCCTCAGAGACCGATTCAAATACCTCAGGTCTACCGGACGCCACTCTCCTTCCCTTCCGAGAACTATAAAGTACCGGCTGTAGAACCCGGACTCCCTCTCTGGCGGAGCACCCTAAGGCCTCCTTCGCCAGCAAGGATATTACCAGTTCCCTTGCCCGACCCTGCTCTTTGTCTACAGTACGCAGGACCCATGTAGAAATATTCGGAAGGCATTTCCATGCGCCGAGATACTCTACTAAGGGAACCAGCCTCTCGAGGCTGGCTTCGGGTGTTACACGAGCCTCGTTCCCAACCCCCTGAAGCGGATGACCGGCAGGAAGTAGTTGGGAACGATTCTCTATGTGCGGACGCGTTAGCTGCCCAGCCGCAAGTCCCTTCGGAGGCGGCTGGAGCAGCATGCGTTCGCGGGAAATCGATGGGGCCCGAAGCGTCATAGACGGCGGGATTACCTCGATTTCCCCGGAGCGCCGCAGAGGAAGCAACCTCGGTCGCTCCCCCGCGCGGGGGACCGCTCTTGGAAGTCCAGCCGAAGCCAGGACTTCTTCCCAGCAGCCTTCCGCCCTGGAGTACGTTCCTCAGATCGCCTCCAGGAGCGAAAGACCGCTGCTGGGACTGTTGATGAGAACGCCGCCTCTGTTGCCAGGCTCCTGGAGGAGGGGCTCTAGAGGCGACGCTCTCTTTCTGCACCTGCCGGTGCGAGGAGCTGGCAGACGGCTGAGGCTGCCCCTTAGGGGCCACCTTGCCAGGCTCTGAGTGGCGAGGGAGGCTTTCTCTTTAGCACGTCCTCCGAAGAGGGACCGTCGCCCTCATTGAGCTCTTTCAGGAGGTCAGCCTGGTAGGCCTGCAAGACAGCTAATGTGTGCAGGGAACTACCAGCCCGCCCAGCCGCCATATAAGCTTCGCCCACCAACGATGAGGTGTCCCGAAGGGGTTTGGTGGGCAGCTCCGGGGTTCTAAGGGACGACACAGAATCGGGGAAAAGATAACTCGTGAGAGCCTCTTCCACCCGAGGCATCGTCCCATAGCCCGCCTCGCGCGCCCCCAGAACATTGGAATGATCCCATACTGGAGGAATGCGCGAGGAATAGGGCTTCCTCCACGACCTACACACCTCGGTGTGTAGGTCCGGGAAGAAAGGAAAACCCCGGCGAGGTGTTTGGACCCAGCGAGAAAGAAACCGGTCGTCCAGCCTACTAGGTGGCTGAATTTCCGGCACTTCCTGTGGCCAATTGATCTTCAATTTGGTCACTGCACGAGTGAAAAACCTCAATTAACTCCTCTTGGGCGAGTGGATGAAGCGATGAAACACTTCCTGCTTCTCCACCTGCCCTGATGCAACACTCATCCGGCTCCTCGGAACCGGAGAGAATAAGCATCAGATCCTCAACCCCGGGGGAAGAAGCCGCAGCGCGGGCTTCCATACGGGGAGGAAGATCTTTAGAACTGTCAGACAAGGATTGGGAAAGTGCCGCAGCAGTCCCAGATCCCGCTGACAAATCCTTATGTAAACCCCATGGTCTGTGACACCGAGACGCCTCAGCGATCGCGGGTCCAGAACCCTGGGGCTCACAAAGCTGGCCGGCCTCATCGAACACGGCCAGCCGAGAGCGGCGCAGTCTGAGTGTGAACAGCTCACAATGTTTGACAGGCAGCTCCCTCGAGAGCTGCCCGAGCATGTTCAACACCCAGACACTGCACACAAAGCAGGTGTGTATCTGAGCCCGAAATGTAATAGGGACACGGATGCACACACTGCTTGAAGTGTCTCACACTCTCACTCATTCTTTTTCTTTTTCTCTTTTCAATCACACACTTTCACTGACAAAACAACAGTAAATAGACAGACAGTTTGACAGATAGCGCTATGCTGAAGAGCAATAACTACCGCCATTACGTTCCAGCCCCCCTTTTATACTTCCGGGTATGCCGTCACGATGACGTCATCACGCACGCCAATCAGATTGGCCTAGTTGGCATTCTGGTTTCAGATTCGCTGATGCTAAGGGAGCATCCCCAAAGCGTCGTTCCGATGCAGTGCGAGTTCCCTCGAAAGGGAACTATGCAGACTTCTAGGGGTTAAGAATGAACACACAGTCCAATGCTGAAATACACTAAGAACTAACTGTTGATTTTAAAAGTTAGAGACACTAAAAAATCAACTTACTCTGTATGAGGCTTTTGTTTCTCTGTCAATTGGCCGAGTCAAAAACAGATTCCCTGATAATCTGTCTATAGTAAAAATCCCTTTAGGATCCAGATCTGCCCCTTCACCTGTGATATTGTATTGCATGTCATATTCAGCAGCATTGTCCGACCTTATCTAAATACAGAAAGAAATAAGAGAACAAAGTCAATAACAGACCATCTTGTCCATCTCATTTTGAACATTCCCTTCATGACTTTCACTCACCCGGACCAGCTTCATTGGGAAAGGACCTTTGCTGTTCTCAAGTACTCTGATCGGAGGAATAATCCAATCTCTCTTTGCTCTCTTCAGACCCGTTGAAGACTTTGGAATCGTCAGAACCAGATCATCAGAGGGAGATTCCATCTGAAAATGTTAGTAAAAGACACTGATCAACAAAGCGTTTGTTTACAATTAAATACAGCACACAAGTTATTGCCCAGTAACACTTTATAATAACATCTAGTTATAAGTAATTTATAAAATATTAGTTAATGATGAACTAATCATTTACAAAACATGACTATATGTTCATATATTATTAATAAGTGGTATGCTATCAGGCATAACATTATGACCATAATGACAGGTGAAGTGAAAAACACTGATGATCTCTTCATCACCTGTTAGTGGGTGGGATATATTAGGCAGCAAGTGAACATTTTGTCCTCAAAGTTGATGCGTTAGAAGCAGGAAAAATGGGCAAGCGTGAGGATTTGAGCGAGTTTGACAAGGGCCGGATTGTGATAGCTAGACGACTGGGTCAGAGCATATCTCCAAAACTGCAGCTCTTGTGGGGTGTTCCCGGTCTGCAGTGGTCAGTCTCTATCAAAAGTTCTCCAAGGAAGGACCAGTGGAGAACCGGCCACAGGGTCATGGGCGGCCGAGGCTCATTGATGCACGTGGGGAGCGAAGGCTGGCCCGTGTGGTCCGATCAAACAGACGAGCTACTGGAGCTCAAACTGCTCCAGAAGTTAATGCTGGTTCTGATAGAAAGGGCTCAGAACACACAGAGCATCTCAGTTTGAGGAGTATGGGGCGGCACAGCCGCTGACCAGTCAGGATGCCCATTCATTTCAAAACACAACAGGCCAAGGTGGCCTGGTCTGATGAATCATGTGTTCTTCTACATCAAGTGGATGGCCGGGTGTGTGTGCGTGGCTTACCTGGGGAACACATGGCACCAGGTGCACTATGGGAAGAAGGCGTGGCGGCGGAGGCAGTGATGCTTTGGGCAATGTTCTGCTGGGAAACCTTGGGTCCTGCATTCCTTGTGGATGTGACTTTGACACGTCCCACCTACCTAAGCATTGTTGAGACCATGTCCAGCCTTTCATGGAGACGGTATTCCCTGCTGGCTGTGGCTTTTTCAGCAGATAATGTGCCGCCACAAAGCACAAATGCTTCAGGAATGGTTTGTGGAGCACAACGACGAGTTTGAGGCGTTGACTTGGCCTCCAAATTCCCCAGATCTCAATCCAATCGTAAGTGACTTATAACTGAACGTTATAATAAAGTGTTACACAAGTATTCATTTATGGGGTGGTGTACATTTTGGGGTCCCTATTCAATAAACCACTTTAGAGTGATTCGAGAACTTTACTCTTCATGGCTGGCTGTACATTATTCCCTTACATATGATAAATGGAGTAGAATGTAAAACTGTAAATCATACAGTTTAGGTAATCATAGGTTTTAGGCTTTAGCTTTGTATGAATGAAAGATATCGGCTAATATTTTTTGTTGTTTGAAACCAGAGAGGGTTGTGACAAATTACATTCATCAGTAGGGATTAGAAATTTCATGAATCTAAAACTTCACCAATAATTATTCCTAAACATGTACAGAAATTGATCATTGAATATGTTCATAGTAAAGTAGCACACATAAAAACTCCAATAGAGGTCAGGCTTTCGCTGTACTGACAGCAGTATCTTGAAGGAACTAGTTTGTACCTCTGAAGAGGAGATGTTCATGACCGTGTTCATGTGATGGTCCTCATGAGTGTGGGCACGCTCAACTCTGACAGATACCGTGTGTTTCTTGCCACTGGAGTCCCAAGCGTGCACAGAAAACACCTTGTGGCCTTCATGAAGAGTCACTTGTCTCTTGAGTGTTACAGTCCCATCCGTGTCCACATCAAACCACTTGTCAGAGGACTGAAAGAGCGTTCTTGTTCTTCCATCGCATGTATTGAAAATTACTGTGAGAAAGGGGATTCAATTGGCACAATAAAGCATCTTGTCACGCATGTAAACCTGGTTCCCTAAGTGAGGAACAAGACGCTGTGTCAGTAACTGATGCTATGGGAACACACTCCAAGTATGACAATGAGCTGTTTATATTGTAATACTTCATGATTAGTCAGGAAATCAGGGTTACCAAGCCGATACTTCATTTTTAAAATGTAACAATACCATCCTCTCTCTCAGTGTATAAATTTGACCCTACTCCATCATCTGCATCTGAGCAGTCCAACTTTTTTCATGGCACAAGTCTCCTTATCCAAAAGTTCAGAATATACCAAAGAGGGCCACGCTTCCTGACCACTCAGGGGAAGACGTTCGACCTACCTGCTGCCAAACTAGTCTAAAGCAGACCTATGCCCCAAATGGATGCTACCTGGGTTACCCATATGGGCCCAGTAGGGGCCCAGTATGAGCCCATCAATACCCCTTTTCCACCAGTGCTGGTGCTAGTTCGGAGCCAGAGCCTAGTTTCAAATCGGTTCTTTGTGTTTTCACACCCAAAGCACCAGCTCCGAGCCAGGAAAAGTGGTTCTTTGGTAGCACCAAAACATTGCTCAGCTAGAAGTAAGAACCGGTTGTTTCAGGGGCTGGCGGCGGGGTTACCGTGACCAACAAGACCAACACAAACTTGTGACCGCCATTTTTTAAATAGCAGCTAATGGAGCTAACACCTGCTGCTTGTTTGTAATCTCCGTCTATACAAATCACGGCGAGCTGCACGAATGCGTTGGATTCACTGTGTTTTGATGCCGATGTAGGATCGTAAAGCCATGAGCATCAATAGTAACGCAACGTTCGCCATTGTTGATGGAAGGCTTGTTCGAGATGCATCGGCGCTGTGCTCTAAACTAGTACCCGGTTCATTCTGGTGGAAAAGGGGTACAAGAGACCCATCATCAACCCATCTGGGCTAACCAATGTCGGGCCTCCATGGAAACTGAGGACAAAATTAGCTGGGTCCCAGTTGGATAGCCCAGGTGGGCCCCAGATATCATGCTTATTGCTAACGGTGATGATACACGGGGCAACTTTTTGAGCAATGCTGCATCCATGCTAGGCTGCATGGAAGGGTAGGGAGTTCTAGCCCAGAACAGAACCATTCCGCCAATTCAAACTGTATGCTATTTGTTAATCATCTTCGACAATAGTGGTCCTGACAGAAACACTTTTAATTGTAAAGTTATCAATGTGAGCAGAGCATGTAAGTGTGGCTTGAGTATAACAAACACCCAAGTACTTAATGTGTGTGTCTCCGCTTGAACACAGAAACATACACTTATAAAAAAGCATAGTGTTACCTGGGATAACTCTTACTGTGGTTTGCTGGAAAGTCTAACAAAACACATGCAGATAATTCATTTCCTGAATAAGAAAATCTGAGGAGCGATAGTGCATCCTTTTAAGGCTCAGCTGGAGGGTGTCCTCATAGTATCATCTACCGACACATCATAACGTGAATCTATGAAAGAGAACACTTATTTATGGCATACATCATTAATCAAAACTTATTTGTGAGCTTCGACCCTTATACTTGAGTTAGACCCTGATTTCTGATGGAACTCTGAATTTAGTGGATACATGGCATGTATGACATTTGATTGAATGTTTTAGTTGAGGAATTATTGATCCAAATACTAAAAATATTTAAACAAACACTCCAAATGTTAATTTGCTTCAGTGTTTTAAAGACATTTGTGAACACAGCCTACCTCTTCCTAGTCTTTCTCCTTGGTGAAGGTCATCTCTGTGCACTTTAAAAACCAGCAACTCCGACTCAAAGCCAGGAGCACATGAAGACTCCTCCGCAAATCCACACACAAAAGCCTAAGTTGAAACATATTAAATCCCTTTATATAATAAATATATTTCAAAACACAACTGGGGGCATTACGTACAGTGTGAACTTTTATCTTTGAAGTTTGAATGACTTTTCAAATAAATCAGCATGCCATTATAGAACATGAATAACACCTTTTCACGTCATTGACTTTACGACCTTTGCTAGTGTTTTGGAAGAATGAGTTGATTTGAGACATTTATGACGCATTTTGGTAGTTCCCTTTGGAGTGAACTCAACGCTGCATCATGGTGTTGACGCAATGGGAACACCTTTGGCATGCGTGGTTTAGGTCTTGTGTCTGCCGAGGGAGTGCAGCGATTCGATCGTGGGGATTGAAGGTGGAGTGGGCAAAGGTTTTCTAGATGGGTCAAAGACGAAGCTCTGATGCTCTCAGGCCTTGGAAGCCCACTTTGTGGTCTCTTCCGACCTGTCCGAGAGCATATTATTAGCAGATCTAATTCAGAATTTGTCTGTTTGCTCCTCTGGAGGAACCCTGCTTAATGACTACATAATGCATGCTGCAGGGGCTTAGGCCCAGGGAATGGGTAGTTGACAGACCAGGGACTGGACTGGATTTCCTTTTGCGTCCCACCCTCTTGCTTCCTTGCTGTAAGAGCAGTGCATGTAAACCTCACTCCTCTGATTCAAGAGGCGCTCTAGCAACTGAGTCTAGACACTGCGGTCTTTAGCCTTTGTGGTTTGAACTGGAGGGGCAACACTTTCTCTTCCGAAGAGGATTGAGGGTTAGAACGGGCAGTTGTTAGAGCAGATAAATTGAGCTCTAAAGGATGGTGCACCACGCTCTCTTCTTTAGCCTCCAGTTCTTTTTGACTATTGAGGTGGGATATGGGTAGGGTTAGGGACAGGTGTGGTGGTATGGGTAAGTTTAAAGGTAGGGTTAGGAACAGGTGTGGTGGTGTGGGTAAGTTTAAGGGTAGGGTTAGGGACAGGTGTGGTGGTGTGGGTAAGTTTAAAGGTAGGGTTAGGGACAGGTGTGGGTAAGTTTAAGGGTAGGGTTAGGGACAGGTGTGGTGGTATGGGTAAGTTTAAGGGTAGGGTTAGGGACAGGTGTGGTGGTGTGGGTAAGTTTAAAGGTAGGGTTAGGGACAGGTGTGGGTAAGTTTAAGGGTAGGGTTAGCGACAGGTGTGGTGGTATGGGTAAGTTTAAAGGTAGGGTTAGGGACAGGTGTGGTGGTGTGGGTAAGTTTAAGGGTAGGGTTAGGGACAGGTGTGGTGGTGTGGGTAAGCTTAAGGGTAGAGTTAGGGACAGGTGTGGTGGTATGGGTAAGCTTAAGGGTAGGGTTAGGGACAGGTGTGGTGGTGTGGGTAAGTTTAAGGGTAGGGTTAGGGACAGGTGTGGTGGTGTGGGTAAGTTTAAGGGTAGGGTTAGGGACAGGTGTGGTGGTGTGGGTAAGTTTAAGGGTAGAGTTAGGGACAGGTGTGGTGGTGTGGGTAAGTTTAAGGGTAGGGTTAGGGACAGGTGTGGTGGTGTGGGTAAGTTTAAGGGTAGGGTTAGGGACAGGTGTGGTGGTGTGGGTAAGTTTAAGGGTAGGGTTAGGGACAGGTGTGGTGGTGTGGGTAAGTTTAAGGGTAGGGTTAGAGACAGGTGTGGTGGTATGGGTAAGTTTAAGGGTAGCGTTAGGGACAGGTGTGGTGGTGTGGGTAAGTTTAAGGGTAGGGTTAGGGACAGGTGTGGTGGTGTGGGTAAGTTTAAGGGTAGGGTTAGGGACAGGTGTGGTGGTGTGGGTAAGTTTAAGGGTAGCGTTAGGGACAGGTGTGGTGGTATGGGTAAGTTTAAGGGTAGGGTTAGGAACAGGTGTGGTGGTGTGGGTAAGTTTAAGGGTAGGGTTAGGGACAGGTGTGGTGGTGTGGGTAAGTTTAAGGGTAGGGTTAGAGACAGGTGTGGTGGTATGGGTAAGTTTAAGGGTAGGGTTAGGAACAGGTGTGGTGGTGTGGGTAAGTTTAAGGGTAGGGTTAGGGACAGGTGTGGTGGTGTGGGTAAGTTTAAGGGTAGGGTTAGGAACAGGTGTGGTGGTGTGGGTAAGTTTAAGGGTAGGGTTAGGGACAGGTGTTGTGGTGTGGGTAAGTTTAAGGGTAGGGTTAGGGACAGGTGTGGTGGTGTGGGTAAGTTTAAGGGTAGGGTTAGGGACATGTGTGGTTGTGTGGGTAAGTTTAAGGGTAGGGTTAGAGACAGGTGTGGTGGTGTGGGTACGTTTAAGGGTAGGGTTAGAGACAGGTGTGGTGGTGTGGGTACGTTTAAGGGTAGGGTTAGGGACAGGTGTGGGTAAGTTTAAGCATAGGGTTAGGGACAGGTGTTGTGGTGTGGGTAAGTTTAAGGGTAGGGTTAGGGACAGGTGTGGTGGTATGGGTAAGTTTAAGGGTCGGGTTAGGGACAGGTGTTGGGGTATGGGTAAGATTAAGGGTAGGGTTTGGTGTAAGGGAAGTTTCAACTGTGTAATTACAAATGTAACTACAGAAATTAATTACAGATGAAATTACATGCAGGTATTTTTTTAAAACTGTAAGTACAATGTAAAAACATGTATGTACACAATAAGTGCATTGTATCAAATTATTAATTAAAATGTTAGTACATAGTAGTTAAGGCCTCCTAATATAAAGTGGGTCTGTACTTTTGTCTGGATTTAAAAATAAACCTACAGACCAAACGAGAAAAACTACAAGCATATGACTCTCTCTGCACTCAGTTTGCAGTTGTAAAACACACTTTTTACAAAACACTAAATAAACACAGTTCTCTACATTAGACATAGCATTCAACATGCCACACTCTATAATAAAAACTTTTATAACTGGATGTTCATGTTTTTAGATTGAAAGTTTGGGTTTGGGACAAGGGGAAATCAGGCATTAATAATGCATTTGAAAAGACTAAACCCCTGCAACATAAAAGTGACTGAGATTTAAATTTCCCAAACTTTGTCCGAACACTGATAATATAAAAATTACACAGTGACAACAGTAACACATATGATTGAACGTTTTATACTAATTTTTGGTTGTAAAAATGTGTAGCATTTTATTTCTCACTCCTGATATGAGGTTCATAAAGTCCTACCTTACAAAGGAAAATAAAAATTCCCAATCGCAGAATTCTCATCGTCTCCATTTGGAGCAAAATGCCTCAAAAGTCCTTCAGGGATTATTAGGGGTTCAAGCATGAAATGCTGAAACCCTATTGTAATTGTAAGGTTTCGTAAAACGCATCGTGCAGGCCAAACCGTAAGGCCTAGAGACATGAAACCTGGCCAGATGGTAGGCCTCAGTTTGGGGACAACCTATCAGAGTATGACCCCGAATGGCCCATAGGTGGCGCTACAGCAACCAAAAGTTCAAAATTGCTCATAACTCTTAGACTGTTTGTCCCAGGATCAAGTGTCTTATATCGTTGGAATCCTTGGCTCAAGGCGGACAAAATGGCTATCTCAGATTTTGATTTAATCAGGGAACATTTTCTGCTATGTCGAATTTTGTCCAAAACCTACTTTTGCGAACTAGTCCCTGGTTTTTTGCCCGATCGGAACCAAACCAGTCTAGGACAATTCTCTGGACTCTCTAGATCAATAATTATCGAAAAAAAGTTGAACTTTTGCATTTGGGTGGCTGTAACAGGGTCATTTAGAAAAGGGGTGTGGCAAAATACACTAAAAAGCCTATAAATCCCAAATGAAATCTCAGAACTCCACCAAAATTGATGAGCATATGTGTCAGAACATGATGAGGAAGCATGCAGAGTTCCATGGAGATCGGACCATAGGTGGCGCTATAACTGGCAAAAAGCCTTCATTCTTATTAGGGGTTCAAGCATGAAATGCTGAAACCCTATTGTAATTGTAAGGTTTCGTAAAACGCATCGTGCAGGCCAAACCGTAAGGCCTAGAGACATGAAACCTGGCCAGAAGGTAGGCCTCAGTTTGGGGACAACCTATCAGAGTATGACCCCGAATGGCCCATAGGTGGCGCTACAGCAACCAAAAGTTCAAAATTGCTCATAACTCTTAGACTGTTTGTCCCAGGATCAAGTGTCTTATATCGATGGAATCCTTGGCTCAAGGCGGACAAAATGGCTATCTCAGATTTTGATTTAAGCAGGGAACATTTTCTGCTATGTCGAATTTTGTCCAAAACCTACTTTTGCGAACTAGTCCCTGGTTTTTTGCCCGATCGGAACCAAACCAGTCTAGGACAATTCTCTGGACTCTCTAGATCAATAATTATCGAAAAAAAGTTGAACTTTTGCATTTGGGTGGCTGTAACAGGGTCATTTAGAAAAGGGGTGTGGCAAAATACACTAAAAAGCCTATAAATCCCAAATGAAATCTCAGAACTCCACCAAAATTTATGAGCATATGTGTCAGAACATGATGAGGAAGCATGCAGAGTTTCATGGAGATCGGACCATAGGTGGCGCTATAACTGGCAAAAAGCCTTCATTCTTATTAGGGGTTCAAGCATGAAATGCTGAAACCCTATTGTAATTGTAAGGTTTCGTAAAACGCATCGTGCAGGCCAAACCGTAAGGCCTAGAGACATGAAACCTGGCCAGATGGTAGGCCTCAGTTTGGGGACAACCTATCAGAGTATGACCCCGAATGGCCCATAGGTGGCGCTACAGCAACCAAAAGTTCAAAATTGCTCATAACTCTTAGACTGTTTGTCCCAGGATCAAGTGTCTTATATCGTTGGAATCCTTGGCTCAAGGCGGACAAAATGGCTATCTCAGATTTTGATTTAATCAGGGAACATTTTCTGCTATGTCGAATTTTGTCCAAAACCTACTTTTGCGAACTAGTCCCTGGTTTTTTGCCCGATCGGAACCAAACCAGTCTAGGACAATTCTCTGGACTCTCTAGATCAATAATTATCGAAAAAAAGTTGAACTTTTGCATTTGGGTGGCTGTAACAGGGTCATTTAGAAAAGGGGTGTGGCAAAATACACTAAAAAGCCTATAAATCCCAAATGAAATCTCAGAACTCCACCAAAATTGATGAGCATATGTGTCAGAACATGATGAGGAAGCATGCAGAGGTTCATGGAGATCGGACCATAGGTGGCGCTATAACTGGCAAAAAGCCTTCATTCTTATTAGGGGTTCAAGCATGAAATGCTGAAACCCTATTGTAATTGTAAGGTTTCGTAAAACGCATCGTGCAGGCCAAACCGTAAGGCCTAGAGACATGAAACCTGGCCAGATGGTAGGCCTCAGTTTGGGGACAACCTATCAGAGTATGACCCCGAATGGCCCATAGGTGGCGCTACAGCAACCAAAAGTTCAAAATTGCTCATAACTCTTAGACTGTTTGTCCCAGGATCAAGTGTCTTATATCGTTGGAATCCTTGGCTCAAGGCGGACAAAATGGCTATCTCAGATTTTGATTTAATCAGGGAACATTTTCTGCTATGTCGAATTTTGTCCAAAACCTACTTTTGCGAACTAGTCCCTGGTTTTTTGCCCGATCGGAACCAAACCAGTCTAGGACAATTCTCTGGACTCTCTAGATCAATAATTATCGAAAAAAAGTTGAACTTTTGCATTTGGGTGGCTGTAACAGGGTCATTTAGAAAAGGGGTGTGGCAAAATACACTAAAAAGCCTATAAATCCCAAATGAAATCCAGGACTCCACCAAAATTGATGAGCATATGTGTCAGAACATGATGAGGATGAATGCAGAGTTTCATGGAGATCGGACCATAGGTGGCGCTATAACTGGCAAAAAGCCTTCATTCTTATTAGGGGTTCAAGCATGAAATGCTGAAACCCTATTGTAATTGTAAGGTTTCGTAAAACGCATCGTGCAGGCCAAACCGTAAGGCCTAGAGACATGAAACCTGGCCAGATGGTAGGCCTCAGTTTGGGGACAACCTATCAGAGTATGACCCCGAATGGCCCATAGGTGGCGCTACAGCAACCAAAAGTTCAAAATTGCTCATAACTCTTAGACTGTTTGTCCCAGGATCAAGTGTCTTATATCGATGGAATCCTTGGCTCAAGACGGACAAAATGGCTATCTCAGATTTTGATTTAAGCAGGGAACATTTTCTGCTATGTCGAATTTTGTCCAAAACCTACTTTTGCGAACTAGTCCCTGGTTTTTTGCCCGATCGGAACCAAACCAGTCTAGGACAATTCTCTGGACTCTCTAGATCAATAATTATCGAAAAAAAGTTGAACTTTTGCATTTGGGTGGCTGTAACAGGGTCATTTAGAAAAGGGGTGTGGCAAAATACACTAAAAAGCCTATAAATCCCAAATGAAATCCAGGACTCCACCAAAATTGATGAGCATATGTGTCAGAACATGATGAGGATGAATGCAGAGTTTCATGGAGATCGGACCATAGGTGGCGCTATAACTGGCAAAAAGCCTTCATTCTTATTAGGGGTTCAAGCATGAAATGCTGAAACCCTATTGTAATTGTAAGGTTTCGTAAAACGCATCGTGCAGGCCAAACCGTAAGGCCTAGAGACATGAAACCTGGCCAGATGGTAGGCCTCAGTTTGGGGACAACCTATCAGAGTATGACCCCGAATGGCCCATAGGTGGCGCTACAGCAACCAAAAGTTCAAAATTGCTCATAACTCTTAGACTGTTTGTCCCAGGATCAAGTGTCTTATATCGATGGAATCCTTGGCTCAAGGCGGACAAAATGGCTATCTCAGATTTTGATTTAAGCAGGGAACATTTTCTGCTATGTCGAATTTTGTCCAAAACCTACTTTTGCGAACTAGTCCCTGGTTTTTTGCCCGATCGGAACCAAACCAGTCTAGGACAATTCTCTGGACTCTCTAGATCAATAATTATCGAAAAAAGTTGAACTTTTGCATTTGGGTGGCTGTAACAGGGTCATTTAGAAAAGGGGTGTGGCAAAATACACTAAAAAGCCTATAAATCCCAAATGAAATCCAGGACTCCACCAAAATTGATGAGCATATGTGTCAGAACATGATGAGGAAGAATGCAGAGTTTCATGGAGATCGGACCATAGGTGGCGCTATAACTGGCAAAAAGGCTTCATTCTTATTAGGGGTTCAAGCATGAAATGCTGAAACCCTATTGTAATTGTAAGGTTTCGTAAAACGCATCGTGCAGGCCAAACCGTAAGGCCTAGAGACATGAAACCTGGCCAGATGGTAGGCCTCAGTTTGGGGACAACCTATCAGAGTATGACCCCGAATGGCCCATAGGTGGCGCTACAGCAACCAAAAGTTCAAAATTGCTCATAACTCTTAGACTGTTTGTCCCAGGATCAAGTGTCTTATATCGATGGAATCCTTGGCTCAAGGCGGACAAAATGGCTATATCAGATTTTGATTTAAGCAGGGAACATTTTCTGCTATGTCGAATTTTGTCCAAAACCTACTTTTGCGAACTAGTCCCTGGTTTTTTGCCCGATCGGAACCAAACCAGTCTAGGACAATTCTCTGGACTCTCTAGATCAATAATTATCGAAAAAAAGTTGAACTTTTGCATTTGGGTGGCTGTAACAGGGTCATTTAGAAAAGGGGTGTGGCAAAATACACTAAAAAGCCTATAAATCCCAAATGAAATCTCAGAACTCCACCAAAATTGATGAGCATATGTGTCAGAACATGATGAGGAAGCATGCAGAGTTTCATGGAGATCGGACCATAGGTGGCGCTATAACTGGCAAAAAGCCTTCATTCTTATTAGGGGTTCAAGCATGAAATGCTGAAACCCTATTGTAATTGTAAGGTTTCGTAAAACGCATCGTGCAGGCCAAACCGTAAGGCCTAGAGACATGAAACCTGGCCAGATGGTAGGCCTCAGTTTGGGGACAACCTATCAGAGTATGACCCCGAATGGCCCATAGGTGGCGCTACAGCAACCAAAAGTTCAAAATTGCTCATAACTCTTAGACTGTTTGTCCCAGGATCAAGTGTCTTATATCGTTGGAATCCTTGGCTCAAGGCGGACAAAATGGCTATCTCAGATTTTGATTTAATCAGGGAACATTTTCTGCTATGTCGAATTTTGTCCAAAACCTACTTTTGCGAACTAGTCCCTGGTTTTTTGCCCGATCGGAACCAAACCAGTCTAGGACAATTCTCTGGACTCTCTAGATCAATAATTATCGAAAAAAAGTTGAACTTTTGCATTTGGGTGGCTGTAACAGGGTCATTTAGAAAAGGGGTGTGGCAAAATACACTAAAAAGCCTATAAATCCCAAATGAAATCTCAGAACTCCACCAAAATTGATGAGCATATGTGTCAGAACATGATGAGGAAGCATGCAGAGGTTCATGGAGATCGGACCATAGGTGGCGCTATAACTGGCAAAAAGCCTTCATTCTTATTAGGGGTTCAAGCATGAAATGCTGAAACCCTATTGTAATTGTAAGGTTTCGTAAAACGCATCGTGCAGGCCAAACCGTAAGGCCTAGAGACATGAAACCTGGCCAGATGGTAGGCCTCAGTTTGGGGACAACCTATCAGAGTATGACCCCGAATGGCCCATAGGTGGCGCTACAGCAACCAAAAGTTCAAAATTGCTCATAACTCTTAGACTGTTTGTCCCAGGATCAAGTGTCTTATATCGTTGGAATCCTTGGCTCAAGGCGGACAAAATGGCTATCTCAGATTTTGATTTAATCAGGGAACATTTTCTGCTATGTCGAATTTTGTCCAAAACCTACTTTTGCGAACTAGTCCCTGGTTTTTTGCCCGATCGGAACCAAACCAGTCTAGGACAATTCTCTGGACTCTCTAGATCAATAATTATCGAAAAAAAAGTTGAACTTTTGCATTTGGGTGGCTGTAACAGGGTCATTTAGAAAAGGGGTGTGGCAAAATACACTAAAAAGCCTATAAATCCCAAATGAAATCCAGGACTCCACCAAAATTGATGAGCATATGTGTCAGAACATGATGAGGATGAATGCAGAGTTTCATGGAGATCGGACCATAGGTGGCGCTATAACTGGCAAAAAGCCTTCATTCTTATTAGGGGTTCAAGCATGAAATGCTGAAACCCTATTGTAATTGTAAGGTTTCGTAAAACGCATCGTGCAGGCCAAACCGTAAGGCCTAGAGACATGAAACCTGGCCAGATGGTAGGCCTCAGTTTGGGGACAACCTATCAGAGTATGACCCCGAATGGCCCATAGGTGGCGCTACAGCAACCAAAAGTTCAAAATTGCTCATAACTCTTAGACTGTTTGTCCCAGGATCAAGTGTCTTATATCGTTGGAATCCTTGGCTCAAGACGGACAAAATGGCTATCTCAGATTTTGATTTAAGCAGGGAACATTTTCTGCTATGTCGAATTTTGTCCAAAACCTACTTTTGCGAACTAGTCCCTGGTTTTTTGCCCGATCGGAACCAAACCAGTCTAGGACAATTCTCTGGACTCTCTAGATCAATAATTATCGAAAAAAAGTTGAACTTTTGCATTTGGGTGGCTGTAACAGGGTCATTTAGAAAAGGGGTGTGGCAAAATACACTAAAAAGCCTATAAATCCCAAATGAAATCTCAGAACTCCACCAAAATTGCTGAGCATATGTGTCAGAACATGATGAGGAAGAATGCAGAGTTTCATGGAGATCGGACCATAGGTGGCGCTATAACTGGCAAAAAGCCTTCATTCTTATTAGGGGTTCAAGCATGAAATGCTGAAACCCTATTGTAATTGTAAGGTTTCGTAAAACGCATCGTGCAGGCCAAACCGTAAGGCCTAGAGACATGAAACCTGGCCAGATGGTAGGCCTCAGTTTGGGGACAACCTATCAGAGTATGACCCCGAATGGCCGATAGGTGGCGCTACAGCAACCAAAAGTTCAAAATTGCTCATAACTCTTAGACTGTTTGTCCCAGGATCAAGTGTCTTATATCGATGGAATCCTTGGCTCAAGGCGGACAAAATGGCTATCTCAGATTTTGATTTAAGCAGGAAACATTTTCTGCTATGTCGAATTTTGTCCAAAACCTACTTTTGCGAACTAGTCCCTGGTTTTTTGCCCGATCGGAACCAAACCAGTCTAGGACAATTCTCTGGACTCTCTAGATCAATAATTATCGAAAAAAAGTTGAACTTTTGCATTTGGGTGGCTGTAACAGGGTCATTTAGAAAAGGGGTGTGGCAAAATACACTAAAAAGCCTATAAATCCCAAATGAAATCCAGGACTCCACCAAAATTGATGAGCATATGTGTCAGAACATGATGAGGATGAATGCAGAGTTTCATGGAGATCGGACCATAGGTGGCGCTATAACTGGCAAAAAGCCTTCATTCTTATTAGGGGTTCAAGCATGAAATGCTGAAACCCTATTGTAATTGTAAGGTTTCGTAAAACGCATCGTGCAGGCCAAACCGTAAGGCCTAGAGACATGAAACCTGGCCAGATGGTAGGCCTCAGTTTGGGGACAACCTATCAGAGTATGACCCCGAATGGCCCATAGGTGGCGCTACAGCAACCAAAAGTTCAAAATTGCTCATAACTCTTAGACTGTTTGTCCCAGGATCAAGTGTCTTATATCGATGGAATCCTTGGCTCAAGGCGGACAAAATGGCTATCTCAGATTTTGATTTAAGCAGGGAACATTTTCTGCTATGTCGAATTTTGTCCAAAACCTACTTTTGCGAACTAGTCCCTGGTTTTTTGCCCGATCGGAACCAAACCAGTCTAGGACAATTCTCTGGACTCTCTAGATCAATAATTATCGAAAAAAAGTTGAACTTTTGCATTTGGGTGGCTGTAACAGGGTCATTTAGAAAAGGGGTGTGGCAAAATACACTAAAAAGCCTATAAATCCCAAATGAAATCTCAGAACTCCACCAAAATTGATGAGCATATGTGTCAGAACATGATGAGGAAGCATGCAGAGGTTCATGGAGATCGGACCATAGGTGGCGCTATAACTGGCAAAAAGCCTTCATTCTTATTAGGGGTTCAAGCATGAAATGCTGAAACCCTATTGTAATTGTAAGGTTTCGTAAAACGCATCGTGCAGGCCAAACCGTAAGGCCTAGAGACATGAAACCTGGCCAGATGGTAGGCCTCAGTTTGGGGACAACCTATCAGAGTATGACCCCGAATGGCCCATAGGTGGCGCTACAGCAACCAAAAGTTCAAAATTGCTCATAACTCTTAGACTGTTTGTCCCAGGATCAAGTGTCTTATATCGTTGGAATCCTTGGCTCAAGGCGGACAAAATGGCTATCTCAGATTTTGATTTAATCAGGGAACATTTTCTGCTATGTCGAATTTTGTCCAAAACCTACTTTTGCGAACTAGTCCCTGGTTTTTTGCCCGATCGGAACCAAACCAGTCTAGGACAATTCTCTGGACTCTCTAGATCAATAATTATCGAAAAAAAGTTGAACTTTTGCATGTGGGTGGCTGTAACAGGGTCATTTAGAAAAGGGGTGTGGCAAAATACACTAAAAAGCCTATAAATCCCAAATGAAATCTCAGAACTCCACCAAAATTGATGAGCATATGTGTCAGAACATGATGAGGAAGCATGCAGAGGTTCATGGAGATCGGACCATAGGTGGCGCTATAACTGGCAAAAAGCCTTCATTCTTATTAGGGGTTCAAGCATGAAATGCTGAAACCCTATTGTAATTGTAAGGTTTCGTAAAACGCATCGTGCAGGCCAAACCGTAAGGCCTAGAGACATGAAACCTGGCCAGATGGTAGGCCTCAGTTTGGGGACAACCTATCAGAGTATGACCCCGAATGGCCCATAGGTGGCGCTACAGCAACCAAAAGTTCAAAATTGCTCATAACTCTTAGACTGTTTGTCCCAGGATCAAGTGTCTTATATCGTTGGAATCCTTGGCTCAAGGCGGACAAAATGGCTATCTCAGATTTTGATTTAATCAGGGAACATTTTCTGCTATGTCGAATTTTGTCCAAAACCTACTTTTGCGAACTAGTCCCTGGTTTTTTGCCCGATCGGAACCAAACCAGTCTAGGACAATTCTCTGGACTCTCTAGATCAATAATTATCGAAAAAAAGTTGAACTTTTGCATTTGGGTGGCTGTAACAGGGTCATTTAGAAAAGGGGTGTGGCAAAATACACTAAAAAGCCTATAAATCCCAAATGAAATCCAGGACTCCACCAAAATTGATGAGCATATGTGTCAGAACATGATGAGGATGAATGCAGAGTTTCATGGAGATCGGACCATAGGTGGCGCTATAACTGGCAAAAAGCCTTCATTCTTATTAGGGGTTCAAGCATGAAATGCTGAAACCCTATTGTAATTGTAAGGTTTCGTAAAACGCATCGTGCAGGCCAAACCGTAAGGCCTAGAGACATGAAACCTGGCCAGATGGTAGGCCTCAGTTTGGGGACAACCTATCAGAGTATGACCCCGAATGGCCCATAGGTGGCGCTACAGCAACCAAAAGTTCAAAATTGCTCATAACTCTTAGACTGTTTGTCCCAGGATCAAGTGTCTTATATCGTTGGAATCCTTGGCTCAAGACGGACAAAATGGCTATCTCAGATTTTGATTTAAGCAGGGAACATTTTCTGCTATGTCGAATTTTGTCCAAAACCTACTTTTGCGAACTAGTCCCTGGTTTTTTGCCCGATCGGAACCAAACCAGTCTAGGACAATTCTCTGGACTCTCTAGATCAATAATTATCGAAAAAAAGTTGAACTTTTGCATTTGGGTGGCTGTAACAGGGTCATTTAGAAAAGGGGTGTGGCAAAATACACTAAAAAGCCTATAAATCCCAAATGAAATCCAGGACTCCACCAAAATTGATGAGCATATGTGTCAGAACATGATGAGGATGAATGCAGAGTTTCATGGAGATCGGACCATAGGTGGCGCTATAACTGGCAAAAAGCCTTCATTCTTATTAGGGGTTCAAGCATGAAATGCTGAAACCCTATTGTAATTGTAAGGTTTCGTAAAACGCATCGTGCAGGCCAAACCGTAAGGCCTAGAGACATGAAACCTGGCCAGATGGTAGGCCTCAGTTTGGGGACAACCTATCAGAGTATGACCCCGAATGGCCCATAGGTGGCGCTACAGCAACCAAAAGTTCAAAATTGCTCATAACTCTTAGACTGTTTGTCCCAGGATCAAGTGTCTTATATCGTTGGAATCCTTGGCTCAAGACGGACAAAATGGCTATCTCAGATTTTGATTTAAGCAGGGAACATTTTCTGCTATGTCGAATTTTGTCCAAAACCTACTTTTGCGAACTAGTCCCTGGTTTTTTGCCCGATCGGAACCAAACCAGTCTAGGACAATTCTCTGGACTCTCTAGATCAATAATTATCGAAAAAAAGTTGAACTTTTGCATTTGGGTGGCTGTAACAGGGTCATTTAGAAAAGGGGTGTGGCAAAATACACTAAAAAGCCTATAAATCCCAAATGAAATCCAGGACTCCACCAAAATTGATGAGCATATGTGTCAGAACATGATGAGGATGAATGCAGAGTTTCATGGAGATCGGACCATAGGTGGCGCTATAACTGGCAAAAAGCCTTCATTCTTATTAGGGGTTCAAGCATGAAATGCTGAAACCCTATTGTAATTGTAAGGTTTCGTAAAACGCATCGTGCAGGCCAAACCGTAAGGCCTAGAGACATGAAACCTGGCCAGATGGTAGGCCTCAGTTTGGGGACAACCTATCAGAGTATGACCCCGAATGGCCCATAGGTGGCGCTACAGCAACCAAAAGTTCAAAATTGCTCATAACTCTTAGACTGTTTGTCCCAGGATCAAGTGTCTTATATCGATGGAATCCTTGGCTCAAGGCGGACAAAATGGCTATCTCAGATTTTGATTTAAGCAGGGAACATTTTCTGCTATGTCGAATTTTGTCCAAAACCTACTTTTGCGAACTAGTCCCTGGTTTTTTGCCCGATCGGAACCAAACCAGTCTAGGACAATTCTCTGGACTCTCTAGATCAATAATTATCGAAAAAAGTTGAACTTTTGCATTTGGGTGGCTGTAACAGGGTCATTTAGAAAAGGGGTGTGGCAAAATACACTAAAAAGCCTATAAATCCCAAATGAAATCCAGGACTCCACCAAAATTGATGAGCATATGTGTCAGAACATGATGAGGAAGAATGCAGAGTTTCATGGAGATCGGACCATAGGTGGCGCTATAACTGGCAAAAAGCCTTCATTCTTATTAGGGGTTCAAGCATGAAATGCTGAAACCCTATTGTAATTGTAAGGTTTCGTAAAACGCATCGTGCAGGCCAAACCGTAAGGCCTAGAGACATGAAACCTGGCCAGATGGTAGGCCTCAGTTTGGGGACAACCTATCAGAGTATGACCCCGAATGGCCCATAGGTGGCGCTACAGCAACCAAAAGTTCAAAATTGCTCATAACTCTTAGACTGTTTGTCCCAGGATCAAGTGTCTTATATCGATGGAATCCTTGGCTCAAGGCGGACAAAATGGCTATCTCAGATTTTGATTTAAGCAGGGAACATTTTCTGCTATGTCGAATTTTGTCCAAAACCTACTTTTGCGAACTAGTCCCTGGTTTTTTGCCCGATCGGAACCAAACCAGTCTAGGACAATTCTCTGGACTCTCTAGATCAATAATTATCGAAAAAAGTTGAACTTTTGCATTTGGGTGGCTGTAACAGGGTCATTTAGAAAAGGGGTGTGGCAAAATACACTAAAAAGCCTATAAATCCCAAATGAAATCCAGGACTCCACCAAAATTGATGAGCATATGTGTCAGAACATGATGAGGAAGCATGCAGAGTTTCATGGAGATCGGACCATAGGTGGCGCTATAACTGGCAAAAAGCCTTCATTCTTATTAGGGGTTCAAGCATGAAATGCTGAAACCCTATTGTAATTGTAAGGTTTCGTAAAACGCATCGTGCAGGCCAAACCGTAAGGCCTAGAGACATGAAACCTGGCCAGATGGTAGGCCTCAGTTTGGGGACAACCTATCAGAGTATGACCCCGAATGGCCCATAGGTGGCGCTACAGCAACCAAAAGTTCAAAATTGCTCATAACTCTTAGACTGTTTGTCCCAGGATCAAGTGTCTTATATCGATGGAATCCTTGGCTCAAGGCGGACAAAATGGCTATCTCAGATTTTGATTTAAGCAGGGAACATTTTCTGCTATGTCGAATTTTGTCCAAAAACCTACTTTTGCGAACTAGTCCCTGGTTTTTTGCCCGATCGGAACCAAACCAGTCTAGGACAATTCTCTGGACTCTCTAGATCAATAATTATCGACAAAAAGTTGAACTTTTGCATTTGGGTGGCTGTAACAGGGTCATTTAGAAAAGGGGTGTGGCAAAATACACTAAAAAGCCTATAAATCCCAAATGAAATCTCAGAACTCCACCAAAATTGATGAGCATATGTGTCAGAACATGATGAGGAAGCATGCAGAGTTTCATGGAGATCGGACCATAGGTGGCGCTATAACTGGCAAAAAGCCTTCATTCTTATTAGGGGTTCAAGCATGAAATGCTGAAACCCTATTGTAATTGTAAGGTTTCGTAAAACGCATCGTGCAGGCCAAACCGTAAGGCCTAGAGACATGAAACCTGGCCAGATGGTAGGCCTCAGTTTGGGGACAACCTATCAGAGTATGACCCCGAATGGCCCATAGGTGGCGCTACAGCAACCAAAAGTTCAAAATTGCTCATAACTCTTAGACTGTTTGTCCCAGGATCAAGTGTCTTATATCGATGGAATCCTTGGCTCAAGGCGGACAAAATGGCTATCTCAGATTTTGATTTAAGCAGGGAACATTTTCTGCTATGTCGAATTTTGTCCAAAACCTACTTTTGCGAACTAGTCCCTGGTTTTTTGCCCGATCGGAACCAAACCAGTCTAGGACAATTCTCTGGACTCTCTAGATCAATAATTATCGAAAAAAAGTTGAACTTTTGCATTTGGGTGGCTGTAACAGGGTCATTTAGAAAAGGGGTGTGGCAAAATACACTAAAAAGCCTATAAATCCCAAATGAAATCTCAGAACTCCACCAAAATTGATGAGCATATGTGTCAGAACATGATGAGGAAGCATGCAGAGTTTCATGGAGATCGGACCATAGGTGGCGCTATAACTGGCAAAAAGCCTTCATTCTTATTAGGGGTTCAAGCATGAAATGCTGAAACCCTATTGTAATTGTAAGGTTTCGTAAAACGCATCGTGCAGGCCAAACCGTAAGGCCTAGAGACATGAAACCTGGCCAGATGGTAGGCCTCAGTTTGGGGACAACCTATCAGAGTATGACCCCGAATGGCCCATAGGTGGCGCTACAGCAACCAAAAGTTCAAAATTGCTCATAAAGGCCAATTTATACTTCTGCGTCGAGTGCACGCAGAGGGTACGGCGTACCCTACGCATAGACGCGTTGGTTACGCCGTACCCTACGCCGTAGCCTGACGCGCACCTCTCCAAAAATGTAACAACGCGTCAATTCTACGCGGACCGCAAGCGCTCTGATTGGTCTGCCAGAACCCTTCCCTCAGGTCAATAAATAAATAAAAAATCTGCGATAGGAGTGTGTGTGTGTGTGTGTGTCCAGAAATTGGATGATAGTTCCTTACGTCTGCTATAACACAATATTTTGCAGTCCAGCGATTCTTAATGGTAGTAAATAAATACATAGATCCGCTGAGTATAGTTTATTTATTTTCTCATTAAAACCGAAGATGTTAATCAGTAATTGTATATCAAGAACAGGGACACATTAGGGTATATTTCGTGAATGAAGTCTCCGCAACAGCAATCGATTGCTCGAGCTACCGCTGCTGAAAACAGCGCCACGAGCTCCGCATGATTTCACAAACACATTCCAGCGCCAGATCGCCTTATTTAACTTTACTAATCAACTAGAGATGCTTCATTTGTATTAGATACAACAACTCAAGCTGCAAGAAAAGCCGCTCTCTCACTGCTGCTGATACTCCGACATGAATACAGATTCTCCACACGAAGCGGCTTCTTCTTCGGCTGTTCTCTTGATTACACCAACATGCCCGAGGACACTGCCTACTAGCGTCTGCATGTGTAACTGCACATTGACGCAGACAACAGCGCAGAAGTATAAATGCTCACGACGGCGTCGGCTACGCGCGTAGCCTACGGCGTACACTACGGCGTACACTCGACGCAGAAGTATAAATTGGCCTTAACTCTTAGACTGTTTGTCCCAGGATCAAGTGTCTTATATCGATGGAATCCTTGGCTCAAGGCGGACAAAATGGCTATCTCAGATTTTGATTTAAGCAGGGAACATTTTCTGCTATGTCGAATTTTGTCCAAAACCTACTTTTGCGAACTAGTCCCTGGTTTTTTGCCCGATCGGAACCAAACCAGTCTAGGACAATTCTCTGGACTCTCTAGATCAATAATTATCGAAAAAAAGTTGAACTTTTGCATTTGGGTGGCTGTAACAGGGTCATTTAGAAAAGGGGTGTGGCAAAATACACTAAAAAGCCTATAAATCCCAAATGAAATCTCAGAACTCCACCAAAATTGATGAGCATATGTGTCAGAACATGATGAGGAAGCATGCAGAGTTTCATGGAGATCGGACCATAGGTGGCGCTATAACTGGCAAAAAGCCTTCATTCTTATTAGGGGTTCAAGCATGAAATGCTGAAACCCTATTGTAATTGTAAGGTTTCGTAAAACGCATCGTGCAGGCCAAACCGTAAGGCCTAGAGACATGAAACCTGGTCAGATGGTAGGCCTCAGTTTGGGGACAACCTATCAGAGTATGACCCCGAATGGCCCATAGGTGGCGCTACAGCAACCAAAAGTTCAAAATTGCTCATAACTCTTAGACTGTTTGTCCCAGGATCAAGTGTCTTATATCGATGGAATCCTTGGCTCAAGGCGGACAAAATGGCTATCTCAGATTTTGATTTAAGCAGGGAACATTTTCTGCTATGTCGAATTTTGTCCAAAACCTACTTTTGCGAACTAGTCCCTGGTTTTTTGCCCGATCGGAACCAAACCAGTCTAGGACAATTCTCTGGACTCTCTAGATCAATAATTATCGAAAAAAAGTTGAACTTTTGCATTTGGGTGGCTGTAACAGGGTCATTTAGAAAAGGGGTGTGGCAAAATACACTAAAAAGCCTATAAATCCCAAATGAAATCCAGGACTCCACCAAAATTGATGAGCATATGTGTCAGAACATGATGAGGATGAATGCAGAGTTTCATGGAGATCGGACCATAGGTGGCGCTATAACTGGCAAAAAGCCTTCATTCTTATTAGGGGTTCAAGCATGAAATGCTGAAACCCTATTGTAATTGTAAGGTTTCGTAAAACGCATCGTGCAGGCCAAACCGTAAGGCCTAGAGACATGAAACCTGGCCAGATGGTAGGCCTCAGTTTGGGGACAACCTATCAGAGTATGACCCCGAATGGCCCATAGGTGGCGCTACAGCAACCAAATGTTCAAAATTGCTCATAACTCTTAGACTGTTTGTCCCAGGATCAAGTGTCTTATATCGTTGGAATCCTTGGCTCAAGGCGGACAAAATGGCTACCTAAGATTTTGATTTAATCAGGGAACATTTTCTGCTATGTCGAATTTTGTCCAAAACCTACTTTTGCGAACTAGTCCCTGGTTTTTTGCCCGATCGGAACCAAACCAGTCTAGGACAATTCTCTGGACTCTCTAGATCAATAATTATCGAAAAAAAGTTGAACTTTTGCATTTGGGTGGCTGTAACAGGGTCATTTAGAAAAGGGGTGTGGCAAAATACACTAAAAAGCCTATAAATCCCAAATGAAATCTCAGAACTCCACCAAAATTGATGAGCATATGTGTCAGAACATGATGAGGAAGCATGCAGAGTTTCATGGAGATCGGACCATAGGTGGCGCTATAACTGGCAAAAAGCCTTCATTCTTATTAGGGGTTCAAGCATGAAATGCTGAAACCCTATTGTAATTGTAAGGTTTCGTAAAACGCATCGTGCAGGCCAAACCGTAAGGCCTAGAGACATGAAACCTGGCCAGATGGTAGGCCTCAGTTTGGGGACAACCTATCAGAGTATGACCCCGAATGGCCCATAGGTGGCGCTACAGCAACCAAAAGTTCAAAATTGCTCATAACTCTTAGACTGTTTGTCCCAGGATCAAGTGTCTTATATCGTTGGAATCCTTGGCTCAAGGCGGACAAAATGGCTATCTCAGATTTTGATTTAATCAGGGAACATTTTCTGCTATGTCGAATTTTGTCCAAAACCTACTTTTGCGAACTAGTCCCTGGTTTTTTGCCCGATCGGAACCAAACCAGTCTAGGACAATTCTCTGGACTCTCTAGATCAATAATTATCGAAAAAAAGTTGAACTTTTGCATTTGGGTGGCTGTAACAGGGTCATTTAGAAAAGGGGTGTGGCAAAATACACTAAAAAGCCTATAAATCCCAAATGAAATCTCAGAACTCCACCAAAATTGATGAGCATATGTGTCAGAACATGATGAGGAAGCATGCAGAGTTTCATGGAGATCGGACCATAGGTGGCGCTATAACTGGCAAAAAGCCTTCATTCTTATTAGGGGTTCAAGCATGAAATGCTGAAACCCTATTGTAATTGTAAGGTTTCGTAAAACGCATCGTGCAGGCCAAACCGTAAGGCCTAGAGACATGAAACCTGGCCAGATGGTAGGCCTCAGTTTGGGGACAACCTATCAGAGTATGACCCCGAATGGCCCATAGGTGGCGCTACAGCAACCAAAAGTTCAAAATTGCTCATAACTCTTAGACTGTTTGTCCCAGGATCAAGTGTCTTATATCGTTGGAATCCTTGGCTCAAGGCGGACAAAATGGCTATCTCAGATTTTGATTTAATCAGGGAACATTTTCTGCTATGTCGAATTTTGTCCAAAACCTACTTTTGCGAACTAGTCCCTGGTTTTTTGCCCGATCGGAACCAAACCAGTCTAGGACAATTCTCTGGACTCTCTAGATCAATAATTATCGACAAAAAGTCAAACTTTTGCATTTAGATGGCTATAACAGGGTCATTTATAAGAGGGATGTAGCAAAATACACTCAATAGCCTATAAATCTTAAAAGAAAACTCAAAACTTCACTAAAATTGTTATGTATATGTGACATAACATGCTGAAGAAGCATGCAAAGTTTCATGGAGATTGGACCATAGGTGGCGCTAAAACTGTTAAAAAGCTTTGAAAACCATGTATTCCCTATGGTGAATTGCCTGTATTGGCTGTAAATGGTATTTTCCATCTCTGTATTCAATGAATGTTCAGATCTACTTAAAAACAAGTCAGAACATGTATCCTATCCCTCTAAACAAGCATGAAAAATTTCAGACAGATCGGACAATATTTGCCTCTATAAAAGTAAAAAAATGTTAACATTACAGAGTTCTGGTATATTAAGCCAATAAGTGGTCGTTTGCTGCCCCCCGCTGTTCATTTTATTGTTCTACACACAAAATAATATTATTCTGCAGTAAAACGCATCGTGCAGCCCAAACCGTAAGGGCTAGAGACTTGAAATTTGGCCAATAGGTAGTACAAAAATCGAGGAGAGGTTATCAAATTATGAGCCAGATTGGCCTATAGGTGGCGCTATAGCAATCAATTGCGCGAAACTGCTCATAACTCCTAAACCGTATGTTGTACACTCAAGTGTCTTATATCATTGGAAAGGTGAGTCCATGACGAACAAAATGTATATCTCCGATTTCATTTGCGCCATGATAAATTTTCCGCCATTTTGAATTTTGTTAAAAAACTACTTTTGCAAACTAGTCTTAGGTTTCTTGCTTGATCGGAACATTGAGGACATTGGCCTATCTCAAAAAACATTGCCGCCACAGCCAATTAAATTATTTCAGTGTTTAAAATCTTGCTAAATAAAACTTATGTATTTTGATGCTTGTGTGCTTAAAGGCCTTAAAGGCTTGAACCCCGCTAAATGCTGCTTGCAGCTTTAATTTTCTTATTGGTTTTTAAGATTGCGCAGCTACTTCAATGCTTGAGTTCCCCAAATGCATGCACATAGGGTGTTTACTATCTTTTTAGGTGAGTTTGTCTAAGGGGGCGGCATATTGAGTGATGCAATGTTCAAAGAACAAAAATATGACTGCCAAGTCTTTACTGGAAGCAAGCAGTTCTGAAAAACTGTTTTCCTAGTGTTTTTAAAGTGTAAAGTTCTTTTTACATTTACTACACCATTTTTGTAGTAATGGTGACAAATAAAGTAATTATGTTGGAAAATACACTATATACTGTTATTTGGCTACACAACAATACTGGTCAGTTTTTTAATGGCTAACAAGCATTATTCAATACTAATGTACTTTTTCATACATTTACTCATTTACATACATTTACATACTAACATGCTTTGGACAAAACTGAAGTCATATTGTCAAAACTCTTCACACAGTCAGCAAAACAGAAATTTAAAGAGACTAAAGAGTATATATTATATATATATATATATATATATATATATATATATATATAATAATTTTTCATTGCTTTCACACAAAATCTGTGGCGTAGCCAGGGCTGGACTGGGGATAAAATTTGGCCCTGGCAAACCCAGCCCATCCGGCCCATGAGATCCTCGTGAATGTTTTTGCTGGGGTTAGGGCCTTACATTGGAGTAAATAAATAAAACTAGGACAGGGACAAATAATGATGGATATTATTGAATTTATTGCAAATGCAGATATCAAACTTGATATTGCACTTTTGTCACACAGAAATGCACTTAACAGTAAAGCACTGACTTTGAGCTAGGATGCAATAAAGTAAGTTTACTGCTTTTAAATTCTGTTGTGTAAAGTTGTTCCAAACCGAAATGACGTTGTCTCTTTTAACCGAGTTTAACTGTTGGCCAATTTTGGCCAAACCATGCTCCTCATTACCATGGGTATATGGTTTCTAAAATAAATAAATAAATAAATAATAAACTATTGAATTTGTAATAAAAAAAAATATTGTAAACACGTAGAAAATACAAAAACAGCCTCTATAAAAGTGATTTATATTGCGCAATATTTAATGTAGCCTATAATAATAGCAACATTTTTAGGGGTTCAAGCCTGAAAGGCTGAAACCCTATTGTAATTGTTAATTTTCCCATGATGCATCATTCTCCATCTAAAACTGATCGGGCAGACCAAACCATAAGTTGTAGAGACATGACACTTTCAGGGCTGGTAGTACTCACAACGTCTACCAGCGTCACCGAGGCACGCCCCGACCAGCCTGACGGGGGTGCTACAGCAAGCAAAAGTACAAAATGGCTCATAACTCCTAAACCGTTAGACGTGGGCTCAAGTGTCTTATATCCTTGGAATCCTTGGCTCAAGGCGGACAACATGCATGCCTCGGATTGGCTCGTCACCCTGGGAAAAATTTTGGGTATTTTGGCTTTTTCCAAAAACCTACTTTTGCGAACTAGTCCTAGGTTTTTGGCCCGACCGGAACCAAACCAGTGCAGCAAGATTCTCTGGAGTCTGAATGTCAAAAGTTATCAAAAAAAAGTGCAAATTTGGGTTCAGGGTCCTTAAGGGCCGCCAAAACGCTTGAGGTGGGAGGAGCCACTTTTACTTCACTGGCCATAACTCGTCAACGGAACGAGATATTTTCACCAAACTCAGCACGCCTATGTATGAGCTCATTTTGTGGCTACGTGAAAAAGGACGCAGCAACTGGCCACTTGGTGGCGCTATAAAGGTTAAAAAGGGGTCAAAATGATGTATTTCAATGGAAAATCCCATTATATGGCTGAAAGCGGCCCTCTTCCGGCCTGATTTGCATACACCTTCACCAAATCGGGCATGCACATGCGTCACATGATCCCAAAGAAGCTTGCCAACTGCTATGGCCATTAATGGTGGTTTAACTCTTATAAAGGTGAAAAAATGCTCTATAAATGACCATTAAATGACTGAAAAAGGGTCTGCTCTGCGCAAAACTTCACCAAATTAGCGGAGCACGTGCGCCATATTATTCTAAAGAAGCGTGCAAACTTTTGTGGAGATCGGGCCACCAGTAGAGGTACTACAGTTTAGAAGGTTTTTAAAAAAACACAGCATTTCCATGCTAAATGAGCTGAAAATGCGAAAATCGACCTCTGACCTCTCCGACGCACATGTCAAAACGCTTGATAAAGTTTTTGTAACCAGCAGCTCAAAAATCAAGCTCTGAGACCCTATACTTTATTTTTTATAGGCTTTTGAAGGCCCTTTTTATGCCCTCTTTTATTAGGGGTTCAAGCCTGAAAGGCTGAAACCCTATTGTAATTGTTAATTTTCCCATGATGCATCATTCTCCATCTAAAACTGATCGGGCAGACCAAACCATAAGTTGTAGAGACATGAAACTTTCAGGGCTGGTAGTACTCACAACGTCTACCAGCGTCACCGAGGCACGCCCCGACCGGCCCTTTGGGCGCCAATTTCGAGACATTTTGAGTTTTTTGAAAAACCTACTTTTGCCAACTACTCACACATTTTTTCCCTGATCAGAACCAAACCACTGTAGGAATGTTCTTTGAAGAGAGATTATTAATAATTATGAAAAAAAAATAATTTTTCAATTCATAGTCGCTAAGGGGATCCAAAATGTTCAACATGTCAGGATCCACTTTAACTAAATTGACTATAACTTCTGAACGGAACAAGATATTTTCACTAAACTCGGGTCACATGTCTATGAGCTCAAACTTCAATTACTTAAAAAAAATTGCAATGATTGGCCACTTGGTGGCGCTGTAAGAAGAAAAAATTGTCATGAAAATGGCTATAACCACACCCAACCATTAGTTTGATAATTATTTGCATGCAGTATCTTTGTCCAGGGTGCCATGATAGTCTGAGAACATTGGTGTATCTCAAAAAACTCAGTTTGCATATCGGCACAATGCCTTGAAGGAGCCTAAGAAGTTTCAAGCCAATGTTTTTCACAAAAGTCACCTCCTTTAGGCTCCTGAATCCTTGCCGAGTCCAACGATACCAAACATGGCAGGTTTTTCTTTATGGTTTGTGTAACAGTGTATTTAGCCTTTCAAAACTTTTGCTATTATCTTTGAAACTGCTAGTCCAATTGAGACAAAATCATCACAGGCATTTTGATAACATAAGTCAATAGCTAAACAACAATGTCCAAATGTCAAAACTATGATAGGAAGTGAAATCCAATCAATGATGCCCAAGGGTCATTTTTATACTCTTATAAATATACTGTAAGTGTCTATAATAATGGGGTGTCCAATTCTGCTCCTGGAGGGCCACTGTCCTGCAGAGTTTAGCTCCAACTCCAATTCAACAGGTCTTATTAGGCATACTAGAAACTTTCAGATAGGGGTGTTGAGGCAACTTGGAGCTAGACTCTGCAGGACAGTGGCCCTCGAGGACCGACTTTGGACACCCCTGGTCTATAACCTCAAAATTAAGTGAGATATTTATAACAAATTTGACACACATATGTATGGACACACTCTAAGGACTTTTTTTAAAAAGTAGTGGAGATTGGGCAAGACGAACTTTAAAAAGTAGTGGAGATTGGGCAAGACGAACTTTAAAAAGTAGTGGAGATTGGGCAAGACGAACTTTAAAAAGTAGTGGAGATTGGGCAAGACGAATTGGGCAAGACAAATTTTTTTTTTTTTTTTTTAAACTGCAAAAAAACTTTTTAAAATGGTTATTAAAAAAGTATTCATTGGTAAATTGGCTGTAAACTATCTTTTTTCATCTATGATCTAAGTTTATTTATTTCTTTGGATCCCCATTAGCCAATACCTAGGCAGTGGTTACTCTTCCTGAGGTCCCAACAAGTAACAAAATACACTGTCCGTGACTGTCCATGCACACTTTAAAACAAGAGGAAGTTTATTGGTAAAATAGAAAATAGTAATGGTCAGCTTCCTTGAGGTACACCACATTGCAACTCTTTCACAACTGAAAACTTCCAATATAATACCCTATTAAACAGATTACTTTCAAATCAATGTACAGTATGAAAAGTAATTGTGAAATAAAATATAACAATACTGCTCCTAATTTATTTTCCTCAATCTGTGCTAAGCAATCATCTGTCATCTGTGTTAATGCTGTTCGTGTTGAGGTCCCTCTCAATGTGCATGCTGAAAATTACTAAAGACTTACATTTGCTCACAAACTATTGTTTCCAACACTTTGCTAAGAACCATTAGCAAACTTATTGATCATATTAACATTCACTTATTTTAAAGCAACATAAAACATTATTTTCTTTTTCCTATTAATTTTCATTACTTAAATTCGTAATTTGCAATTGACCTCCCAGTTCTGTTGGCTGTACCCTTTGAATCTCTTATAATCTCTTATACATGCTTGCTAAATAAAACAATATCTTTTTATGCATATGTGCTTAAAAGCCTTAAACTGCTTGAACCCCGATAAATGCTGCTTGCAGCTTTAATTAATAAATACATTTGTGCCAATACACCATATTTCTTCACTGTTAGTAGCTGCAAGGTAAATTGTGGTTGTGCTAGGGTGAGAAGTTTGTAGTGTGTATTGCCATTTTCCAATTTACCTCGTTGTGTATGTACATGCTCACGGCTGTTTTCAGCTGATTCACCAAAGAACCGTTATGTTACCATATCACACGATTGTATAAAACCAAATTCAGAGTCAAAGTGCCATTCATCACTGAATAGAGCAGCAGAAACGCAGAGCATGTTCGTCAGCGGCTGTGCGGATATTCGCCTTTTGCAGTTTCATGCGCCCAAATAAAAAACACAATAAAAAAAACAGCGCCTAATATGGACACAGCCTATGAATATGGAAGAAGGAAGGTCTCTCTCGCTGTGGCCTGTCAATTCAGAAGACAAACCAATGGGCCGCTGTCCCTGCATGATGGGCCAGTCCGTGGCAAAAAAACCTAAATAAATAAATAAATAACCTTGTATCGGCCCCAAAGTGCGTCGGCCCACCGGGAATATGCCCGAGTCCAGCCCTGGGCGTAGCTGTTTTAAAAAGTGGGTGGGACAGGGTGTGTGTGTGTGTGTGTGAGAGGGGATGGAGGTTTGAAGAGATTGCATTAAAAAGTCAAGAGCTGATCATGGTTCAGATTCGGTGGAACTTGTACGTTGAGGGAGTACAAGGTGGATAAGATCCTTTCTTTGGGCCATTCGTTAATGGAGAACGGATTCCTCGCTGCTATCCTAGAGCTGCATCTCACGAGCTAGGCTGTATCGAAGTCTTCAGTGTTAGGATCCTGAATCTCATCCAGAGAATCTCAGACGAGCCTAATAGACCTGTGGTCCACAGATCTAGTTCCTCACTTGAAACGATGCCTTCTCCGCAGGTCCGTTCAGTTGTTTGGATGCTTCCCTTCCGAAGACCTTCAAACTCAAACTTCAAACCTGTATTCCCGTCCGACTTCCTGGTACCATCTCCTCCGCTCAGTTTGTCATCTGATCAATCTTGAGCCTTTTTTGGCTATCGCTATCAATGCAGTGAACCGTTATTGATCAGGAATGTTTTGGTTCCTATATAACCTCGGTTCCCTGAGATAGATGGGAACGAACATTGCGTAAGCTTTTAACAGTTTAGCCAACACTTACGCTTTTCATCCCAACCCCAAGAGAGCGAAATTGTGTTTTACCCTAAGGAAGTGCCCTATGTTAAGCCAAAGAAGGAGTAGCAGAGATGTGTGTTAGCAGATTCAGGGAGCTAGAGATGGGAGAAACGAAGATGCTGGCGACCCCTGCTGGTCAAAATGCAACAAAAACTCAGGCCAAACAAACAGCTTTTACAAACCCGTTGCAAATGTTTTATTAGGGGTTCAAGCATGAAATGCTGAAACCCTATTGTAATTGTAAGGTTTCGTAAAACGCATCGTGCAGGCCAAACCGTAAGGCCTAGAGACATGAAACCTGGTCAGATGGTAGGCCTCAGTTTGGGGACAACCTATCAGAGTATGACCCCGAATGGCCCATAGGTGGCGCTACAGCAACCAAAAGTTCAAAATTGCTCATCACTCTTAGGCTGTTTGTCCCAGGATCAAGTGTCTTATATCGTTGGAATCCGTGGCTCAAGGCGGACAAAATGGCTATCTCCAATTTTCTGCTATGTCGAAAATTTTCTGCTATGTCGAATTTTGTCCAAAACCTACTTTTGCGAACTAGTCCCTGGTTTTTCGCCCGATCGGAACCAAACCAGTCTAGGACAATTCTCTGGACTCTCTAGATCAATAATTATTGAAAAAAAGTTGAACTTTTGCATTTGGATGGCTATAACAGGGTCATTTAGAAGAGGGATGTACCAAAATACACTCAAAAGACTCTAAATTCTAAGGGAAAACTCAAAACTTCCCGAAAATTGGTGGGCATGTGTGGCATTAGATCCTTAACAAGCATGCAACGCTTTATAGAGATCGGACCATAGGTGGCGCTATAACCATATGTTTCCTATGGTAAATTGCCTATATTGCCTGTAATTTGAGTTTTCCATCTATTTCAGTGTTTAAAATCTTGCTAAATAAAACTTGATGTCTTTTGATGCTTGTGTGCTTAAAGGCCTTAAAGGCTTGAACCCCGCTAAATGCTGCTAGCAGCTTTAATTGAAAATATCAATTAAATGCAATTAATATTATATCAAATGCAATTAACAAATCATACAATACCATTAAACATTATGTGTCTGTATGTGTTCTTTTATCAAGAGACATTTAACTACTATTATTCCTTTTAATTATGCAAATGCCTCGTTAAAACGTCTACAAATGTATAAAACTGATCAGATATTAGGTAAAACCATAGAGACTGGTTCAACGGTTTGCCACTGGGGGTCATCTCAGGAATCCGTTGTCAGTGAACTATTGAACAGAAGAGAACTCAGCCTTTAAATCTCCTTTGTAAAAGCTTTACGAGGCATAAATCACTTTAGATGAGCTCAGAAATAGTTCACTGACAACTACTAAATGTTTTATAACTACCTGAATTAATCATGAATTACAGTGGAAATACATGTTTATAAAGCATTTATTAACACACTGAGTAACTATTACAATATGTCTAAATAATATGTATAAATGTACATTTAAATAGTTTATTAACCTTTACTTACACTTTCAAAATGATCTGATGAACCACTGACAACTCCTAAATAACTGGTTTGTAAATAATGTAATACTTTAATTTAGAAATTATAAATTGATCATTTATAAAGTATGAAAATACAATTATTAAACACAGTATAGATATGCTTATAAATCAAGAATAGCTGTATTTATAAACTGCTTAGTAATGTCTATTAATGCTTTATAAATGATGAATTAACTATTTACTAATGCTTAACTAATGCTTCATAGCGTGTAGTTATTATAAAGAGTTACCCAATGCGGTAAAGATGCCTGTAAGAATAGGAAGAAAGAGTTACACAAATGTTTTGTGAATTTATTTTATTTCTGAAAGTGTATGAGCCAATCACAGCGGAGGTCAAGGTACAAGGAAAGAGAGAAGAACTCGGGTGGTTTGGTGAAGAGAAAAACACGCTTGCGTTGAATGCAATGCACGAGCCAGATAAGTAAAAGTGTCCAACAAGGACTCTTATACAAATTGTTAATGGCGATACTTCTGTCTGTGTGAGTGGTAAACTCATTACAGTAAGACAGAAATAAGTTTAAGTTAGCCGCTGATTTAGCGGTTATGTTTTGCATGGACTTTGCTGACAAGCTAGCGGCCAGCGACCTCGATTAGTAAAGCCTGTGTGGAGACTGACGATGATCAAAGACCTTTTGCTAACCCTAAGCTAGGGGTTTTTGCCAGCTATTTTATTTTCTTGGGCCCTTAAGTTGTGTATGTGAATTTGAACGCATTTGTGATCTGAAAAGTGAGTTGGACCAGATAGAGTTAATTGCTGACCTTCTTTTTCTAAGTAAATCTGGTATACTTTTTTTTATAAAACAGTTGTGGTTACTGACTCTTTTGATTTTTTTAAGTTAATTAAGAAAAAGAGTAAAATTGTGATTTAAATAGGAAAGTGTTTCTAGAATAAAAGTCATTCCAGGACATTTCATTTCCTGTAAAAGTGTAAATATTACTGCTTAATTAGTGATTTAACAGGGGAAAGCATTTCATATAATAAGTTAGTAATAACACTCAGAATCACAAGTTAAACACAGATAAGTTTATTAGTGAAACATCACTTATTTGAATAAAATGTATATAAGGCCCTGTTTACAGGTAACCTTGTTTACTTCTTCACAGCAGAAGTGGGCACAGGTTAATAGATGAATTGTTGGCGACAGAATGAATTCCCCAATCCTCCAACTCAACTACCAGGGTTCCTGTGGCAGTCGCTGGAGGAGTACCTGCACACAAGCACAGACATTAGAAAAAGGCTAAGCTAGCAATAATTAATTGCTTGGAAAAGGAATACTAATTACCATCATCCACGGACAAAATGATCGCTGTGTATTTGCCATCTTTGACATGGGGAGATTCTCTATCGATAAGGTCTTTGACTTTAATTACGACGGTGTCTTGATTTGCATTCAACCAGCCGGCAGGATCACTGCCGATTTCATACCTGGGAGGAAGCAAAACATACAGGTTAAAACTTGAATTGTTACGCAAGAACATCTTAATGTTGGTTACACAACGTACTGCCTGTAAGTTAAAAATCATTTGAAGTTCAATGGATATGCAGGCATGCTGTCATTTGAATTCTGGGTAGAAGAGATTTGACATTGGAAGGTGTTATGTATTCCCTGGCTTTGTGTTTTGTACGTTCTGTTAATTGGATTTTTAGTTTGCATTTTACTAGTTTTCAATTCTGTGTGCCATTTTTGTTGTTTTGTTGTTTTTTTGGTTGATAACTTCTGTGATCATTCCCAGGTTCCCAGGTCTTATTTGTCTATTTCCCTCTAGTATTTAAACCCCAGTGTTTGTGTTCCTTGGCGAGTATTGTCCTACACAGATGTACGTTTAGTGCTACTTAATCGGATCCCTGGTTCTCTGTTGAGGATTTGCTATTATGTTTATTTTTATTTTTTAAACTCTTTGCGTTTGGATTCAGCTCTCACTTGTTTTTGAGGTAAACTAATGTTACAAAAGACTTGACCTCGATGGATCCAGCAATTAGTTTAACTTGGCTCCGGCAAGGCAACCGTTCCCTCGAGGACCGGTTTTTGGATATGTCCTACCTCACAGATTTCCCAGACTTTGCCCTCATTGACATTTGCTGCCACGGACTCAACAACCATTACCAAACCATACTCGTCCGTGATGGTGGATCTCTGGTGTAATTCCTGGACTATGGTAGAGGGCTGGTAGAGGAGGACTACATATTTAAAAAATTGAAAAATTTTGGTTGGGGTTGCGTGTAGGTATGGACCTCAAGCTCCGGTGGCGGAAGTGCCTGAACCACCCCACAGTACAGAACCACAGTACAGATCCCAGCGTTTCCAAGTCCGATGGTCCAGAGTCCAGGGGTCTCTGCGCCGCCATGTCCGGTCTTCTCGGCAAACACTACAGCTCTTCCTGAGGTGGCGACAAATGCTAAGGATCTTCTTGAGGACCACTCAACCACTACTGATCCTCTCGAGGTGGTGCTGACCGCTCCTGAGCCTTCTGCCTGTTCTGTCACGACCAAGGAAGCCATCCTTGAAGTCTCAACCTGTCCTGTATTGACCAAGAAAGCCTTCTCTGAACCCTCTGTGCTTCCTGTTATGGCCACAAATGCCATTTCTAAAGTCTGTGTTCTCTGTTTTAGTTCTGCTGAAGCTGCCATGGTGGTTCGGCCTGCTCCGCTCCACCACTCCACCACCTCCTGGACTCATGTTTGTTTGTTTTTTTGGGAGCGCCTGGAATCAGCTCTTTAAGGGGAGACTCTTTTACATATTCCATGGCTTTATATTTCATCAAGGACCACACCAAAGACTCACACATTTCCCAGACTTTGCCCTCCTTGACTTTAACTGCCATGTACACAACAACCATTACCAACCCATACTCGTCCGTGATGGTCCATGGGGGTCGCTGGAGAAATTCCAGGACTATGCCCTTTAAATAAGTGGTTTATTTTACAATGTGGGGTGGTAGAGGAGGACCCTTCCTCTAAACACTTTTTTGAGGGGAGGGTAGGTATGGGTCTCAAGCTCCGGTGGCGGCAATGCCTGGCCCACCATGGATCCCAGTGTTTCCAAGTCCGGTGGTCCAGAGTCCAGTGTTCTCTGCGCTGCAATGTCCAGTGGTCTAGGTGAACACTACAGCTCTTCCTGAGGTGGCAACGAACGCTAAGGATCCTCTTGAGGAGGCGGCAACCACTACTGATCCTCTCGAAGGGGGGGCCGACCGCTCCTGAACCTTCTGCCTGTTCTGTCTTGACCAAGAAAGCCAACCTTGAAGTCTCAACCTGTCCTGTACTGACCAAGAAAGCCTTCTCTGAACCCTCTGTGGTTCCTGTTATAGTCACAGATGCCATTTCTAACCTCTCTGTTTTAGCTCTGCCGAAGCTGCCATGGAGGTTCTGCCTGCTCTACCGGTTTTGCCTGCTCCGTCTGCCTTGGTGGTCTTCAGCTTTGCCTACTCCGCCCTGGCTCTCTAATCCTTCTCAGTCTCCAATACCACCACATTGGCCTGACCCGCCATCCCTCCCCCTGATTTGCCTCCGCTCCATCACCCTCTTGGACTCACGTTTGTTGTTTCTTGGGAGCATCTGGAATCCTCTCCTTAAGGGGGGACTTTAACGTATTCCCTGGCTTTATGTTTCATGGGTTTTGTGTGTTGTGTATTGGACCTTTAGTTTGCATTTTACCCTGTTTCTTTTCCTGTTTCCTGTCCTGTGTGCAATCTTTGTAGTTCTGTGATCATTCCTAGTTGTCATTTTTGCATATTACAAGTATTTAAACCCCAGTGTTTGTGTTCCTTGTCGAGTCACTGCCATTATATATCTTTGAAGAGCCAGGACTTTTTAAATATATCTCTGATTTTATTTGTCTGAAAGAAGAATGTCATACACACCTAGGATGACTTGAGAGAGTAAATCATTGGGTTATAAATTTTTTTGGGGTGAACTAACCCTTTAAGACATAACTAAATATGTTTACATTTTACATTTGGCAGACGCTTTTATCCAAAGCGACTTACAGTACCCATATTACAGAGACAATCCCCCTGGAGCAACATGGAGTAAAGTGCCTTGCTCAAGGACACACTGGTGGCGACTGCTGGGATCGAACCAGCAACCTTCTGCATATCAGTTCAGTGGTTTAACCCACTGAACTGTTTAGTAGGATACTTGCTGAGGCGGGCATTTTATGGCATCATTTTTGTGAATTTGTTAGTTCAAGTATTCACGCGCTGTCCGAGATGTGGCTTTAGAATTGAGTTCCCTTTCGCGTCTTCTTTTCTCTTGAATATTTAAATTGGCAAGGCTTAAACTTTCGTGACAATGCAGCGCTGGCTGCTCAACTGTCCCGCGCATCATTCACATTTCTTTATGTTCATTTTTTCACAACATTAGCATAGTTAGAATTCATGAAAATGTTACAGACCAACTGCTGAGTGACACAGTTCCATTTACTTTCCGCATTTGGTGCTTGACAAGTTCATTTTAGGCCCTGGATATAGGCCTTGCTAGATAGTTGCTAAGGTGGTTCTCAATGGTTAATAGAGCTATTGACATTCATGAAAAGTTAATCAATGCAAGTCTATGGGATTTTTATTGTTCGCTTCTGGAAATCTCTAAAGAAACAAGCCAGAATTGCCAAATGGAGTAATGAATTTAGCAACATGTCTTACGTTATCTTCTGTGAGGTTTGAGTTGCATTATCATTGCTCTCAGTCACAGTAATAACAGCTGTGCCAGTGGTCATCAATCCACCTCCTTCCAGGTCAGCAGCCGTAACTGTCAAAGTGTATCTGGGCCATTTCTGAAAGGGAAGATGTTTTCAGGTGAGTTTGTTTTCATTAAAATCATTCTTCGCCACTGCGAGATCCATTCATCAGATTTCTCACCTCTCTGTCCAAACCTTCAGAATTCACAGAAATTCCTCCAGTAAAAGAGTTGATTTGAAACATGTTTGGATTTGGCAATTCTGGTTCTTGATTAATGATTTTGTATATGACCTCTGCATTGTAAGTCCTTATGTCATCTGCATCAGTGGCTGTGACGGTCATAAACTCAAGACCTTCAGTGAGAGAAGAATAAAGACTGATTCGGTGGTACGAGTTGAAGAGGCATTTGAAGAATCTGCACCATACACCTACCTATTTTAGCAGCTTCAGGAACTTCTCCATTGAATCGATTTTGTGTAAAAACAGGAGGATTATCATTTTCGTCAATCACAGTTACAACAATTTCCTTTGCTATTTCTGCTTTAGTAGACCCATCAACTCCAGTAGCATGAGCTACAAGCTGAAGACAGAAGAAGAAATACAGGCAAATATTTGAGGTTGTATCTTTAAGTTCATGTCTGTAAGCTTTGTCACATAAATATGAAAGTTTGACTTAATTTTTAGTAGTTATACAAATGACAAAAAATACAAACAATTTACGGTCTCTGCAAACACATCAGAACACATCATGTGTGTCAAGCCATTTCACAGGGCCTTTTATCTGATTAACTGATCACAGCTTTCCAAGAATTAACCCCTAGAGGTCGAAGATCACGCCGACGTGACCGCCTCGATTTTTGTTCTTATCAGTGCCAAAGAGACTAAAATTACTATGTCAGTTTTTATCATTCAGGCAAGTGTTATACATCATTATAATCTGTTAAATTTCTTCTTCTATTTGTGTACAGTCACAATAACAACAAAATGTTGTGCTTTTTGCAAAATTAAGAAAACAAACATGAAGTGTGATCTGCAGCCTCTCTGTCAATGAAGTCTAATTTGATCTTCTTCATAAAATTAACTGTAACATAGTGAATACTTGTCCAACAAACATGAGACATATGTCTAAAGAAACATGACATGACAGAAATGTCAGGTTTTAAACAATGTAAACCAAATCGAAAACAAATATTCTGTGTTTATGTAATCTGTTGTAGAGAGATGTCAGTCATTCGCAAGCCTCTTCATTATCCGCTAATGGGGCCACGCCCACTGAGCACACGCTCTTTTAAGCTTCAAATACTGACGCGATCCATGCGAGTATCCCCGCCCACATCAACGCGTAAACACACATCAAGTTTAGAGCATGTACTTTACATAGTTTTGAGATGTGGTGAGGAATAATCCTGAAATAATTGACCTAAGAAGAAAAGCTGTTTATTTCTAAGAGTAACTGATCCAGCCGAGGATTGTGAGGAAAGTTTATTCTGTTAGTGTCTGTGAATATTAAACTGCAAAAAGACTGTTTTAATATGAATCCTGCTGTGACACAAAATATCATAGACGTAAGACTGTTTAGACAATGTTTATCTGGCCTGTTTTGGACAGATTATAAAGTGTTTACTGTAAAATAGCCTAGTGTCACATCAATAAATCTTTTTTTCACAAATTTCTGCTCAGATGCTATAAGTTTTGTGTACAATAAGCTACTTGTTGTAGCCATTAAAATGTACACTCACCTAAAGGATTATTAGGAACACCTGTTCAATTTCTCATTAATGCAATTATCTAATCAACCAATCACATGGCAGTTGATTCAATGCATTTAGGGGTGTGGTCCTGGTCAAGACAATCTCCTGAACTCCAAACTGAATGTCAGAATGGGAAAGAAAGGGGATTTAAGCAATTTTGAGCGTTGCATGGTTGTTGGTGTCCGACGGGCTGGTCTGAGTATTTCACAATCTGCTCAGTTACTGGGATTTTCACGCACAACCATTTCTAGGGTTTACAAAGAATGGTGTGAAAAGGGAAACACATCCAGTATGGGGCAGTCCTGTGGGCCAAAATGCCTTGTTGATGCTAGAGGTCAGAGGAGAATGGGCCGACTGATTCAAGCTGATAGAAGAGCAACTTTGACTGAAATAACCACTCGTTACAACCGAGGTATGCAGCAAAGCATTTGTGAAGCCACAACACGCACAACCTTGAGGTGGATGGGCTACAACAGCAGAAGACCCCACCGGGTACCACTCATCTCCACTACAAATAGGAAAAAGAGGCTACAATTTGCACAAGCTCACAAAATTGGACAGTTGAAGACTGGAAAAATGTTGCCTGGTCTGATGAGTCTGGATTTCTGTTGAGACATTCAGATGGTAGAGTCAGAATTTGGTGTAAACAGAATGAGAACATGGATCCATCATGCCTTGTTACCACTGTGCAGGCTGGTGGTGGTGGTGTAATGGTGTGGGGGATGTTTTCTTGGCACACTTTAGGCCCCTTAGTGCCAATTGGGCATGGTTTAAATGCCACGGCCTACCTGAGCATTGTTTCTGACCATGTCCATCCCTTTATGACCAGCATGTGCCCATCCTCTGATGGCTACTTCCAGCAGGATAATGCCCCATGTCACAAAGCTCCAATCATTTCAAATTGGTTTCTTGAACATGACAATGAGTTCACTTTACTAAAATGGCCCCCACAGTCCCCAGATCTCAACCCAATATTTGGGATGTGGTGGAACGGGAGCTTCGTGCCCTGGATGTGCATCCCACAAATCTCCATCAACTGCAAGATGCTATCCTATCAATATGGGCCAGCATTTCTAAAGAATGCTTTCAGCTCCTTGTTGAATCAATGCCACGTAGAATTAAGGCAGTTCTGAAGGCCAAAGGGTATTAGTGTGTATTATACACAGTATTAGTGTGGTGCTCCTAATAATCCTTTAGGTGAGTGTATTTTGTTTCCTATTGATGTTTAAATATTATAGCCTAATGTTATTTTTTCATTTAATATATGTTGATTATGAAAAGTGAACAGCACAAGTAATAAAGGAGACAACATAAGATGTGCAATATGTCGAGAGATATGGAGTGAGTGAGACATGATTTTGACCACTTCATTTAGTTTTGTTTTGTAGAAAGCCTTTCTTGTAAGTGAATTTCGTTTTGTATAAAATGTATCTTAATTTTAATCAATGTTTCATCAGCCAATTGCTTGGATTTAATAAATAAGAAGCAAATATAGCAGACAATGGCCTATAATAATGACATTGCACGGTGCGTCTCATAAATGAATGGAAACTTGAACTTGAGTATTGTGTGTATCGGATAGTTAACAAAATCAAATGATTCAGAAATGATCCATTAAAATGACTGGGTAAAAAGTGTCCGAATCAACCTGAATTCATCTATACTATATAAAATCATAATTGCATTGCATGTTGTTTTAAATCCCAAATATTTTACTTATAACATTTATCATTACCAATTATTCAGTTATTTGTATTTACTGAATACTGAATTGAGTTCAATGTCACAATATTAGTGTTTTTTTAGCATGAGACTTCTTTCAAAAACATAAAAAATAGTAATATCAAATCTTTTGATAATTTAACATATAATAGGCCTTTGTAATGTGCCTTTGGCTCTCACTTTATTTTGTTAACTGTATTCTATATAAACTACAAAAAATATATATTTCTTTTGTCCTGTTGCTTGACTCCCTCAGTCACATACCTGAGGCTCATTCATTATGCGGCTCATTATGTGGTTATTTTGTCCTCTCAGGTGTGAATCACAGCATTATTCATGATCATTCGCACCCCTTCGCATACGGTCTTACAAAATTTAAATCAATATATTGTTATATTTGAATGAGTAGGCACAATGATTCTCACATCAGTTTGAAGCAAAAACTCTAGGCAACAACACCCATTAATCAGAAGTCTTGTGGACACACTGTTTTGTGGCCTTAATTCAGTGACATTTTTTTTATTTTATTTTTTGAAAATAATGCATTCTCTCAAAAATACAAGCATGTACATACATGTTGCTCACGTATTATGGTAGCCCAGTTTGTGCTGAATACAGTGTAATGACACTTTTGCCATTAATGTGTTTATAAGCAACTGAAAAAAGCACAAATGTCAGAACTTCTAAAGGGCCCCAAAACTATGCAGACTTCTAGGGGTTAAGAATGAACACACAGTCCAATGCTGAAATACACTAAGAACTAACTGTTGATTTTAAAAGTTAGAGACACTAAAAAATCAACTTACTCTGTATGAGGCTTTTGTTTCTCTGTCGATTGGCCGAGTCAATAACAGATTCCCTGATAATCTGTCTATAGTAAAAATCCCTTTAGGATCCAGATCTGCCCCTTCACCTGTGATATTGTATTGCATGTCATATTCAGCAGCATTGTCCGACCTTATCTAAATACAGAAAGAAATAAGAGAACAAAGTCAATAACAGACCATCTTGTCCATCTCATTTTGAACATTCCCTTCATGACTTTCACTCACCCGGACCAGCTTCATTGGGAAAGGACCTTTGCTGTTCTCAAGTACTCTGATCGGAGGAATAATCCAATCTCTCTTTGCTCTCTTCAGACCCGTTGAAGACTTTGGAATCGTCAGAACCAGATCATCAGAGGGAGATTCCATCTGAAAATGTTAGTAAAAGACACTGATCAACAAAGCGTTTGTTTACAATTAAATACAGCACACAAGTTATTGCCCAGTAACACTTTATAATAACATCTAGTTATAAGTAATTTATAAAATATTAGTTAATGATGAACTAATCATTTACAAAACATGACTATATGTTCATATATTATTAATAAGTGGTATGCTATCAGGCATAACATTATGACCATAATGACAGGTGAAGTGAAAAACACTGATGATCTCTTCATCACCTGTTAGTGGGTGGGATATATTAGGCAGCAAGTGAACATTTTGTCCTCAAAGTTGATGCGTTAGAAGCAGGAAAAATGGGCAAGCGTGAGGATTTGAGCGAGTTTGACAAGGGCCAGATTGTGATAGCTAGACGACTGGGTCAGAGCATATCTCCAAAACTGCAGCTCTTGTGGGGTGTTCCCGGTCTGCAGTGGTCAGTCTCTATCAAAAGTTCTCCAAGGAAGGACCAGTGGAGAACCGGCCACAGGGTCATGGGCGGCCGAGGCTCATTGATGCACGTGGGGAGCGAAGGCTGGCCCGTGTGGTCCGATCAAACAGACGAGCTACTGGAGCTCAAACTGCTCCAGAAGTTAATGCTGGTTCTGATAGAAAGGGCTCAGAACACACAGAGCATCTCAGTTTGAGGAGTATGGGGCGGCACAGCCGCTGACCAGTCAGGATGCCCATTCATTTCAAAACACAACAGGCCAAGGTGGCCTGGTCTGATGAATCACGTGTTCTTCTACATCAAGTGGATGGCCGGGTGTGTGTGCGTGGCTTACCTGGGGAACACATGGCACCAGGTGCACTATGGGAAGAAGGCGTGGCGGCGGAGGCAGTGATGCTTTGGGCAATGTTCTGCTGGGAAACCTTGGGTCCTGCATTCCTTGTGGATGTGACTTTGACACGTCCCACCTACCTAAGCATTGTTGAGACCATGTCCAGCCTTTCATGGAGACGGTATTCCCTGCTGGCTGTGGCTTTTTCAGCAGATAATGTGCCGCCACAAAGCACAAATGCTTCAGGAATGGTTTGAGGAGCACAACGACGAGTTTGAGGCGTTGACTTGGCCTCCAAATTCCCCAGATCTCAATCCAATCGTAAGTGACTTATAACTGAACGTTATAATAAAGTGTTACACAAGTATTCATTTATGGGGTGGTGTACATTTTGGGGTCCCTATTCAATAAACCACTTTAGAGTGATTCGAGAACTTTACTCTTCATGGCTGGCTGTACATTATTCCCTTACATATGATAAATGGAGTAGAATGTAAAACTGTAAATCATACAGTTTAGGTAATCATAGGTTTTAGGCTTTAGCTTTGTATGAATGAAAGATATCGGCTAATATTTTTTGTTGTTTGAAACCAGAGAGGGTTGTGACAAATTACATTCATCAGTAGGGATTAGAAATTTCATGAATCTAAAACTTCACCAATAATTATTCCTAAACATGTACAGAAATTGATCATTGAATATGTTCATAGTAAAGTAGCACACATAAAAACTCCAATAGAGGTCAGGCTTTCGCTGTACTGACAGCAGTATCTTGAAGGAACTAGTTTGTACCTCTGAAGAGGAGATGTTCATGACCGTGTTCATGTGATGGTCCTCATGAGTGTGGGCACGCTCAACTCTGACAGATACCGTGTGTTTCTTGCCACTGGAGTCCCAAGCGTGCACAGAAAACACCTTGTGGCCTTCATGAAGAGTCACTTGTCTCTTGAGTGTTACAGTCCCATCCGTGTCCACATCAAACCACTTGTCAGAGGACTGAAAGAGCGTTCTTGTTCTTCCATCGCATGTATTGAAAATTACTGTGAGAAAAGGGATTCAATTGGCTCAATAAAGCATCTTGTCACGCATGTAAACCTGGTTCCCTAAGTGAGGAACAAGACGCTGTGTCAGTAACTGATGCTATGGGAACACACTCCAAGTATGACAATGAGCTGTTTATATTGTAATACTTCATGATTAGTCAGGAAATCAGGGTTACCAAGCCGATACTTCATTTTTAAAATGTAACAATACCATCCTCTCTCTCAGTGTATAAATTTGACCCTACTCCATCATCTGCATCTGAGCAGTCCAACTTTTTTCATGGCACAAGTCTCCTTATCCAAAAGTTCAGAATATACCAAAGAGGGCCACGCTTCCTGACCACTCAGGGGAAGACGTTCGACCTACCTGCTGCCAAACTAGTCTAAAGCAGACCTATGCCCCAAATGGATGCTACCTGGGTTACCCATATGGGCCCAGTAGGGGCCCAGTATGAGCCCATCAATACCCCTTTTCCACCAGTGCTGGTGCTAGTTCGGAGCCAGAGCCTAGTTTCAAATCGGTTCTTTGTGTTTTCACACCCAAAGCACCAGCTCCGAGCCAGGAAAAGTGGTTCTTTGGTAGCACCAAAACATTGCTCAGCTAGAAGTAAGAACCGGTTGTTTCAGGGGCTGGCGGCGGGGTTACCGTGACCAACAAGACCAACACAAACTTGTGACCGCCATTTTTTAAATAGCAGCTAATGGAGCTAACACCTGCTGCTTGTTTGTAATCTCCGTCTATACAAATCACGGCAAGCTGCACGAATGCGTTGGATTCACTGTGTTTTGATGCCGATGTAGGATCGTAAAGCCATGAGCATCAATAGTAACGCAACCTTCGCCATTGTTGATGGAAGGCTTGTTCGAGATGCATCGGCGCTGTGCTCTAAACTAGTACCCGGTTCATTCTGGTGGAAAAGGGGTACAAGAGACCCATCATCAACCCATCTGGGCTAACCAATGTCGGGCCTCCATGGAAACTGAGGACAAAATTAGCTGGGTCCCAGTTGGATAGCCCAGGTGGGCCCCAGATATCATGCTTATTGCTAACGGTGATGATACACGGGGCAACTTTTTGAGCAATGCTGCATCCATGCTAGGCTGCATGGAAGGGTAGGGAGTTCTAGCCCAGAACAGAACCATTCCGCCAATTCAAACTGTATGCTATTTGTTAATCATCTTCGACAATAGTGCTCCTGACAGAAACACTTTTAATTGTAAAGTTATCAGTGTGAGCAGAGCATGTAAGTGTGGCTTGAGTATAACAAACACCCAAGTACTTAATGTGTGTGTCTCCGCTTGAACACAGAAACATACACTTATAAAAAAGCATAGTGTTACCTGGGATAACTCTTACTGTGGTTTGCTGGAAATTCTAACAAAACACATGCAGATAATTCATTTCCTGAATAAGAAAATCTGAGGAGCGATAGTGCATCCTTTTAAGGCTCAGCTGGAGGGTGTCCTCATAGTATCATCTACCGACACAGCATAACGTGAATCTATGAAAGAGAACACTTATTTATGGCATACATCATTAATCAAAACTTATTTGTGAGCTTCGACCCTTATACTTGAGTTAGACCCTGATTTCTGATGGAACTCTGAATTTAGTGGATACATGGCATGTATGACATTTGATTGAATGTTTTAGTTGAGGAATTATTGATCCAAATACTAAAAATATTTAAACAAACACTCCAAATGTTAATTTGCTTCAGTGTTTTAAAGACATTTGTGAACACAGCCTACCTCTTCCTAGTCTTTCTCCTTGGTGAAGGTCATCTCTGTGCACTTTAAAAACCAGCAACTCCGACTCAAAGCCAGGAGCACATGAAGACTCCTCCGCAAATCCACACACAAAAGCCTAAGTTGAAACATATTAAATCCCTTTATATAATAAATATATTTCAAAACACAACTGGGGGCATTACGTACAGTGTGAACTTTTATCTTTGAAGTTTGAATGACTTTTCAAATAAATCAGCATGCCATTATAGAACATGAATAACACCTTTTCACGTCATTGACTTTACTACCTTTGCTAGTGTTTTGGAAGAATGAGTTGATTTGAGACATTTATGACGCATTTTGGTAGTTCCCTTTGGAGTGAACTCAACGCTGCATCATGGTGTTGACGCAATGGGAACACCTTTGGCATGCGTGGTTTGGGTCTTGTGTCTGCCGAGGGAGTGCAGCGATTCGATCGTGGGGATTGAAGGTGGAGTGGGCAAAGGTTTTCTAGATGGGTCAAAGACGAAGCTCTGATGCTCTCAGGCCTTGGAAGCCCACTTTGTGGTCTCTTCCGACCTGTCCGAGAGCATATTATTAGCAGATCTAATTCAGAATTTGTCTGTTTGCTCCTCTGGAGGAACCCTGCTTAATGACTACATAATGCATGCTGCAGGGGCTTAGGCCCAGGGAATGGGTAGTTGACAGACCAGGGACTGGACTGGATTTCCTTTTGCATCCCACCCTCTTGCTTCCTTGCTGTAAGAGCAGTGCATGTAAACCTCACTCCTCTGATTCAAGAGGCGCTCTAGCAACTGAGTCTAGACACTGCGGTCTTTAGCCTTTGTGGTTTGAACTGGAGGGGCAACACTTTCTCTTCCGAAGAGGATTGAGGGTTAGAACGGGCAGTTGTTAGAGCAGATAAATTGAGCTCTAAAGGATGGTGCACCACGCTCTCTTCTTTAGCCTCCAGTTCTTTTTGACTATTGAGGTGGGATATGGGTAGGGTTAGGGACAGGTGTGGTGGTATGGGTAAGTTTAAAGGTAGGGTTAGGAACAGGTGTGGTGGTGTGGGTAAGTTTAAGGGTAGGGTTAGGGACAGGTGTGGTGGTGTGGGTAAGTTTAAAGGTAGGGTTAAGGACAGGTGTGGGTAAGTTTAAGGGTAGGGTTAGGGACAGGTGTGGTGGTGTGGGTAAGTTTAAAGGTAGGGTTAGGGACAGGTGTGGGTAAGTTTAAGGGTAGGGTTAGGGACAGGTGTGGTGGTATGGGTAAGTTTAAGGGTAGGGTTAGGGACAGGTGTGGTGGTGTGGGTAAGTTTAAAGGTAGGGTTAGGGACAGGTGTGGGTAAGTTTAAGGGTAGGGTTAGGGACAGGTGTGGTGGTATGGGTAAGTTTAAAGGTAGGGTTAGGGACAGGTGTGGTGGTGTGGGTAAGTTTAAGGGTAGGGTTAGGGACAGGTGTGGTGGTGTGGGTAAGCTTAAGGGTAGAGTTAGGGACAGGTGTGGTGGTATGGGTAAGCTTAAGGGTAGGGTTAGGGACAGGTGTGGTGGTGTGGGTAAGTTTAAGGGTAGGGTTAGGGACAGGTGTGGTGGTGTGGGTAAGTTTAAGGGTAGGGTTAGGGACAGGTGTGGTGGTGTGGGTAAGTTTAAGGGTAGAGTTAGGGACAGGTGTGGTGGTGTGGGTAAGTTTAAGGGTAGGGTTAGGGACAGGTGTGGTGGTGTGGGTAAGTTTAAGGGTAGGGTTAGGGACAGGTGTGGTGGTGTGGGTAAGTTTAAGGGTAGGGTTAGGGACAGGTGTGGTGGTGTGGGTAAGTTTAAGGGTAGGGTTAGAGACAGGTGTGGTGGTATGGGTAAGTTTAAGGGTAGCGTTAGGGACAGGTGTGGTGGTGTGGGTAAGTTTAAGGGTAGGGTTAGGGACAGGTGTGGTGGTGTGGGTAAGTTTAAGGGTAGGGTTAGGGACAGGTGTGGTGGTGTGGGTAAGTTTAAGGGTAGCGTTAGGGACAGGTGTGGTGGTATGGGTAAGTTTAAGGGTAGGGTTAGGGACAGGTGTGGTGGTATGGGTAAGTTTAAGGGTAGGGTTAGGGACAGGTGTGGTGGTGTGGGTAAGTTTAAAGGTAGGGTTAGGGACAGGTGTGGGTAAGTTTAAGGGTAGGGTTAGGGACAGGTGTGGTGGTATGGGTAAGTTTAAAGGTAGGGTTAGGGACAGGTGTGGTGGTGTGGGTAAGTTTAAGGGTAGGGTTAGGGACAGGTGTGGTGGTGTGGGTAAGCTTAAGGGTAGAGTTAGGGACAGGTGTGGTGGTATGGGTAAGCTTAAGGGTAGGGTTAGGAACAGGTGTGGTGGTGTGGGTAAGTTTAAGGGTAGGGTTAGGGACAGGTGTGGTGGTGTGGGTAAGTTTAAGGGTAGGGTTAGGGACAGGTGTGGTGGTGTGGGTAAGTTTAAGGGTAGAGTTAGGGACAGGTGTGGTGGTGTGGGTAAGTTTAAGGGTAGGGTTAGGGACAGGTGTGGTGGTGTGGGTAAGTTTAAGGGTAGGGTTAGGGACAGGTGTGGTGGTGTGGGTAAGTTTAAGGGTAGGGTTAGGGACAGGTGTGGTGGTGTGGGTAAGTTTAAGGGTAGGGTTAGAGACAGGTGTGGTGGTATGGGTAAGTTTAAGGGTAGCGTTAGGGACAGGTGTGGTGGTGTGGGTAAGTTTAAGGGTAGGGTTAGGGACAGGTGTGGTGGTGTGGGTAAGTTTAAGGGTAGGGTTAGGGACAGGTGTGGTGGTGTGGGTAAGTTTAAGGGTAGCGTTAGGGACAGGTGTGGTGGTGTGGGTAAGTTTAAGGGTAGGGTTAGGGACAGGTGTGGTGGTGTGGGTAAGTTTAAGGGTAGGGTTAGAGACAGGTGTGGTGGTATGGGTAAGTTTAAGGGTAGGGTTAGGAACAGGTGTGGTGGTGTGGGTAAGTTTAAGGGTAGGGTTAGGGACAGGTGTGGTGGTGTGGGTAAGTTTAAGGGTAGGGTTAGGAACAGGTGTGGTGGTGTGGGTAAGTTTAAGGGTAGGGTTAGGGACAGGTGTTGTGGTGTGGGTAAGTTTAAGGGTAGGGTTAGGGACAGGTGTGGTTGTGTGGGTAAGTTTAAGGGTAGGGTTAGGGACAGGTGTGGTGGTGTGGGTAAGTTTAAGGGTCGGGTTAGGAACAGGTGTGGTGGTGTGGGTAAGTTTAAGGGTAGGGTTAGGGACAGGTGTGGTGGTGTGGGTAAGTTTAAGGGTAGGGTTAGGGACAGGTGTGGTTGTGTGGGTAAGTTTAAGGGTAGGGTTAGAGACAGGTGTGGTGGTGTGGGTAAGTTTAAGGGTAGGGTTAGGGACAGGTGTGGTGGTATGGGTAAGTTTAAGGGTCGGGTTAGGGACAGGTGTTGGGGTATGGGTAAGATTAAGGGTAGGGTTTGGTGTAAGGGAAGTTTCAACTGTGTAATTACAAATGTAACTACAGAAATTAATTACAGATGAAATTACATGCAGGTATTTTTTTAAAACTGTAAGTACAATGTAAAAACATGTATGTACACAATAAGTGCATTGTATCAAATTATTAATTAAAATGTTAGTACATAGTAGTTAAGGCCTCCTAATATAAAGTGGGTCTGTACTTTTGTCTGGATTTAAAAATAAACCTACAGACCAAACGAGAAAAACTACAAGCATATGACTCTCTCTGCACTCAGTTTGCAGTTGTAAAACACACTTTTTACAAAACACTAAATAAACACAGTTCTCTACATTAGACATAGCATTCAACATGCCACACTCTATAATAAAAACTTTTATAACTGGATGTTCATGTTTTTAGATTGAAAGTTTGGGTTTGGGACAAGGGGAAATCAGGCATTAATAATGCATTTGAAAAGACTAAACCCCTGCAACATAAAAGTGACTGAGATTTAAATTTCCCAAACTTTGTCCGAACACTGATAATATAAAAATTACACAGTGACAACAGTAACACATATGATTGAACGTTTTATACTAATTTTTGGTTGTAAAAATGTGTAGCATTTTATTTCTCACTCCTGATATGAGGTTCATAAAGTCCTACCATACAAAGGAAAATAAAAATTCCCAATCGCAGAATTCTCATCGTCTCCATTTGGAGCAAAATGTCTCAAAAGTCCTTCAGGGATTATTTTCTTATTGGTTTTTAAGATTGCGCAGCTACTTCAATGCTTGAGTTCCCCAAATGCATGCACATAGGGTGTTTACTATCTTTTTAGGTGAGTTTGTCTAAGGGGGCGGCATATTGAGTGATGCAATGTTCAAAGAACAAAAATATGACTGCCAAGTCTTTACTGGAAGCAAGCAGTTCTGAAAAACTGTTTTCCTAGTGTTTTTAAAGTTTAAAGTTCTTTTTACATTTACTACACCATTTTTGTAGTAATGGTGACAAATAAAGTAATTATGTTGGAAAATACACTATATACTGTTATTTGGCTACACAACAATACTGGTCAGTTTTTTAATGGCTAACAAGCATTATTCAATACTAATGTACTTTTTCATACATTTACTCATTTACATACATTTACATACTAACATGCTTTGGACAAAACTGAAGTCATATTGTCAAAACTCTTCACACAGTCAGCAAAACAGAAATCTAAATAGACTAAAGAGTACACTGTAAAAAAAAAAATCAGGTCTCCAATTGAAAACTTTCACATCAACATCAACATTTTTTAGTTGGCCAAATTGAATTTCTGTGAATTAAATTGCATCAATTCACAGAAATTCAATTTGGACAACTGAAAAATGTAGATGTGATCGGTCACTAGAAAATGTTCAATTGGAGACCTGAATTGTTTTTACAGTGTATAGGCTATATATATATATATTTAAAAACATTTTCATTGCTTTCACACAAAATCTGTGGTGTAGCTGTTTTAAAAAGTGGGTGGGAGAGGAGTGTGTGTGTGTGTGTGTGTGTGTGTGTGTGTGTGTGTGTGTGTGTGTAGGGATGGGGGAGGTTGGTTAGAGGAGATTGCATAATATATCTTTTTTTAATTATTTACATGAATGAAAAAAAACATTGATCCGCTTTAAAATACTGTCCAATGGTGTAGTGGTAGAATTTCTGGTAAGTGCACCAGAAGTTCAAGGTAGCAATCTGCACTCATAGATTATTTAATTTTAGTACGTTGAGTAAGAGTTGTTTGTGTGACACGTGTGCATTCATTGGCTGTGTCCGAAACCTGGAAAATGCTGCCTTCGGAGGACACATTTCAAGGTAGGAAGTCACCAAGGCACGTCCAAATCTAATGATAGCTTCACTTCCTGTCTCCAGAGACATCTTCATCTGATCGAGTTTTGAAGGCAGCATATATGTATCCTTCGCTGCCTTTGATATCCCACAATCCTGTGCGTTCCATTCTGTGACAGTTGAGCTGGAAAACAAATATGGTGTCCGAAAGTTGCGTTTGCTGGTCAGTTTGTGTGTAAATGTACGTTTTTTACCAACATTTTCTACTTCTGATGTAATTTCTAGCGAGAAATTACCACTGTAGTAATGTAATATTTGTTTAGTTCTCACCAAAGCTCTCTGTATTTTGCTGTAGATCATGAAACGGTTACACTGGCTAAGAAGTCTTTCAGAAAATCAGTTTTGTGAGGTGCCTTCATGCACAAACGCTACCTTACAAGTCATTGTCTAATAAGGCAGCGAGACAACGAGCCTAGGTTTTCAGAGGCAGCCATTGACTCGTTTCTGACTCGATCCTATTTGATTAATTTGGATTCTAATGCTGCGTTCACACCCAACTCGAATTCGCTTCTATCGCGAATGTCCACTAGTGTTGTAGTCAAGACCACCTAAACCGAGACCAAGTCGAGACAAAGACCAGCGTGTGCCGAGACCAAGACAAGACCAATACTTTGTGGTGTTGAGACCAAGACAAGACCAAGACTTTGTGGGGTTGAGACCAAGACAAGACCAAGACTTTGTGGTGTTGAGACCAAGACAAGACCAAGACTTTGTGGGGTTGAGACCAAGACAAGACCAAGACTTTGTGGTGTTGAGACCAAGACAAGACCAAGACTTTGTGGGGTTGAGACCAAGACAAGACACAATTAGAATAGTAAGACACTATAGCACTGTTCCCAATCAAATCACTAACAATACAATTCATGGCACATAAGCTGCATCTGAATTGGTACGATTACACCTCTATAAATAATGTTCAGATTAATTTAACATTAAAACATTAACATTATTAAACCATCACAGAATCCTTTATTGGTGGTATGGGTAAGTTTAAGGTAGGGACAGGTGTGGTGGTATGGGTAAGTTTAAGGGTAGGGTTAGGGACAGGTGTGGTGGTATGGGTAAGTTTAAGGGTAGGGATAGGGACAGGTGTGGTGGTGTGGGTAAGTTTAAGGTAGGGACAGGTGTGGTGGTATGGGTAAGTTTAAGGGTAGGGTTAGGGACAGGTGTGGTGGTATGGGTAAGTTTAAGGGTAGGGTTAGGGACAGGTGTGGTGGTATGGGTAAGTTTAAGGGTAGGGATAGGGACAGGTGTGGTGGTGTGGGTAAGTTTAAGGGTAGGGTTAGGGGCAGGTGTGGTGGTATGGGTGAGTTTAAGGGTAGGGTTTAGAGACAGGTGTGGTGGTGTGGGTCAGTTTAAGGGTAGGGTTAGGAACAGGTGTGGTGGTATGGGTGAGTTTAAGGGTAGGGTTAGGGACATGTGTGGTGGTGTGGGTAAGGTTAAGGGTAGGGTTAGGGACAGGTGTGGTGGTATGGGTGAGTTTAAGGGTAGGGTTTAGGGACAGGTGTGGTGGTATGGGTAAGTTTAAGGGTAGGGTTAGGGACAGGTGTGGTGGTATGGGTAAGTTTAAGGGTAGGGTTAGGAACAGGTGTGGTGGTATGGGTGAGTTTAAGGGTAGGGTTAGGGACAGGTGTGGTGGTATGGGTGAGTTTAAGGGTAGGGTTAGGGACAGGTGTGGTGGTATGGGTGAGTTTAAGGGTAGGGTTAGGGACAGGTGTGGTGGTATGGGTAAGTTTAAGGGTAGGGTTAGGGACAGGTGTGGTGGTATGGGTGAGTTTAAGGGTAGGGTTAGGGACATGTGTGGTGGTGTGGGTAAGTTTAAGGGTAGGGTTAGGGACAGGTGTGGGGGTGTGGGTAAGTTTAAGGGTAGGGATAGGGACAGGTGTGGTGGTGTGGGTAAGTTTAAGGGTAGTGTGAGTGCAACAAGCTGACTCACTAGCTTAGGACTTCAAAGTTCTTTTGTACTCAAACACGAACGTCAAATAAAAGTCTTGAATCCAGAGTTCTTCGTTTGACTGTTTAATTATGAATCTCAAAAACATAAAAAATTAAAACTTAGGATAATACTTTTCTTACAAATTAAATGTACAGTTACGTGTAGGTCAAAAGACTGTGTTGCTCCAAAGTCCAGTGGCTTCTGACTGTTTCGCGGGTACTATTTCTTTCATACTAAATCTAACATCCAATCAAATTACATTATACTAAATCACTGGTTAACTGTTTACATTCCAATTTCTATGTTTTATTTGCAACACAAGTTTTCTCAGGTTTTACAAAATAAACTAAAATATTTTACTTCCATAGAAATGGCTTCAACATATCCCGGTCCCTAATTGACTAGGCCTTAACATATCAATTATCAACTTAAACTTAAACTGAAGTCATTTATACTCTTACATTCAACACTTTCTTTAATTCCTTTCAGCAATAATCTTCTTTTCTTCATAGGCAAGTATTTAAGGTAAACGTTAACTGGAAAGTATTAACATACTTGACAACTAAATACTTTTCATAGACTATTCAAACTATTCAAATGGTAATTTGTACTCTATTCAAGTCTTTCTCTTCTATCTTCAGTCTTCTCCCTGCAACAAACAAAGTTTAGTTATTGGTCTTTGAATGATGCTGGTCTTCGTCCGAACCTCAGCACTTCTGACAACGCCTTTGGAGTCAGGCATCACTCTCATGACTCTGCCTAACATCCAGGAGTTTCTTGGCAGAAACGAATCTGCGACGAGAACGACATCTCCAACCTTGAAACTTCTACTTAAGCCGAGCCATTTTTGCCGTTCTTGCAGAAGCGGTAAGTATTCGTGAGTCCACCTTCACCAGAACAGATCCACCATATATTGTATTTGATGATGTTGAGAGCATTGATGATGCTCTCAACTTCACATAGGAGAGTGTGTAGTCCTTCATCTTCTAAGAGCTGTTGCTTCACAACAGAGCTCAGCACTTTTCTCACGGTGCGAATTTGATACCGCCGTGGTGAGACGCAGCAGGCGGGTTGAAAATCCATTGCACACCCTTTTTCATCATTACTTCATTGATACGAGACTGATCCAGCTCTGCCAATGCCTCACGCAGCTCTCGTTCAGCGCCGACAAAGTTCGTGCCATTGTCAGAACGAATAATTGACACTTGACCTCTTCTGGCTTGAAAACACCGTATGGCATTAATACATGAATCGGTGTCAAGAGAATGGGCTACTTCTATATGCACTGCCCTGACAGTTAAACATGTAAAGAGCACTCCATAACGCTTAACCTTTGCACGTCCTCTTCTGACCTCGAAAGGTCCAAAATAATCCACACCCGTGTTGGTGAAGGGTGGTTTGTCAGGGAGCAGACGGTCTTGTGGCAGATCCGCCATTTTCTGCTCTCCTGCCTTTGCATGCAGTCTTCTGCAGAGGTTGCACTCTGAAATCACTTTTCTTGATGCTGCATTGGCTCTTGGTATCCAATACCGTTGTCGCAATATGGCTAAAACATGGTTCCTACCTCCATGTCCACACTCTTGATGGATGTGGTGGAGAATGAGGTGAGCTATTCTGTGCTGTTTATGCAGAATGGCAGGATGTTTGGCCTCCTCAGGCATCGCCGATCTGTTCAAACGTCCTCCTACTCTCAACACATCATCTTGCAAATATGGATCCAGTTTGAAGATAGAACTGTTTTCACACAGGAGCCTGCCGACTGCAAGGCTTGTATCTCCTCCGTGTAAGCTTTTTTTTGACTGTATTTAACCAGTTCAATTTCAGCTCTGGATAGATCTTCCACGGTGAGTTTTCTTTTTTCCAGGTTCTTCTTGCACATCACCATTTGCTGTTCAACTATAGATCCACATTTCTCTGGATCATTCTCATTTTGCTGTATGTTCTGCTCAAACTCTTTTCTTTTCTCGCTCAGGTGTCGCAACATCCTTCTTAAGAGCAAAATCCAGGCTGCCGCCTTTTTCAGCTTATGCCAACTGGAGTAATACTTAACGAGCTGGTTCAGTGGATCTGTGCACTCGTTTGAGTTTGTGCATGACACTGCAGCGGATGTCTTCACCTCAACATCATCTTCAGTCAGGTAAGGACACTGTTCAGGTTGTTCCGGCCATTCAACATCCTTTCGCTGGAAACTAGGCCCCTGAAACCAGCTCTTACTTTCTATGAAGCTCTGGATCTTCAAACCTCTTGAAGCCTGATCTGCTGGATTTTGTGAGGTATTGACATACTTCCACTGAGAAGATGTAGTCGCTTCTCTAATGAAGGAGACACAGTTTGCCACAAACGTCTTGAAACGAAGGGCATCGTTTTCAATGTACTTCAGTACTGTTGTACTATCCGTCCAGAAGACTGACTCCATCAGGGGAAGTTCAAGTTCTTCTTTCAACATCTGATCGATCTTGACTGCAACAGTCGCTGCTGTCAACTCCATTCTCGGGATCGTAATCTGTTTGAGTGGAGCGACTCTGGACTTTCCCATCAAGAATGATACATGTTTCTCACCCCGGTCATTTGTCAACAAGAGATACGACACAACGCCATACCCATCTTTACTAGCGTCTGAGAAATTGTGGATTTGAGCAGTGTTTGTGGGCCCAAATGCAGAGGGTTTGAAACATCTGTTCAGACTGAGTTCTGAAAGCTTGTCTAAGTCTGTCAGCCACTTCATCCATGTCCGGCATGATTTTTCGTTGATCTCTTCATCCCAACCTTTCTTCTCTTGGCAGAGATCTCTTAAAATGAGCTTGATAGGTAGTAGGAGTGGTGCCAAAAAACCCATTGGGTCATACACTGAACTGACGACAGATAAAATGCCCCGTCTTGTGCATGGCTTGTCCGGCAGATGTATTTTGAACCTGAAGCTGTCAGAACTTGTACACCACTGTACGCCTAATGCCCGTTCCACTGGCAACTCATCATACTCCAAATCGAGATCTTTGACTTCAGCCGCTCGTTCGTGGTCAGGAATAGATCCCAACAGGGCTCTGCTGTTGCTGACCCACTTAGTCAAATGGAAACCACCACTGGCACACAACGTCATCAGCTCTCTCGCAAGAGCAACAGCTTTGTCTTCTGTGGCTACTGACTTCAAACAGTCATCCACATAGAAGTTCTTGAGGATTGTCTGTGTGGCTTCTGGGGTACTCTTTGATGCTGCATCTTCCGCTGTTCTTCTTAATGCATATGACGCACAACTAGGGGATGATGTAGCACCGAACAGATGCACACACATTCTGTACTCTTCTGCTTCCACATTCAGATTACCATCTGGCCACCAGAGAAAGCGTAGCATATCTGTGTCCATGTCTGGAATCCACACCTGGTAAAACATGGACTCGATATCTGCCATCATGGCGACAGGCTCCTGTCTGAATCTCAGCAACACTCCGATGAGGGTGTTAGTTAGGTCAGGCCCTTGCAACAACTGGTCATTTAGCGATACACCTTGGTAAGTTGCTGCACAGTCAAAGACGACTCTGAGTTTCTTCTTTTTTGGATGGTACACCCCATGGTGTGGAATGAACCATACTCTTCCATCACTGCGAATCAACTGTTCTTCTGGAATCCTTACTGCATAGCCTTTTTCCAGTATGTTGTCCATAAAAGCCTTGTACTCTTGAAAGAAATCTGTATTCCTATTGAACTTCCTTTTCAAAGAGTTAAGCCTCTGTTCAGCAATACCACGGTTGCACGGCATCTTCACCTTGTCATCCTTCAAAGGCAACTTGATGCGGAAGTGACCATTCACAAGCTGGGCTGATGTTGTCACTGTATGCATGAACTTCTTATCATGTTGCGACTGTTCTCGTCTGTCGTCACATCTTCTTTCTGGAAAATCTGCATTGTAGTGCTTTATCAGCATGTCATCAATGCTAATCAAAGAAATACGGTTGACAAGGAAACTTTGTCTTTTGCCATCATCTGATTCCTTCTCTTGGCATCTGCTGATTGGCCCATTGACAACCCAGCCAAGAGCTGTCTTCACAGCATATGGTCCATCATTTTGGCTATTAATGATCTCCCATGGCTCCATGGCTTTGTACGCGTTGACACCGATGAGCAGACCAACTTCTGCTTCAAGTTTTGGGAGATGGACTCGACTCAGGTAAGACCACTTCTCCAAATCTTTCTTCTGTGGGATGTTGGCCTTTTTTGCAGGTATATCTGGCTGAGTATACACATTGGGAAGTTGAATGTAATCTTGCTCCTCTATACCACACACCTCCAAATCAGTAAGTTCATAGCTATTCACTTTCTGTTCTTGCGCTATAGTACGAAGCAGGAACTCTGTCTTTCTGCCTCGCATATTCAACTTCTTTGCCAATTCTTCAGTGCAGAAAGTTGCTGTACTTCCTTGATCCAGGAAAACATAGGTCTTGATTGTCTTTGTATCTTTCTTGTGTTTTATCTGCACAGGTACGATGGGAAGAATACACTCACTACTCCCGGCCCCAGTATGATCACCTCTTCTGCACCCTGCAGACACGAGAGCACTTGTGACTTCACTTGTACTTTAGCCGCGTTTCCACCGCAGGAACTTTACCCCGGAACCAGGAACTTTGGGGGGGAACTCGGTGTGTTTCGACCGCAGGAACCAGGGTCTAAATGAAGTTCCGGGTAAATATTTCCCCCTCCAAACGGCCCTGCTTGCGAGGTGGTACTTTTGAAAAGTTCCCGAACTTTCGGGGGTTGGACTTGGGCGCTGAACATGCTGATTGGTTGAGCTCACGCAGCATTTTATTTCAACCGGCATTTTTAAAAGTCTTTTGCGAGGATCGAACAGCGTTCAGTAAATATCAGTCTTGCTCTTTCTGTCAGATGGCGCGCGTTCATCTCAGCCATCTCACGGTCAATGTCCGTAATAGCTGATGATAACATACTTTGTCATATTTTAAATATAGCTTTACGAATACGCTTTAGTCTCAGTGCTCGTCTCTTTTCCGCCGTTTTGTTAATGACCTCTTTAGTAAACCGATACATAACCAGCAAAAGCAACGCTGCTTGCATCTCCTCCACTTGTTATTGTTGCAGACATGTATCGCGCAAAAATTATTACTGTCCGTCGCTGACTGGAAGGAGCAGTCGCGCCGCGCGCAGTCCTACATCACCGGACTAATTTGCCTAATCTTCCCGGTACTTTAGACCGCGGTGGAAACGCAGACAGTAGCAGGTCTGGGGGAGAAAAAGTTCCTGGGAAAAAAGTTCCTGGTGCAAATAGTTCCGGGTAATTTCGGTGGAAACGCGGCTTTTGTGAGCTGTCATCTGCACTGTTGTTCTTTGATGAAGCATCTTCTTTAACAATGTGCAAGATAGCTGGGTGCTTGAATGAACAATCTGGACAAGTGGCCCTTTTTTTACAGTCCTTGGACATATGACCTGCCGTCAGACACCCAAAACAAAGACCGTTCGTTTTCAAGAACTGAATTCTTTCTTTCAATGGCTGTTCTCGAATCTTGTTGCACACATTTAGTGCATGGTTCTTCTGGCAGTAAAGACAGGGACTTTGAAAGACACTTGCTGACTTGACTGCAAAAGGTTTCTTTTCAGGTTGGCTTTTACTGACATTTTCAGTAGCAGACACATTCACAGCAAAGCTGCTTCTTTTAGACTCACTTTTTCTAATGCTTGGTTGCTTTTTTGAGTTGTTCTGATTACTTGAAGTGGAGTCCAGGATGTCTCCAAACAGTGGGTCATTGGCAACCTTTGCTTGACGGTACACATATTCCACTAAATCAGGAAATCTGGCTCTTTTTCTTGTTCTTTCTTGAATGTCATAAGCGTAACTTCTCCATCTTTCTTTCAGTTTGAATGGAAGTTTGGATAAAATGGACTTCATGTTGGTAGGATTGTTCATTTCATCCATATAGTCCACATCATTCACTGTGTTACAACATCCTACCAAGAACAAAGCAAAAGCATTCAATCCTTTTCTATCTTCTGGCCTTATCTGAGGCCATTCCATAGCCTTCTTGATATAAGCTGTAGCGATGGCCATTTCATCTCCATAGTGACGATCAAGCAGTTCTCTGGCTTCTTTATAAGCTCTGTCAGGTTTCATGTGTTCACAGCTCCGAATGAGATCAAGTGGTTCTCCACTCGTGAACTGTTCAAGATAGTACAGCCGGTCTTGATGACTGTCTGTTTTACTGTCAATAGCATGCTCGAATGCCCTTATGAAAGATCTGTAAGTCAGAGGATCTCCTGTAAATGTAGGTATGTCTCTTTGAGGCAGTTGAGACAAACTCTGTTGTTTAATGAGCATCTTGGTGACTTCATTTTGACGCTGTAGCACTTCGTACAGGCTATCTGAAGAAGAATCAGTGTGATCATGAGGATTAAGATGTGGCGTGCTGCTGACAGCATCAAACCTTGACAACGACTTTCTTCTGTTTGAAGCACCAACTTGAGTGGCTGGCTTTGGATTGAAGGATCTACGCATCATGGGTTCAAATCTGGATCCTGAAGGTGGCTCTAATAAATCATATTTAGATTCCTGAGCATCTTCAAAATCTTCGTACACCTTTAGTTTGGCATCTGAAGCAGCAAGCTCAGTTTCAAGTTCTAATTCCTCTTTTCTAATTCTCAACCGAATTTCTTCCTGCTCTATTGCTTCTCTCTTTTTCATTGCTGCAGCTCTTGCCAACAGTGCTTCACGTTCAGCTTTAATTCTCAGCATTGCAGAATTAGTACTGGAAGTGTGGCTTACCACGGAGTTAGCTCTAGACACACTATCATGTGGCTTAATAGAATCTTCTTCATCTTTTAAGACATCTGCAATCCATTTGTTTGTGTTTTCTATTAACTGCTGAAATTCCGAATATCTGTTCTTGAAAGCATCTTGATCCGCTTTCTTATCATCTTCATCTATTAACTCACACAATTCTTCATTAATCCTTTCATACTCTCTTACGCATCTTTCAAAACTTAACAATGCTTCATCTTTAATGAGATTAACATTGTGTTCATTTTCCTTCAATTTGGCTAAATCATTCTTCTGTTTGGTTATTTGTGCCAACTTTCCCTTGCGTTCTCCTTTCAGCCTTTGTAGTTTCTCCTCTACAGCCTTTAATGTGGGCTTTGGCGCCCTCTTTTGGTCAACACCTGCAGCGGCGCTTTCATCTGCCATGTCATATCACTTTAAAATCTTCACACAGAAAACTGTCACAATTCCTCTTGTACAGCTTCTAATCTTCTTATAAACACTCGTTTAAAAGAGTCACTGATGTGCAGGATTTCTTTATGTAAAGCTCTATGACTTTCAGAACGAAATATCCAGAGAGCACTTACTGTCACTTTTAGACGATGAAGAAAATATCAGACCTGTTCCAGGGAAAGGTTCATTCAGCCGACTCACACTGCAGGTAAGCTACCTCTGGCTTTCTGTCTGTCTTTTTTGAGCTGCGATGTAGTTTTCGTCCGTATTGGTATATGTGGGTAAGTTTAAGGGTAGGGTTAGGGACAGGTGTGGTGGTGTGGGTAAGTTTAAGGGTAGGGTTAGGGACAGGTGTGGTGGTATGAGTAAGTTTAAGGGTAGGGTTAGGGACAGGTGTGGTGGTATGGGTAAGTTTAAGGGTAGGGTTAGGGACAGGTGTGGTGGTGTGGGTAAGTTTAAGGGTAGGGTTAGGGACAGGTGTGGTGGTATGAGTAAGTTTAAGGGTAGGGTTAGGGACAGGTGTGGTGGTATGGGTAAGTTTAAGGGTAGGGTTAGGGACAGGTGTGGTGGTGTGGGTAAGTTTAAGGGTAGGGTTAGGGACAGGTGTGGTGGTGTGGGTAAGTTTAAGGGTAGGGTTAGGGACAGGTGTGGTGGTGTGGGTAAGTTTAAGGGTCGGATTAGGGACAGGTGTGGTGGTATGGGTAAGTTTAAGGGTAGGGTTAGGGACAGGTGTGGTGGTATGAGTAAGTTTAAGGGTCGGATTAGGGACAGGTGTGGTGGTGTGGGTAAGTTTAAGGGTAGGGTTAGGGACAGGTGTGGTGGTATGAGTAAGTTTAAGGGTAGGGTTAGGGACAGGTGTGGTGGTGTGGGTCAGTTTAAGGGTAGGGTTAGGGACAGGTGTGGTGGTATGGGTAAGTTTAAGGGTAGGGTTAGGGACAGGTGTGGTGGTGTGGGTAAGTTTAAGGGTAGGGTTAGGGACAGGTGTGGTGGTGTGGGTAAGTTTAAGGGTAGGGTTAGGGACAGGTGTGGTGGTGTGGGTAAGTTTAAGGGTAGGGTTAGGGACAGGTGTGGTGGTGTGGGTAAGTTTAAGGGTCGGATTAGGGACAGGTGTGGTGGTATGGGTAAGTTTAAGGGTAGGGTTAGGGACAGGTGTGGTGGTATGAGTAAGTTTAAGGGTCGGATTAGGGACAGGTGTGGTGGTGTGGGTAAGTTTAAGGGTAGGGTTAGGGACAGGTGTGGTGGTGTGGGTCAGTTTAAGGGTAGGGTTAGGGACAGGTGTGGTGGTATGGGTAAGTTTAAGGGTAGGGTTAGGGACAGGTGTGGTGGTGTGGGTAAGTTTAAGGGTAGGGTTAGGGACAGGTGTGGTGGTGTGGGTAAGTTTAAGGGTAGGGTTAGGGACAGGTGTGGTAGTATGGGTGAGTTTAAGGGTAGGGTTTGGTGTAAGTTAAGTGTCAACTGTGTAATTACAAATGTAACTACAGAAATTAATTACAGATGTAATTACATGCAGGTATTTTTTTTAAATGTAAGTACAATGTAAAAACATGTATGTACACAATAAGTGCATTGTATCAAATTATTAATCAAAATGTTAGTACATAGTAGTTAAGGCCAGCTAATATAAAGTGGGTCCAAATTTTTGAATTATGCAGGGTTTCTCATCTTCACCGCGTCTTTACATTGACTTCACAAGCGAATCGATGCGTTTGTGTGAGAAAAATATCCATATTTAAAACTTTATCAAGTAAACTTTCGGCCCACCGCCTTAAATATGGATATTTTTCTTACACAAACGCATCGATTCGCTTCAGAAGGCCTTTATTAACACCCCAGAGCCGCGTGGAGCAGTTATATGACGGACAGATGCACTTTTTATGGACTTCAAAAACAGAGCAACTATTAATCCAATTCTAATGCTTGGATTAGCCTGGACTTTTGTAATATAACTCAGATTTTATTAGTCTGAAAGAAGAATGTCACACACACCTCAGATGACTTGAGGGTGAGTAAATTATGGGCTAATTTTCATTTTTGGGTGAACTATCCCTTTAAAGTGGCTTGAGAAAGTGATATTGAAGCACCGAATTCAGTACACACCTTATTAATAAAACATAGCGTACCTTGTACAGACAAAACCGGCAAAATTAAAGTTTTAAAATCCAAATGAATCAAATATGATCGACTCGTGTGTCACCGGATCCACAGAAGCACATCTTACTTGTTGCACGCACAAATTCTGACCTACATTAATGTAAAATCAAATCACAATCACAACTATGTCTCTATTTGTACACAATGCTGCACATTCATGTAATTCTGAATTTTGCACACACTAGGCCTGTTTGTGGATAGTAATATCTGCAACACACAACTATTAAACAGCACAGCTAATTAATAATGTTTCTTGATCATAAATCCTCATATGAGAATGATTAGTGAAGGATCATGTGACACTGAAGACTGGAGTAATGACGATAAATTCAGCTTTGATCACATGAATAAATCACACTTTCCTATACACTCACCTAAAGGATTATTAGGAACACCTGTTCAATTTCTCATTAATGCAATGATCTAATCAACCAATCACATGGCAGTTGCTTCAATGCATTTAGGGGTGTGGTCCTGGTCAAGACAATCTCCTGAACTCCAAACTGAATGTCGGAATGGGAAAGAAAGGGGATTTAAGCAATTTTGAGCGTGGCATGGTTGTTGGTGCCAGACGGGCCGGTCTGAGTATTTCACAATCTGCTCAGTTACTGGGATTTTCACGCACAACCATTTCTAGGCTTTACAAAGAATGGTGTGAAAAGGGAAACACATCCAGTATGGGGCAGTCCTGTGGGCCAAAATGCCTTGTTGATGCTAGAGGTCAGAGGAGAATGGGCCGACTGATTCAAGCTGATAGAAGAGCAACTTTGACTGAAATAACCACTCGTTACAACCGAGGTATGCAGCAAAGCATTTGTGAAGCCACAACACGCACAACCTTGAGGCGGATGGGCTACAACAGCAGAAGACCCCACCGGGTACCACTCATCTCCACTACAAATAGGAAAAAGAGGCTACAATTTGCACCAGATCACCAAAATTGGACAGTTGAAGACTGGAAAAATGTTGCCTGGTCTGATGAGTCTGGATTTCTGTTGAGACATTCAGATGGTAGAGTCAGAATTTGGTGTAAACAGAATGAGAACATGGATCCATCATGCCTTGTTACCACTGTGCAGGCTGGTGGTGGTGGTGTAATGGTGTGGGGGATGTTTTCTTGGCACACTTTAGGCCCCTTAGTGCCAATTGGGCATGGTTTAAATGCCACGGCCTACCTGAGCATTGTTTCTGACCATGTCCATCCCTTTATGACCAGCATGTGCCCATCCTCTGATGGCTACTTCCAGCAGGATAATGCCCCATGTCACAAAGCTCCAATCATTTCAAATTGGTTTCTTGAACATGACAATGAGTTCACTGGACTAAAATGGTCCCCACAGTCCCCAGATCTCAACCCAATAGAGCATCTTTGGGATGTGGTGGAACGGGAGCTTCGTGCCCTGGATGTGCATCCCACAAATCTCCATCAACGGCAAGATGCTATCCTATCAATATGGGCCAACATGCCACGTAGAATTAAGGCAGTTCTGAAGGCCAAAGGGGGTCAAACACAGTATTAGTGTGGTGCTCCTAATAATCCTTTAGGTGAGTGTGTATTCACATAGAGAACTGTATATATTTTGGGCACTAGATGTCAGTATTACTCTCAGTGATGAGTCTGGTCTGGTACAGTCTTATAATTCTCCTTTTTCCCAAATCCTACTCATGTTCCCTAAAATTCACTCAAAAATACTGATCGAAGTCAATCTGGCATCTTGGAATCGATTTAGCAAGTCTTTGATTAGACAAGGGTTTTTTAGATCATAAATCCGTCATGTCATCGCCTACTGTATGTTTTCAGGACTAAAGTTCATGGAAGATATGAGATGATTCATCTGGGCTGTCTCACTCAGGCCGGATTTGATGTAGACAAACATTATATCTATAGGCCTATAACACCTGTGCTATATGACTGATGGTGGTAATGATACACGTGTAACTGTAAAACACATCCTGAGAATATGAAGCATATAAGCAGACGGCAAGTTGATAAGATAAAATACATTTTTAAATGTTGATAATTCAGTCTCTCCTCCTAGAGCTCCCCGGCTAGAACCTCCAAACTGCAGACTCTTCTGATTGTGTGCTGATCTATAAAAAATGATCCAAAGACAAAAAAAAATCATAAATATCCCATAGATTTATCTATCACTATCAAAAGCCTAGCAATTAGCTTAGGACATGCTGACAACATGCTAATTCATGCTAGCAAATGTGCTAAAACATGCTAGCAAATCAAGCTAGCAAAATGCTAATTCATGCTTACAAAATACCAGCAACATGTTAATTCATTTTAGAAATGTGTTAAAACATGTTAGCCAAAGGCTAACAACATGCTAATTAATGCTAGACTCATGTTAAATCATGCTGACAACATGCTAATTCATGCTAGCAAGTGTGCTAAAACATGCTAGCAAATCAAGCTAGCAAAATGCTAATTCATGCTTACAAAATGACAGCAACATGTTCATTCATTTTAGAAATGTGTTAAAACATGTTAGCAAAAGGCTAACAACATGCTAATTAATACTAGACACATGTTAAATCATGCTGACAACATGCTAATTCATGCTAGCAAGTGTGCTAAAACATGCTAGCAAATCAAGCTAGCAAAATGCTAATTCATGCTTACAAAATGACAGCAACATGTTCATTCATTTTAGAAATGTGTTAAAACATGTTAGCAAAAGGCTAACAACATGCTAATTAATGCTAGACTCATGTTAAATTGTGCTGACAACATGCTAATTCATGCTAGCAAGTGTGCTAAAACATGCTAGCAAATCAAGCTAGCAAAATGCTAATTCATGCTTACAAAATACCAGCAACATGTTAATTAATTTTAGAAATGTGTTAAAACATGTTAGCCAACATGCTAATTAATGCTAGACTCATGTTAAATCATGCTGACAACATGCTAATTCATGCTAGCAAGTGTGCTAAAACATGCTAGCAAATCAAGCTAGCAAAATGCTAATTCATGCTTACAAAATGACAGCAACATGTTCATTCATTTTAGAAATGTGTTAAAACATGTTAGCAAAAGGCTAACAACATGCTAATTAATGCTAGACACATGTTAAATCATGCTGACAACATGCTAATTCATGCTAGCAAGTGTGCTAAAACATGCTAGCAAATCAGGCTAGCAAAATGTTAATTTGTGCTTACAAAATGTCAGCAACATGTTAATTAATTTTAGAAATGTGTTAAAACGTGTTAGCAAAAGGTTAACAACATGCTAATTAATGCTAGACACATGTTAAATCATGCTGACAACATGCTAATTCATGCTAGCAAGTGTGCTAAAACATGCTAGCAAATCAAGCTAGCAAAATGCTAATTCATGCTTACAAAATGACCGCAACATGTTCATTCATTTTAGAAATGTGTTAAAACATGTTAGCAAAAGGCTAACAACATGCTAATTAATGCTAGACTCATGTTAAATCATGCTGACAACATGCTAATTAATGCTAGCAAGTGTGCTAAAACATGCTAGCAAATCAAGCTAGAAAAATGCTAATTCATGCTTACAAAATGTCAGCAACATGTTAATTAATTTTAGAAATGTGTTAAAACATGTTAGCAAAAGGCTAACAACATGCTAATTAATGTTAGACTCATGTTAAATCATGCTGACAACATGCTAATTCATGCTAGCAAGTGTGCTAAAACATGCTAGCAAATCAAGCTAGCAAAATGTTAATTCATGCTTACAAAATGACAGCAACATGTTCATTCATTTTAGAAATGTGTTAAAACATGTTAGCAAAAGGCTAACAACATGCTAATTAATGCTAGACTCATGTTAAATCATGCTGACAACATGCTAATTCATGCTAGCAAGTGTGCTAAAACATGCTAGCAAATCAAGCTAGCAAAATGCTAATTCATGCTTACAAAATGACAGCAACATGTTCATTCATTTTAGAAATGTGTTAAAACATGTTAGCAAAAGGCTAACAAAATGCTAATTAATGCTAGACACATGTTAAATCATGCTGACAACATGCTAATTCATGCTAGCAAGTGTGCTAAAACATGCTAGCAAATCAAGCTAGCAAAATGCTAATTCATGCTTACAAAATGACAGCAACATGTTCATTCATTTTAGAAATGTGTTAAAACATGTTAGCAAAAGGCTAACAACATGCTAATTAATGCTAGACACATGTTAAATCATGCTGACAACATGCTAATTCATGCTAGCAAGTGTGCTAAAACATGCTAGCAAATCAAGCTAGCAAAATGTTAATTCATGCTTACAAAATGTCAGCAACATGTTAATTCATTTTAGAAATGTGTTAAAACGTGTTAGCAAAAGGTTAACAACATGCTAATTAATGCTAGACACATGTTAAATCATGCTGACAACATGCTAATTCATGCTAGCAAGTGTGCTAAAACATGCTAGCAAATCAAGCTAGCAAAATGCTAATTCATGCTTACAAAATGACAGCAACATGTTCATTCATTTTAGAAATGTGTTAAAACATGTTAGCAAAAGGCTAACAACATGCTAATTAATGCTAGACTCATGTTAAATCATGCTGACAACATGCTAATTAATGCTAGCAAGTGTGCTAAAACATGCTAGCAAATCAAGCTAGAAAAATGCTAATTCATGCTTACAAAATGTCAGCAACATGTTAATTAATTTTAGAAATGTGTTAAAACATGTTAGCAAAAGGCTAACAACATGCTAATTAATGTTAGACTCATGTTAAATCATGCTGACAACATGCTAATTCATGCTAGCAAGTGTGCTAAAACATGCTAGCAAATCAAGCTAGCAAAATGCTAATTCATGCTTACAAAATGCCAGCAACATGTTAATTCATTTTAGAAATGTGTTAACATGTTAGCAAAAGGCTAACAACATGCTAATTAATGTTAGACTCATGTTAAATCATGCTGACAACATGCTAATTCATGCTAGCAAGTGTGCTAAAACATGCTAGCAAATCAAGCTAGCAAAATGCTAATTCATGCTTACAAAATGACAGCAACATGTTCATTCATTTTAGAAATGTGTTAAAACATGTTAGCAAAAGGCTAACAACATGCTAATTAATGCTAGACTCATGTTAAATTGTGCTGACAACATGCTAATTCATGCTAGCAAGTGTGCTAAAACATGCTAGCAAATCAAGCTAGCAAAATGCTAATTCATGCTTACAAAATGACAGCAACATGTTCATTCATTTTAGAAATGTGTTAAAACATGTTAGCAAAAGGCTAACAACATGCTAATTAATGCTAGACTCATGTTAAATTGTGCTGACAACATGCTAATTCATGCTAGCAAGTGTGCTAAAACATGCTAGCAAATCAAGCTAGCAAAATGCTAATTCATGCTTACAAAATGACAGCAACATGTTCATTCATTTTAGAAATGTGTTAAAACATGTTAGCAAAAGGCTAACAACATGCTAATTAATGCTAGACACATGTTAAATCATGCTGACAACATGCTAATTCATGCTAGCAAGTGTGCTAAAACATGCTAGCAAATCAGGCTAGCAAAATGTTAATTTGTGCTTACAAAATGTCAGCAACATGTTAATTAATTTTAGAAATGTGTTAAAACGTGTTAGCAAAAGGTTAACAACATGCTAATTAATGCTAGACACATGTTAAATCATGCTGACAACATGCTAATTCATGCTAGCAAGTGTGCTAAAACATGCTAGCAAATCAAGCTAGCAAAATGCTAATTCATGCTTACAAAATGACCGCAACATGTTCATTCATTTTAGAAATGTGTTAAAACATGTTAGCAAAAGGCTAACAACATGCTAATTAATGCTAGACTCATGTTAAATCATGCTGACAACATGCTAATTAATGCTAGCAAGTGTGCTAAAACATGCTAGCAAATCAAGCTAGAAAAATGCTAATTCATGCTTACAAAATGTCAGCAACATGTTAATTAATTTTAGAAATGTGTTAAAACATGTTAGCAAAAGGCTAACAACATGCTAATTAATGTTAGACTCATGTTAAATCATGCTGACAACATGCTAATTCATGCTAGCAAGTGTGCTAAAACATGCTAGCAAATCAAGCTAGCAAAATGTTAATTCATGCTTACAAAATGACAGCAACATGTTCATTCATTTTAGAAATGTGTTAAAACATGTTAGCAAAAGGCTAACAACATGCTAATTAATGCTAGACTCATGTTAAATCATGCTGACAACATGCTAATTCATGCTAGCAAGTGTGCTAAAACATGCTAGCAAATCAAGCTAGCAAAATGCTAATTCATGCTTACAAAATGACAGCAACATGTTCATTCATTTTAGAAATGTGTTAAAACATGTTAGCAAAAGGCTAACAAAATGCTAATTAATGCTAGACACATGTTAAATCATGCTGACAACATGCTAATTCATGCTAGCAAGTGTGCTAAAACATGCTAGCAAATCAAGCTAGCAAAATGCTAATTCATGCTTACAAAATGACAGCAACATGTTCATTCATTTTAGAAATGTGTTAAAACATGTTAGCAAAAGGCTAACAACATGCTAATTAATGCTAGACACATGTTAAATCATGCTGACAACATGCTAATTCATGCTAGCAAGTGTGCTAAAACATGCTAGCAAATCAAGCTAGCAAAATGTTAATTCATGCTTACAAAATGTCAGCAACATGTTAATTCATTTTAGAAATGTGTTAAAACGTGTTAGCAAAAGGCTAACAACATGCTAATTAATGCTAGACACATGTTAAATCATGCTGACAACATGCTAATTCATGCTAGCAAGTGTGCTAAAACATGCTAGCAAATCAAGCTAGCAAAATGCTAATTCATGCTTACAAAATGACAGCAACATGTTCATTCATTTTAGAAATGTGTTAAAACATGTTAGCAAAAGGCTAACAACATGCTAATTAATGCTAGACTCATGTTAAATCATGCTGACAACATGCTAATTAATGCTAGCAAGTGTGCTAAAACATGCTAGCAAATCAAGCTAGAAAAATGCTAATTCATGCTTACAAAATGTCAGCAACATGTTAATTAATTTTAGAAATGTGTTAAAACATGTTAGCAAAAGGCTAACAACATGCTAATTAATGTTAGACTCATGTTAAATCATGCTGACAACATGCTAATTCATGCTAGCAAGTGTGCTAAAACATGCTAGCAAATCAAGCTAGCAAAATGCTAATTCATGCTTACAAAATGCCAGCAACATGTTAATTCATTTTAGAAATGTGTTAACATGTTAGCAAAAGGCTAACAACATGCTAATTAATGTTAGACTCATGTTAAATCATGCTGACAACATGCTAATTCATGCTAGCAAGTGTGCTAAAACATGCTAGCAAATCAAGCTAGCAAAATGCTAATTCATGCTTACAAAATGACAGCAACATGTTCATTCATTTTAGAAATGTGTTAAAACATGTTAGCAAAAGGCTAACAACATGCTAATTAATGCTAGACTCATGTTAAATTGTGCTGACAACATGCTAATTCATGCTAGCAAGTGTGCTAAAACATGCTAGCAAATCAAGCTAGCAAAATGCTAATTCATGCTTACAAAATACCAGCAACATGTTAATTCATTTTAGAAATGTGTTAAAACATGTTAGCAAAAGGCTAACAACATGCTAATTAATGCTAGACTCATGTTAAATCATGCTGACAACATGCTAATTAATGCTAGCAAGTGTGCTAAAACATGCTAGCAAATCAAGCTAGAAAAATGCTAATTCATGCTTACAAAATGTCAGCAACATGTTAATTAATTTTAGAAATGTGTTAAAACATGTTAGCAAAAGGCTAACAACATGCTAATTAATACTAGACACATGTTAAATCATGCTGACAACATGCTAATTCATGCTAGCAAGTGTGCTAAAACATGCTAGCAAATCAAGCTAGCAAAATGCTTATTCATGCTTACAAAATGCCAGCAACATGTTAATTAATTTTAGAAATGTGTTAAAACATGTTAGCAAAAGGCTTACAACATGCTAATTAATGCTAGACTCATGTTAAATCATGCTGACAACATGCTAATTCATGCTAGCAAGTGTGCTAAAACATGCTAGCAAATCAAGCTAGCAAAATGCTAATTCATGCTTACAAAATGACAGCAACATGTTCATTCATTTTAGAAATGTGTTAAAACATGTTAGCAAAAGGCTAACAACATGCTAATTAATACTAGACACATGTTAAATCATGCTGACAACATGCTAATTCATGCTAGCAAGTGTGCTAAAACATGCTAGCAAATCAAGCTAGCAAAATGCTAATTCATGCTAACAAAATGCCAGCAACATGTTAATTCATTTTAGAAATGTGTTAACATGTTAGCAAAAGGCTAACAACATGCTAATTAATGCTAGACACATGTTAAATCATGCTGACAACATGCTAATTCATGCTAGCAAGTGTGCTAAAACATGCTAGCAAATCAAGCTAGCAAAATGCTAATTCATGCTTACAAAATGACAGCAACATGTTAATTCATTTTAGAAATGTGTTAAAACATGTTAGCAAAAGGCTAACAACATGCTAATTCGTGTTAACAACATGTTAAATCATGCTAGAAAAACATGCTAATGCATGTTAACTACAAGCTTAAAAATGCTAGCAGCGTGTTATTTTATTTTAACAATGTGCTAATTAATGCTAGACACATGTTAAATCATGCTAGTAACATTTTAAATCATGCTAGCAACATGCTAATTATTGTTAGCAACATGTTGAATCATGCTAGAAAAACATGCTAATGCATGCTAACAACAAGCTTAAAAATGCTAGCAGCATGTTATTTTATTTTAACATTGTGCTATAAAATGCTACCAAACATGGTGAATTGTGTTAGCAAAGTGCTACAAAATACTAGCAACATGCTAACTCACTATCAACACATGAATTTATGCTAACTAAATGCTGAAACAGAAAAATGCCAAATCATGCTAGCAATATGTTAAAACTTGCTAGCATGTTAACTAATGCAAAAAGACGTTAAATAATGCTAGCGACATGCTAATTAATGTTAAAACATAATAATTAATGCTTGCAATGTGTTAAGTCAGGCTAACAAAATGTTAATTCATGTTAGCAACATGTTACTTTATGCTAACAATTTGCTAAAACATTGTAGCTAAATCATGGTAGCAGTGTGTTTACTCATGCAAACAACACGTTAAATAATGCTAGCAAAATGCTAATTAATGATAACAACATTGTAAATCATGGTAGAAAAAATGCTAAAAATGCTAACAATGTGTTAAAACAGGTGCAAATAACATGCTAAATAATGCTAGCGACATGCAAATTAATGCTGTCAACATGCTAGCAACATGTTAAATCATGATAGAAACATGCTAATTCATGTTAACAAAATGTTAAAGCATGTTAGCAATGTTAACAGCATGCTCATTAGTGTTAACAACATGTTAAATCATGCTAAAGAATGCCAATCTGTTGTCAACATGTTAAATCATGTCAGCAACATGTTAATTAATGTTGGCAACATGTCAAAACATGCTAGCAAAACATGCTAATTAATGCTAACAATGTGTTAGAACATGCTCATTAGTGTTAACAACATGTTAAATCATGCTAGTAACATGTTAAATCATGATAGAAACATGCTAATTCATGTTAACAACATGTTAAAATCATGCTAAAGAATGCCAATCTGTTGTCAACATGTTAAATCATGTCAGCAACATGTTAATTAATGCTAGAAACCTGTCAAAGCATGCTAGCAAAACATGATATGTCATGCTAACAATGTGTTAGAACATGCTCATTAGTGTTAATAACATGTTAAATCATGCTAGTAACATGTTAAATCATGTCAAAAACATGTTAATTAATGCTAGCAACCTGTCAAAGCATGCTAGCAAAACATGATATTTCATGCTAACAATGTGTTAGAACATGCTCATTAGTGTTAATAACATGTTAAATCATGCTAGTAACATGTTAAATCATGTCAAAAACATGTTAATTAATGCTAGCAACCTGTCAAAGCATGCTAGCAAAACATGATATTTCATGCTAGCAATGTGTTAGAACATGTTAATTAATGCTGGCAATGTCTTTATTTCTCTTCCGACTTCACTAAATTTAAACGTTCATACCATCATACGGCTTTGTCAAGCCAACATCAAAGTTCGTCCCAACGATCTTTACTCATCCAGTTTAACTTAACATCGTACTGAGAACAGGCTTTAAAGAACACAAAAACATGTAACATTTGAAGTTTAAGCTCATAAGAATCATCCGGTTTCAAACCACACAGTTTCCGAATGAGCTCTTTTCTGTTATTTATAGCATCTTTTAACCTCTGTATTTACTTCAGATCGTTTTCCAGCTGACTGGCTCTTTCCCATTGATGTGCAAATGCAATAATGAGACCCTGAATCACCTCTTCAACAGGTTTGAGCCTCTTGCCTCTCACAATGAGGCTCCATTGTTTCCGTCAACCTGCCTGAGCTTGAAAAACCTGTTTATAGATGAAGAGTGAATACACTTCCCACATGCCACATGTTTCTGCCCAGTTCAGAAGTGCCTCATGCATGCAGTCTCTCCACTGCCAGCAACAAAAGCAGATTGTTTTCACAAGCCCATCCATACAAACCGTACTTTTATACAATAATATACACTCACCTAAAGGATTATTAGGAACACCTGTTCAATTTCTCATTAAGTCAATGATCTAATCAACCAATCACATGGCAGTTGATTCAATGCATTTAGGGGTGTGGTCCTGGTCAAGACAATCTCCTGAACTCCAAACTGAATGTCGGAATGGGAAAGAAAGGGGATTTAAGCAATTTTGAGCGTGGCATGGTTGTTGGAGCCAGACGGGCCGGTCTGAGTATTTCACAATCTGCTCAGTTACTGGGATTTTCACGCACAACCATTTCTAGGGTTTACAAAGAATGGTGTGAAAAGGGAAACACATCCAGTATGGGGCAGTCCTGTGGGCCAAAATGCCTTGTTGATGCTAGAGGTCAGAGGAGAATGGGCCGACTGATTCAAGCTGATAGAAGAGCAACTTTGACTGAAATAACCACTAGTTACAACCGAGGTATGCAGCAAAGCATTTGTGAAGCCACAACACGCACAACCTTGAGGCGGATGGGCTACAACAGCAGAAGACCCCACCGGGTACCACTCATCTCCACTACAAATAGGAAAAAGAGGCTACAATTTGCACCAGCTCACCAAAATTGGACAGTTGAAGACTGGAAAAATGTTGCCTGGTCTGATGAGTCTGGATTTCTGTTGAGACATTCAGATGGTAGAGTCAGAATTTGGCGTAAACAGAATGAGAACATGGATCCATCATGCCTTGTTACCACTGTGCAGGCTGGTGGTGGTGGTGTAATGGTGTGGGGGATGTTTTCTTGGCACACTTTAGGCCCCTTAGTGCCAATTGGGCATGGTTTAAATGCCACGGCCTACCTGAGCATTGTTTCTGACCATGTCCATCCCTTTATGACCAGCATGTGCCCATCCTCTGATGGCTACTTCCAGCAGGATAATGCCCCATGTCACAAAGCTCCAATCATTTCAAATTGGTTTCTTGAACATGACAATGAGTTCACTGGACTAAAATGGCCGTCCCACAGTCCCCAGATCTCAACCCAATAGAGCATCTTTGGGATGTGGTGGAACGGGAGCTTCGTGCCCTGGATGTGCATCCCACAAATCTCCATCAACTGCAAGATGCTATCCTATCAATATGGGCCGACATTTCTAAAGAATGCTTTCAGCTCCTTGTTGAATCAATGCCACGTAGAATTAAGGCAGTTCTGAAGGCCAAAGGGCGTCAAACACAGTATTAGTGCTGTTCCTAATAATCCCTTAGGTGAGTGTAAGTTCCCACTATGCAGTAGGCTCCCGATTTACATGAATGGAACAAGTTTTTAATTGTTATTCATCCATTTCCTGTGTCTCCAATATCACTTTCCACCCTGATTGCCTTTGGAAATGAAGCTATTCTAAGTAATAAAAGCCAATTTCGCAAGGATAATGACTGGAAGTGACCAACGGCACAAACATTGCTCAACACAAACATAGTCATGTTTTAAAGCTGCAATGTTTCAAGATCATTCGTTTGCACTGTACGTGTTGATCAGGCAATTGACTGAGCAAACCCACTGTGTGTTAACAATGCAAACTGAAGCAGGGGTTAAATGGGGGGATTTGGGGTGTGGTGGGATTGCTCAGATCTCAGATCGGCTCTGAGAGCTAATGTGTACCTTTATACCCCGGGGGGAAAGAGACTGCCAAGAGAGGCTATTTACTATCAACAAACGCTCTGGACACAAACACTGTGTCACTGCGATGACTGACATTAAGGTTTTTTAATGTCTCTTCTCTTGAGCCTTATCCAAGTAACAGAACCCTGAAAAAATTTATATGCAAAATACATGTTCATAATTTGCTGTGTCAACTATATTTTGCCGTTACTCATGTTATCCGATTTCAAACAAAATTAAAAACAATTTGAGAGTGTAGACTGACCAAAATTAATAAGAGAATTCTACGAGCATACAGCATGATTGCATATGTTTAAAGTATAAATTATTACAAGTATATATTGTTTACATATATGATCTTAGCATACTGCACAGTACACTCAAAAAAATGCTGGGTTAAAAATAACCCAAGTTGGGTTTAAAATGGACTAACCCAGCGATTGGGTTGTTTTAAGCAAATATTTAACCCAACCGCTGGGTTAGTCCATTTTCAACCCAACTTGGGTTATTTTTAACCCAGCATTTTTTAGAGTGTACCATATAAAAATTCATTATGTAAATATCTGTTTTACTAGGCTATAGGTATTTTATATGTGGTATACAACTATATAAATCCATATAAAATCCTATATAAGCATAAATAAACTAGACATATATGGCATTAACATACAGTACCATATAAAAAGTCATCATATAAATAATTTTGATTTATCCTCCTGGGACCCAGGGAGAGACTTTAGTCCACTGTAGTGAACACTATATTTTAGGGAATTTCTCTGACATCATACATGTCACATGTCACAGTCGGGATGTCCTGTAAAGAGCACATTCGGGGCTTTGCAGGGATACCAAATATTTGCCAGGACAACAACTTCTTCTTGGTCTTTAGCACTGTTATGGAAATATGATCATATTTTTTAATTATAATTTAAATCGGATTCATTTTCAAACTGTTTGTTATAAATCAACATCTCAGGAAAATGTTATGGGGTTTCTAATCAAAATATGACTTTCTGTTACAAAACCGGGCATTGATTTCATAAATGACCGCTGTAGTGACACCAGGAGTTAAATCATGATTATCAGGCATTTTGGAGACACAACAAGTGAACAGGGAAAGAAATTACATATCAATATTCCTGTGAAATATTAGATATTATTATGAAAATGTTGCCAATTATTGCTCCCATTATTACACTTCTATTTTCATTACATGTTGCACCAAGAACACATTAATATGCAAATTAGATGCAGATAACTGGATGGGAAAATCCAAGTATGGCCATTTTATCAACATATTGCATTATCAATGCATTTCGTTATATCTTTCATAACATAGTTCAGAATCATATTTAAACAAAAAAAATTGAATGGTGAATTAAAAATAAATCCCATTGTTTTTGCCTATACATGCAATTTCATGTCATTTTATTTGAGTCCTGGTGTCAACTACAGAGGACACATCATAACATATGAATCAAATATAATTTGTTATGCTCTTAACAATGTAATGACATAATACTAAATTGAAAAAACGTTTGTTTTTTCTGGGTCCCTGGAGGATATGTATATATAATCATTCTTCTATTCAAACATCATATCTTCATACATCGTGAGGAGGTATATAAGCGCTAATAATTAGGGCTGTCAAAAGATTAATCACGATTAATCACATCCAAAATAAAAGTGTTTACATAATATATGTGTGTGAACTGTGTATAATTATTATTTATATATAAAAACACACACAAGCATGTATATATTTAAGAAAAATGTATTATATTTATATATAATATAAATTATATAAATGTATACAGTATATACATGCAAATATTTCTTCAATATATACATGAATATTTATATAAACATAATAATTATACACAGTTCACACACATATATTATGTAAACACAAACTTTTATTTTGGATGTGATTAATCGTGATTAATCTTTTGACAGCCCTACTAATAATGTATTGTCTTATATAAAACATATGACATCACTACTCGGATATAGGGACATTTCCGTATGGGCACTGAGCTCCTGAGAGCGGCCCATTCTCTCAGGCCTAGTGCTTGAGTTACACACCTGTGGCCATGAAGGGATTGAACACCTGGACTCTGTGATTTCGAGGGGTGGGCCAATAATTTTGGCAATATAGTGTATATACATAGTCCGATATCTCTATTTATTACTTGTGTATGGCTAGTTAAAGATGTGCATGTAACAGCTGAAAACTATACATACCTCAGGGATATTAATAAAACATATTAGAGATTTTGAAACAGAAAGGAGTGACTAGTAAATGACGTAAATCCCCTCCCTGAGAGCAGCCCATATCTGCCTTGTGACATCATCACAACAGTTTCCAGTAAGATTTACTTGAGCTGAACTAAACAAGGCTCGACTTCCTTGTTTGTTAAAAGCACCGTCAGACCGTCTGAGCAGACTAGTATTGACTCAGGGGGAGGGTGTTTAATCTACAGAGGCATTAAGACGACTACATGCCTCCAGCTATAAGGCTCAGTGGGAGATGGGAGGTCCTCTCACGCATTTCTTTAAGTAACAAAAGGCCCAACGCAACACAAGACCAGTCTTGTCCTATGGCCGTGAAACCAAGGCGCTATCAGACTTTCCCTTCCGAATCTGGGAAGACGAGTCACGATGCGCTACACGACACCGCAAAGCAAACATGATACCGAAAGTTGTACAAGCATAAACATTTCATGGAGCCTAAAAGCCCTTCTTGGATAATGATGGGCTTTTAAGGCTGATGGACGTGAGGGGTCAATCACTGGAAGACAGACAGCACTCCAGCCGGAGTCCATGTTGACAAAGTTTATTAGAGTTCACATGGCCATTAACAAATAAGCAGCATGTTGTGCATTGCGCCGGGTAAAAGCTCTCATACAGTCGCATGCGTAATTATTAGCACAGGAAATATTGATTTGAGTGGACGAGTCAGAGCATCGAAGCAGAGCACTTTGAAGTGGATGAGTGGCTTTGATAGGGTAATGCGGAACTGGTTTCTCCGCCACGAGATAAGCAATACCATCCCCCATGCGCCTCGCCCAGCTTTAAACGCTCACCAAACATCTACTAACCTGTTTGTTGAAACCACATAACACAGCGTTCACAGGCTCCACCTCAGACGAGTCCTAAAGCTAGTGCTAAACAATATGAAGAAGAACCAAACTGTTTGATTTCAGATGGAGCACAGTGGCTTTTCAAACCAAAACAGTTCTGCGTAATCATTAACTTAGACTGCTGACCTTGTGCATGTTCTGCGTTAACCAGTGTAAATGATTTCACACTGAATACTGTCCGTGAAACTAGTGGCACACTCTGCAAAAACCCTTCTTTTGCATGCTTTCTGGAGGATCATGGGACACTGAAATATCAGAAAAGAGCTCATTAAGTTGGCTTGAAAAAGCCATACAAAAAAAGCATAGCAACCACCTGAGTACCCTAGCAACCACATAGTAAGACCTTAGCAACCACCCGAGTACCCTAGCAACCGCATAGCAAGACCTTAGCAACCACCCGAGTACCCTAGCAACCGCATAGCAGGTCTAAACGACTAACTAAAACTCATTTCAAACTTTAAACTTTTCTAAATATTTCAAACTTTTCAAACTATTTCAAACTTTCTGGCGATGCTTTTTCAAGCCAACTTAAAGTTTGTCTTGACGAACTTTTTAATCTAGTTTAAATTGTAATAATATTTCACAGGATTGCTGTTTTTAATATACTGGGCTTCTAGTTTGCATTGTTATGATTTAATATGCATCTTATATTAAAGGGACGGAAATTAACAAACGAGACCTTCCCCGACTTCCTAGATAGCCAGGTTTTTTTTTTTTTTTTTTTTGCAAACTGACACCGATCAGGCATAACATTATGACCACTGACAGGTGAAGTGAGTAACACTGATGATCTGTGTTAGTGGGTGGGATATATTAGGCAGCAAGTGAACATGTTGTCCTCAGAGTTGATGTGTTAGAAGCAGGAAAAATGGGCAAGCGTAAGGATTTGAGCGAGTTTGGGCCAGATTGTGACGGCTAGACGACTGGGTCAGAGCATCTCCAGAACTGCAGCTCTTGTGGGGTGTTCCCGGTCTGCAGTGGTCAGTCTCTATCAAAAGTGCTCAAGGAAGGACCAGTGGAGAACCGGCCACAGGGTCATGGGCGGCCGAGCCTCATTGATGCACGTGTGGAGCGAAGGCTGGCCCGTGTGGTCCGATCAAACAGACGAGCTACTGGAGCTCAAACTGCTCCAGAAGTTAATGCTGGTTCTGATAGAAAGGGCTCAGAACACACAGAGCATCTCAGTTTGTTGTGTATGGGGCGGTCATAATGTTATGCCTGATCGGTGTATATTGTGCTTAGATGCAAGAATAGAACTTTTTAAAACAAAGTTACGTCACTTAACCCTCGTATGTGAAACCAGGGGACATTTCATAACATAACATTTCATAATTCAGATTTGATATGTAGCCTATTCTTCACTGTTTAAGAAAGAAACGGCCTGTAATGTTGTGCACTATTAGTATTTGTAGAGACAGTCTGAACACATTCAAAACATAATTACACATTTAGACCTAAAGTCAATGTGTACAGTCGGCACTGATAAAGAGGCACACACATTCAAATCAAGTAGCAATACTTGTCATATATTAACAAAACTGAAGATGTGACGATGCATTTCCAAATAATAAAGGTTTCTCATGGCTAAAGCGACCTCTCTCCGTTGGATCGGCCTGGGAATGGTATGCAGGCCTTGGTCACATTAGAGTATTTTGTGTTTTCTCCTGCAATATTTGTCCTCTGGGGCTTATCAGCTAAGATAAGCAGACTCCAAACAAATGATTAACAAAATATTCATTGTCTTCCAAGGTGCTCGGATGGATTTCAAGCCTTGGTGCACTGTGGAAACACACTGAAGCTGAAGGCGTTTGCACTCGATGTATATAAAACCTCACTAGAAACAGCTTAAACTATAGGGTTGTCGTCATACTAGAATGCCAGGGAGTCTCTACTACAAAGACAGAAATTAGAAAGGCACATTAAAGCCAACTTCAGAACTGATAGCAATTAGTTCAACAGTTTCCCCAAGGATGAAGAACACAATGTGATCCTTTGTACGTGTTCTCGTGTAAAGGTCAAGTGAATAACATTCATATTTTCCAGTTTTGTGAGAAGAGCCAAACTCTCACAGTCGGAGCACGGTTTAGTGACCTGACCAACATTGCCAGATGAAAAACAGGTCATGAACATTCATCCAGGGAAAGGTTTTAAAATTAAAACTAAAAGAACGGGGGTTGGTCTTGCTTAGTTGGGGGAAACGTAATATCCTGATCCAGTTATTGAACAGAACTGAATCAACATTGACTCGAATAACGACATTAATGTTTTCTATAAAAGGGCTATTGTGACTTTTTTATCTCAATTGCAAGATATAAAGTTATAGTCTTTATATTTGCGAGATATAAACACACAATTGTGATAAAATATTAGAACTGTGAGCTGATTTTCTCCTCAAAATTGGATGTTTATATCTGTGAGTTTATAATAAGTTTATATTTCATAATTTGGAGGTAAAAAGTCGAAAGTATGAGTTTATATCTCTCACTTCTGTCTTTATTTCTCAGAATCGTGAGTTTATAATAAGTTTATATTTCATAATTTGAATTTTTCAACTCACAACTGCAAATTTATATTTCATAATTCGGAGAAAAAAAGTTGAAAGTATGAGTTTAAATCTTGCAATTGCGAGAAAAAAGTCAGAATTGTGAGATAAAAAGTTGCAGTTACTCTTTATTTTAGTTTATTCTGTGGCAGAAACAAGCTTCCGTACTTAAATCTGAACTGAACTGGTTTCATAAAGAATGAACTTTACGCCGTTATTGAACAGAACTGAATCAACATCGACTCGAGATGAATAATAATGACACAGTCTTTACAGCGGAATTACAGTCTCATATCTGATGCAAATATGCATCATTCATTTTGTTACTTTCCTGTTTATTATTGTGAAGATGCTCTGAAAACATTTCCATTGAAGCAGTAAAAAAAATACAGGTCACTTGACTTAAATGTGGAGGTTTGGCTGTGCTGGTTTATCTGTATTTTAATACACCCATTCAATACAGAGCTAGCTATCTAACACTGACATATCTTGTTGTTTACAAAAAAAAAAAGATCTTTCTCCTTGGAAACTGGACTCATTTTCCCCAAGCTCTATTGGAAACAAAATACTTATACATTAATGGTTTTATGATCACATTGGAAACTCATGATCAAACTCAACACTAAAGGAGAAAATAAAAACTATCTTTGATGGCCCGAGGCTTCCAGGCTGAACAGAAAGCAAACATGCTATTTTCTGTTCTCTCGCCCGCAGTTAGTTATGGATATAATCTGGGAAATCCATTAAATTAATAAATACATTAGGGCCAGTGATATAACACAAAGCAAGCACTATAGACCTTGTTCGGGAGGCTATTATTGTGGCATTGGGTGGGAAGGGCCCTGATGACTCTTGGAAAGTCATAACCATTGTGTTATTAATCTTGAAGTTGATCATCAGGGTCACAAGAAATACCAAATCAAATAAGGAAGATGTGCAATATGATTTACTGAAACCTAAGCTATTCTCGCTATTTCTTCACATGACCGTATGGGATTCACTGGGGAAATAATGCACTGTTTAAATATGAGCAAGCAAATGGTGTATTATTTTTATAAACCTTTTTTTTTTACTCGTTAAACAAAATATAGCTTGAGTTTGAGCCTTGGAAAGCTGGCATCGCATTAATAAACTAACTAACTAACTAACTTTGAGACATGTAGGGTGTAAAGCATGTCTCGTCACATCCTTTAGACAAACATTGAACGTGAATATTGCAAATTTTACTTCTTTTTTTGGTTTGTATACAGTATGAGCAAGCAAATGGTGTATTATTTTTATAAACATAGTATTTTTGTCTTGTTTCCAGCCCAAACATCTTAAATGGCTTAAATCAAGACGCTTTTACTAGATTAGTAAAGATATTTTTTTCTTGTTTTTGCTTAAAACAAGCAAAATGATCCGCCAATGGGGTCAAATAATCTTGTTTCTGTTCGGGACAGAAACAAATATACAAGATTTCAATCAGAAACCATTGAGATCTCACCCCATTGGCTGATCATTTTGCTTATTTTGAAGCAAAAACGTATATTTTAAAAAACAAGAAAATAATGTCTTGTGTGATTTTTACTTATCTAGTAAAATCATCTTGATTTTAGACATTTTAAATATTGAAACAAGATGAAATACTTTTTGTCTTGTTTCCAGTCCAAATATCATAAAGTCTTACATTAAGTAGCATTTACTAGACAAGCAACAGTTTTTGTCTTGTTTTGGGGAAAAATAACTCAAAATTAAGGGAGTTTTTGCTTAAAATAAGCAAAATAATCTGCCAATGGGGTAAGCAAAATAATCTTAATTCAAACAGAAAACAAGATTATTTTGCTTACCTCATTGGCAGATTATTTATCTTATTTTAAGCAAAAACTCCCTTAATTTTGAGTTATTTTTCCCCAAAACAAGACAAAAACTGTTGCTTGTCTAGTAAATGTTTCTTAAAGTAAGATTTTTTAGATATTTGGACTGAAAACAAGACAAAAATACTAAGTAAGAAAAGCTTTTTTTGCAGTGTATGATGAATGGAGAAGAAGTGTTTTCCATTCATCATAGTGTTTTCCATTGAGCACATCAGTGTTCGACTGGTTCTTATAAATGTCTATTCATAATGTGGTTTGAGTGTGTCACTTGGAAACAAAATACAATTTTCAGAAGAAATTACATTGTTTTGAATGTAAAGTTTCATTTTGCAGGAGGATTGAGGGGTTTTGCCCGTTGTGTGTGTGTTTTTGGATTTGTGTGTAGAGTTCTGAGAGTACGAGATATGCTTTCAGAAAATGTGTGTAAACAATCGAGAAAAACTGTAAGCAAAAACGCACTTCATTTTGAGTCATTTTTCCGAAAACAAGACAATAATGTTTACTTGTGTCGTAAATGCTTCTTGTTTAAAGGATTTGTAGACGTGTGGACTAGAAACAAGACAAAAATACAAAGTAAGAAAAGCATTTTTTTGCAGTGCGTTATCAATTTCGACATCAAATCATCAGCAGACAGAGGATGTGTGTGGGTGTGTGTGTGTGTGTGTGTGTGGGTGTGTTTCAGTGTGTGTGTGTGTGTCAGTGTGAAGGCATGAAAGGAGTTGTTCAGTTCAGCAACACAGCAGTTGCTCAGAAATAGTCCTTTAAAGAGTTAATCGTGTGGGATGATATCAGGCTGTTTGAGAAGAGCAGCGTTTTCATATTTCACACACAGGTCACTAATCCGGGGATTTTCCAACTCTTATTTTCTTTACCTGTGTGTGTAGGCCATAAATATCCATATTTGGACATGGTAATTACCGGATGGGCGAGGTCACCTGGCTGCCTACGTCACAGCCCGAGCCGAACTACCTGCTGAAGAGCATTTCCTCACTCCGCGGCCGTTGGGAGGGTGGAAAAAACAGCAGCTCTTCACTTTATAAAACTTCGAGAGATTAAGGATTTGGTGCGGATTTTATCGGATCGAATGGCGTGTGTGAGGATTGTGCGACTAGGAGTTGTTGTTTTTCTTTTTCAGGTGAGTTTAGTCGTAATGGCGTCGGAAACGGCCGCGCGCTTTCGGGCTGGGAACTCTTCCGTTGTTTTTATTGACTGATTTTATTTAACAGGTGTTTTCGTGTGGATACACGGAGGAGTCGACATGTTCACCTGGGTTTGACTCGGAGTTATTCGTGTTTAAAGTGCACAGAGAACACCTTCACAGGGGGAAGAGACTAGGAAGAGGCAAGTCAACATAAATCTCACTATAATACTCAAAATGTGTAAAGTAGTTCCTCTAAAGGCGTCTATCTCTGCTCTGTGTTTAATTACCTCTTGTTTTGTCGAAATAAAACCTAGTTTTACTGTATTTACTTCATCCAGAGACTGTTTTTTGTTGATTTGTCCTGTATAATTGTTTTATTTGTGTGGGTTAAACTTGTTTTTCTAACCATCTTAGGGTTGAACCCTCCAAATATTGATCTAAATCTCCTTTTTATCTCTCTAATATGTCTATAAATGTAAGTCTGCAGGTGTTGTGAAACTCAGATGATCTCACTCTATGAGTTTCTATGGGAGTGAAACCAGGATCAAGGTCAACAAATCATTTAAGATTTGTCATTTCTACTTTTCTTTCTTTCAACCATTGAGAAATAAACCCAGATATTTTTGTTTTTTGACATGATTTGTACTTTATTGACATTTCTATTTAACGCATTGACTTGTGTAAGATTTGGCCAGCACTTTCCATGACAAATGTGATTTTTAGTTTCGATTTTTATGCCCACATCTCACAAACATTGTTTATTTAGTTAGCTTTCACATTTTGTAGATTAATTAATGCTGCGTTTAAACTGATTTAATCCTTAATTTGATTAATAAACGGATTGATTTCGTATTGCGATCGATCTGTAGTTTACCTCTCGGAAGGAGTTTCCTCTTATTGTCCCACTAATGGTGGTTTATTTCTAAGGGCTGATTGGTTTCACCACTTCCGACCTCTAATGGATTTGCACTATGGCCAATGCTAAACCTCTGTATAACTGGATAGTGTTTGTTTAAATGAATTATGCGTTGGGAAAAGGATTGACAGCGAGCATATATTGTAGACTGTGCCTGTGAGAAACCTTTTTTTTTACTCGTTAAACAAAATATAGCTTGAGTTTGAGCCTTGGAAAGCTGGCATCGCATTAATAAACAAACAAACGAACTAACTTTGAGACATGTAGGATGTCTCGTCACATCCTTTAGACAAACATTGAACGTGAATATTGCAAATTTAACTTCTTTTTTTGGTTTGTATACAGTATGAGCAAGCAAATGGTGTATTATTTTTTTTATAAACATAGTATTTTTGTCTTGTTTCCAGCCCAAACATCTTAAATGGCTTAAATCAAGACGCTTTTACTAGATTAGTAAAGAGATTTTTTTCTTGTTTTCTGGAAAATCAAATCAAAATGAAGTGAGTTTTTGCTTAAAACAAGCAAAATGATCCGCCAATGGGGTCAAATAATCTTGTTTGTGTTCGGGACAGAAACAAATATACAAGATTTCAATCAGAAACCATTGAGATCTCACCCCATTGGCAGATCATTTTGCTTATTTTGAAGCAAAAACTTATATTAAGAAAAAAAAACAAGAAAAAAATGACTTGTGTGATTTTACTTATCTAGAAAAATCATCTTGATTTAAGAAATTTTAAATATTGAAACAAGATTAAATACTTTTTGTCTTGTTTCCAGTCCAAATATCATAAACTCTTACATTAAGTAGCATTTAATAGACAAGCAAAAGTTATTGTCTTGTTTTGGGGGAAAATGACTCAATATTATTATTAAGGGAGTTTTTGATCTTAAAATAAGCAAAATAATCTACCAATGAGAAGCAAAATAATATTGTTTTGTGTTTGAATGAAGATTATTTTGTTTACCCCATTGGCTGATTATTTTAAGCAAAAACTCACTTAATATTGAGTTATTTTTCCCAAAACAAGACAATAATTTTTTACTTGTGTAGTAAATGCTTCTATTTAGATGTGTGGAATTGAAACAAGACAAAAATACAAAGTAAGAAAAGCCTTTTCATCACTTATCGTTATCAATTTCAAACATCGTGTGTGTGTGTGTGTTTCGGCATGAAAGGAGTTTTTCTCTTTAGAGTCATATAATTGTCTTGTTTCTATTCCACACGTCTACAAATTCTTAAAACAAGAAGCATTTACTAGACAAGCAAAAGTTTTTGTCTTGTTTTGAGGAAAAAAATGCTCAAATTAAGAGTTTTTGCTTAAAATAACCAAAATAATCTGCCAAAGCGATCAGCAAAATAATGTGTTTGCAATGCTGATTTAGTTAAGTGTATTTATTTACCATTTGTTTGTGTTTGAATTAAAATTATTTTGGAGATTAATTTGCTTATTTTAAGATAAAACGCACTTCGAGTCTTTTTTTTTTTGTGTTGGTCTCATCCATGAGGCTCAAACCCTTTTACAAGACCAGAAATGTACATTTTAAATTGCCTATTATTATGGTAGGTGGTTAAACGCTTGCCAAGTAGTTTTTAATGTTTGGTTTGATATCAAATTGAGTTTTGCGGAAATGTAACTGGGGTGTGTACCGCATACAAGTGTCAGCAAATTGATTCTTTATATATAATCCCATTGTAGTTGTCGCTTGAGTTTGTTCCCTGTCTTAAGTGTTTACTCCTTTTCTCCCTCAGTAAATTTCAGTAATTGTGATGGAAGAACAAGAACGCTCTTCCAGTCCGTCGACAAGCGGTTTGATGTGGACACGGATGGGACTGTAACACTCAAGAGACAAGTGACTCTTCATGAAGGCCACAAGGTGTTTTCTGTGCACGCTTGGGACTCCAGTGGCAAGAAACACACGGTATCTGTCAGAGTTGAGCGTGCCCACACTCATGAGGACCATCACGGGAAACATCATGAGGACCATCACGGGAAACATCATGAGGACCATCACATGGACACGGTCATGAGCATCTCCTCTTCACAGGTACAAACAAGTTCCTTCAAGAAACCGCTGTCAGTACAGCACAAGCCTGACCTCTATTGGACACTTCACTGATGTGCCACTTCACTGTGGTACTGTAAATGGACATATTCAACTACCAAATCTCGATCTGACAATTTTTGTATCGTGATCGATCTTAAAAGACGTCCATGATCTACTTTTCAAGTGAATTGTAGAGATTGTGATGTTAAAATACAGCGATGGCTTCATGCGTGGTGATGCATTTGAAAAACAATTCAACAGAGTAGGGATGGGTATCGTTTTAACGGTATTACTACTCTTACCGATACTGCTTATCGATCCGGTACTTTAACGGTATTCTTATCGGGGTTTTTAAAATAAAAAACAAAACAAATTAAGAACATAACCTTACTTTATTATCTGAAAAGTAAAATATCTATAGCAAACGAAACGGCAATGTTTGAACAAAACAAATATAAAACATCTATTGGTAAATGGACCAGTGTGTGTAGGCATTATTTGTGTTTTATAAGCATAAGATGCAGTACAAAGTGCAAACAAATACACACACAATAAAGACACTTAACTAAATCAGCATTGCTTTAATTTCAGGAAAGTCTACATTGAGTAATACGGCCTATAAAGTAAGGAAATGTAAAATAACGCTCCATAGTTTTAATTGTATAAATGATATATTAATGCTTATTAAAGCTAAAGTTGTTCATTCAAGAGCTGTGAATATTTACTGTCTTTGTTTGATTCACATTAATGGCTCAATGGTCAGCAGGTTTATTAGGCCGAATGCAGATCTAATATTCTCCCGTTTCGCCAAACTATAAGACATAAACTGTGTTTAAGTGACTACTCTCCAATCCGGTCAATTTGACACCGTCTATTTGTTGTGTATTTGATGGTTTAGACGCGCACACAAAGCCTAATGGGCAAGTTTCACAGTGCGCGTGCACTAGGGCTGAACGATTTTGGAAAAAATCTAATTGCGTTTTTACCAATATTGCGATTTATTTTTTTTAACTCTTTATCTTCTGTATTATTCAACAATACATCTTTGTTTAGTAATGGTGGAAATCTTTAATTGGTACCTCACGATCCGATTCCAAAACAATTCTTGAACTTTTTCCTTATTAATCATTAATATTAATTTATTAAAAACTTAATGTTTTTTATTATGATATATGTAATTATAAGCTTTTTAAAATAACTACACATTATAACATTTTAATTAAAACAATTGCATGTTAATAATTTTGAATATATAAACTAATATAGCTGCAAAACATAAGCTAGTAAATCATAAAGAGGAACAAAAAAAACATATTACAAGCAATGAACAAAGAGTGCTTTCAGTATTTAAGAGTGTCTGAACGGTGATTTTTCTCTTTCTCAGCTTTACTGTTGTTTGATTATTAATGATGACATCATCATAGACAGCAGATCTCTTTTGAAATATAAGATGTTTTTGCCCTGTCTGTTTAATTCATTAAGACATTACTGATGGTGTTTACATTAATGTTACGTCATAAAAGCATTTTGAGACGCACACAGACGCGTGCTCGCGAGCACTCTTCACAAAGCGCCGCGTGAGCATTTGAAATGGAAAGCAAGTTTCTTATTTTTAATATATACGCACACTTCATTCCTAACGACACGAATAAAGCCTTCGTTGAGCATTTGTAAGGAAAATACCGGCGGGCAAGAAGACGCACGGTAAGCGTGACATCAAGCAAAGTTTCTCTCAGTGCATATCCTGTGCAAAGAAGCCTGAGAATGTCATTGCAATTCGCGCCGTCAACCTTTCGTAACGTTATGAAATATTATATTGTGTGTGTGAGAATGGAAGCAATCAGAATACGGGTGTTTCTAAAACACCCGCAGCGCCACCGCGCACCTGCAGTTAAAATCTAAGCTCCAGAATCATTGGAGAGATGATAGTAGCCTATAGTATGAACAACACAATATTAGATAGATCAAACACAAACAGTGTTTTTTTTCCTTTTAGGCCAGGCATATGATATGTGTAACATGCCAAGTTGCTTCTTCTGCAGACTTTACTCTCGCGTGTCACGTGACCAGACTGTAATCGCAGCCTTTGCGGTTAGGAAATCGTGTTTTATCATATCGCGATATTATCGCAAATGCAATGAATCGTTCAGCCCTAGCGTGCACACAAGCCGCCTTGAAGTTGGAAACAGTGTCTCTTCCATGTTGTATTGTGCATTTAATAGCTCTTTTTTTTATCACCAAACACGTCCTGCATTTTAGCAATAGTAGACCTTGCCTTTTACAACAATCTGCCTTTTACAACAATCCCTGACTCTGACGTTAGGTTTAGGGAGAAATGACAACGCGCTGCTGTGAAGCGAAGAAAGTTGCGTTTGACAGAACACGTCTAGTTTATAATAGTTTTACCTCATCATCTTTTTATAATCCTTGGAAGTAATCCTCGGAAAAAAAAAAATTATCACAGCCGTTAAGTGTAACCAGACTAAACTTTTGTTTAGTTCTCATTAAACGGGGATTGTCATGTTGTATTTTCTTAACCGATAGCGTCAGAGCTTATCGATTCTGCGGTCTTTCATAATTAAGCACTGGGGTTCATTTAATACCGGGTTTCGGTACCCATCACTAGCGACGAGTCAAATTTCAGTTCTGTTTTTGGCTTCCAATGATTATGAAAACGTGACAATCATGATTAAATGACCTTTCGTGCCTCATGCTGTTCCTTTGCTTTAAAGCGGTGTAGCAGTGGACGCGCATATATGCACGTTTCAGGATTACATAATCTGAGAATATTTGTTTTTCACTTGAATTGGTTCATTTAAAAGCAGACATTTCAATTCTCTCCTTCTACAACTAATAACATTTTGGTCGACCAAGCCTCTTAGTTGACTATTAGGGGACTGCCCTACTTTATTTTTATTTTACAAATTTCTACTCATTTTTACAAAAGGGGTCAAAGGATGAATAAATAAAGTTTAAATTGTGTAATATTTAAGAGCTGTGACGTGCTGGAAAAGTGTGAAGTGCTTGGAAGCCCATGAATTTCAGTCTCAAAAGGTTTTACGAACCCTGAGATGTATAATGTAAAAACATTTGACTATTTCTGCCACAATACCATGGTTACAGTAGGCACTGCCTCATTAAATCCGTGGTGAATGTTGGTGATTTGTGGATTGAAAAGCTTTCTATAACTTGTTCATTCATGACAATCGTTCTCTTGGTTTTTACGTCAGCGCTGTATAACCTGATATGGTTTATAAAGGAGAATTCTGCACTGGATTTGACCGCAGTGTTAATGACATCGCAGTGAATTAAAATGCTTTCTACCTGTATCTCCCAGTGCTGTGTGGTATCGTTGTCACATGGGTAAACCTGTTCTGCGCTCGCGCTGTTGTCTGATCTGGTTTCCTCTTCCGTTTCATTTGCTGTCTGTTTCTCGTATGCAACAGAAATGGCAGCTCTTATCAGTTGGCCTATGTGGTGTGGCCTGTGCGACCTTTAACAAAATTGAGTCGCACCGGCAGGAAAGAAGGTCTCAGTCTGGAGCCCTGAATTGTATAATGTACAGCTAGCCAAGAAACAATGTCGCTCAGTGTCATTTACTAAATTTCAGATGGATTCTCCCTCCGATCTGGTTCTGACGTTTCCAAAGTCTTCAACGGGTCTGAAGAGAGCAAAGAGAGGTTGGATTATTCCTCCGTTCAATTTACTTGAGAACAGCAAAGGTCCTTTCCCAATAAAGCTGATCCAGGTGAGTGAAAGTCATTTAAAATTAAATGAACGAGAGCGGTTTGTCTGTTATTGACTTTGTTCTGATTTATTTTGCATTTAGATAAAGTCGGACTATTCTAAAGAAACTCCGATGCAATACAGGATCACAGGTGAAGGAGCAGATCTGGAGCCTAAGGGGACTTTAATTATAGACAGATTATCAGGGTTTGTGTCAGTGACTCGGCCACTCGACAGAGAAACTAAAGCTACATACAGAGTAAGTGGATTTTTAGTGTCTCTTAACTTTTAAAATCAACAGTTAGTTATTAGTGTATTTCAGCATTGGATTGCTCATTCTTAATTCTTTGAAAGATGTCACCAATTAACTTAAACGTTTTTGTGTGTTTTGTATACTTTTGTTTCCTTCTTTTTTGTCTTTGTAACACAACACATAAAATTAAGTCAGTTTTCTTCAACTACACTTGCATATTCATGTCTCAAAGCTAACATGCATGGACTAACCTCGAGATATTTGCCTCTTAACATTAGCATTTTTAGTAATATTACGCATTTCTTCTCCTGTCTTTAGCTTATAGCTCATGCTACTGGACTTGATGTGCCTACTATAAAAGAAGCGCCAATGGAGATTGTTTTAAATGTTTTGGACGCAAATGATAATCATCCTGTTTTTACACAAAATCCATTCAATGGAGAAGTTCCTGAAGCTGCTAATATAGGTAGGTGTATGGTGCAGATTCTTCAAATGCCTCTTCAGCTCGTACCACCTAATCAGTCTTTATTCTTCTCTCACTGAAGGTCCTGAGTTTATGATCGTCACAGCCACTGATGCAGATGACGCAGAAAACACTAACAATGCAGATCTCAGATACAAAATTATTAAGCAAGAACCAGAATTACCAAATCCAAACATGTTTCAAATCAACTCTTTTACTGGAGGAATTTCTGTGAATTCTGCTGGCCTGGACAAAGAGGTGAGAAATCTGATGAATGGATCTCGCAGTGGCGAAGAATGATTTCATGTAAACAATCTGACCTGAGAACATCTTCCCTTTCAGAAATGGCCCAAATACACTTTGACAGTTACGGCTGCTGACATGGAAGGAGGTGGATTGATGACCACTGGCACAGCTGTTATTACTGTGACTGACAGCAATGATAACGCTCCTCAGTTTGAGGAGACCACGGTAATATATTATAACATTCTGAATATATAAATATACAAGTGTTTTAACTTTATTAATACTTGTATACGCCATACATCTCTTTGTTTTAGCACACCGTATCCGTCCCAGAGAATAAAGTAGGAGCTGTAGTGGCCACACTTAAAGTTACTGATGGAGATGAAGTTGGATCTCCTGCCTGGTCAACCAAATATAAGATTATTGGGGGTGACAAGGGTGGGTTTTTCAATGTCACTACTGGACCCAGCCGGCTAGAGGGCATCATCACCACTGTAAAGGTACGGTGTGTTGCTCATGTGTTTGCACAGGCAATCGGTCACAATGACGTGCCTTTAGTAAAATACACTTTCTTTTCCACATTTAGCCCCTGGACTTTGAGAAGAACAAGCAACACATTCTGTCTGTGATTGTTGAGAACGATGATCCATTTGTCGGGGCTTTGCCCACTTCCACCGCCACAGTCACAGTGGATGTTCTAGATGTGAATGAGCCTCCAGAGTTTAATCCAAAGGAGAAGAAAATTACCAAATCCGAAAATGTGCCACTTGAAACTGAATTGTTTACTTTTACAGCCACTGATCCAGACATTGGAAAATCACAGAAGATAACGTAAGAATTGTTTTTCCCTTTCCAAGACAATCAAGCCAACAAATTCTGACTGATTTCTCTAGAGATTCAGGACAATTAAAATCCCATAGGATTGCATTGATGGACTTTTCATGAGTTTTTTTGTGTCAAACAGCCTCTCTAGAACTAGTAACCACTGAGAATCAGCAACTGTCTAGCACAGGGTTCCTCAAACTCGGTCCTGCAGAATTTAGCCCCAACCCTGGTCAAACTCTCCTATCTGTGATTTTTTTTCTAGTGATCCTGAATACCTAAATTAGCTTGCTCAGGTGTGTTTGACCAGGGTTGAGCTAAACTCTGCAGGGCAGTGGCCCTCCAGGACTGGGTTTGAGGAACCCTATCATGACCTATAACCCTTCCAATGTCAAATCTCTCATACACTGAATTCAAATCACAGTATGTATATCCTTTGAACTTCAAAAGACCTTGAACTTCTACTTTAATCCTAATATATTTGGTTCCTTCCAGGTATAAAATTGGCAATGATCCTGCCGGCTGGCTGAGTGTAACTCCAGACACTGGAATTATTAAAGTCAAGAAAGAACTGGATAGAGAATCTAACTATGTGAAAGATGGCATATACAGAGCTATCATTTTGGCGGTGGATGATGATGGTAATTTGTGTTTTTAGTCTTTAAGAGTAGACTTCTTGCTGGCATGGCCTTTTTCTAATGTCTTTGCTTGTGTGCAGTCGAATCTCCAGCAACTGGCACAGGAACCCTGATAATTACATTGGAGGATGTAAATGACAACGCTCCTACCATCAATGAAAGGGAGATAAAAATTTGCAACCGTGGTTCATCCCCAGTGCTTCTCTCTATAACGGACAAAGATGGACATCCTTATGCTGGTCCCTTTAGTGTTGAGACCCAAGGAGAAACCAGTAAAAATTGGTCCACCTCTATGAATGAAACATGTGAGCAATTACTGATGTTTTAAGGAGAAATTAATCTCATTCTTTCATGTGTTACACATTGCAATATCTGGATGGCTTGGTATACATGTCTAATTATTATGTTCCCAATTTAGTTACCGGTGTCTTTCTGAAACCAAAGTCTGCATTGGAGCGGGGCGAATACAATGTTATCCTGAGAGTTTTTGATCAGCAGGGACTGTCTCAGGAAAGCACCATTCAAGCATCTGTGTGTGACTGTGAAGGAGATGATTTCCGATGTACTGACATTCGGGTAGGAGGAGTGCCACTATCTGGAGTTCTTGGGATCCTGGGAGGAATCTTGCTTCTGCTATGTATGTAACTTCTATGCATTTATATATATATGTCATCATGGCCTCCTAATCATCCCCAGATATATATATATAAATATAATGTGGCTTTATACTAGCATGAGACTCCTTTTCTGCAGTATAGCTATTCCAAACATATTCACTTTTTGAATTGAACTCTCAATGGTAATCTAAATGACTGATCCTTTTCATTCTTTCCTAGTTCATTTGTTACTGCTAAATTCTTTAGGGGTTGTAAGTAAGTTGTTTTCCTTGTACCACAGTGCTCGCTCTTCTTCTGCTCTTGTTCATGAGGAGGAAAAGTGGTGCCAAAAAAGAACCTCTCCTTCCTGAAGATGATACAAGGGACAACATCTACTATTATGATGAGGAAGGTGGTGGAGAAGATGATCAGGTTGGTTTAAGGCGCTTATTAGCTTTTGATGGCTGAATTAAGTGGGATTTCTTGGTTAAACTGAATATCGACAGTCAAACTTTTGCACAAGCTACATGTCTTTTTGCTTACCATCGTTTTGCAGTATAGGCATCTGTGGAGCTCTAAAATAATGGGGTGACCATCTTGCCCCTCGGAAAGCGCTTATGGGGCTTAATTCAAGGTCCAGTAATTCACTACCTGAATTGCTGTGGCGCTCGCACTACACACATTAAGTGTCCGCAGGGACCATGATCCTTATCTTGAAGACAAATTCTATTGTATCAAGGCCATAAACTTGTCCCAAGATAAATAAATGGTACAAGAAACGGCTTATTTCAGGAGATCTTAAATTTGGGAACCGAAAAGGAATTGTGATTTTTATATGGCTTGATGTAATTGCTTATTAATCTTCAAAAGGCTACTAATTGTGATTTGTGAGCGCTGCACTTTCAAAGCACGTGATTACAAGTCCTCCTGCCCTTCCAGTCTTAATAGTTAATGGTGAGTGAACTTCTGTTCAGAGCTCAAGCAAAGCCTCAGCAAACCAACTAAAGCTTCTACTTGGAGAGAGATGGGGAGGTGGAGGAATGCTGGAAGAATTGCTGCTGGGACGGTGCAATGACTACTGCTTGTTTACACGATGAGCCAAAACTTTGACCTGCCTAATATTCGGTTCTGCATGCTGCCAAAACAGCACCGACCTGTCAAGGCATGGGACTTTACAAGACCCCTGTAGTGTCTAGCACCCTCAATCCATGCTGGTTCTACCTCACAACCTACAAGACTTGAACTTGTTGGTCCAGCTCATCCCACAGATGCTCAGTTGAATTGAGATCTGGAGAATTTGCAGGACCGGGCAACACCTTGAACTCTTTGTTCCTCAGACCATTCCTGAACAATGTGCATTATCTGAAGAAGGCCACTTCCACCTGAGAACCCTGTTGTCAGGAAGGGCTGTACCTGGTCTGCAACAATGTTTGTGTGGGTCTTAGTTCGGTAGGACCCAGTGTTTCCCAGCAGGACATTGTTCCGAGCATCACTCTCGAATATAAAAAGGGACTCAATTGGATTGAGATCTGTGGAATTTGAAGGCCGGGGGAACACCTTGAACTCTTTATTCCTCAAACCGTTCATGAACAATGTGTGCAGTGGTGGCAGGGTGCATTATCCTTTCAGAGGAGGTCTCTTCCACTAGAGAACACCGTTGTCAGGAAGGGCTGTTTGTGTGGGTCTTAGTTAGGTAGGACCCAGTGTTTCCCAGCAGGACATTGTTCCGAGCAGCAAACTTCCTCGACGGCTTGTCTTCGGCCAAGGCCATCACTTCCCCAAATAAACGGTGCACACGTACATGACCTTCCACATGAAGTGATGTAATATAAAAAGGGATTCATTGGACCAGACAACCTTCTTTCAAGGTTCCAAGGTCCAGTTCCTCACATGCTCATTGTATGAGTTTTCGACGATGGACAGGGTCATCATAGGCGCTCTGATTGGTCTGCGGCTATGCAGCAAAATGTGTAGCTCTGTTGATACGTTCCTCCCATAACATCCTTTAAAATTTGTGACTTGTACCACAATGGCTTGGGCTATCCTGAATGGTCTTTCTGCCCTTGTGCATCTATGAGCCTTGGGTGCCCAACACCCTTTCGCCGCTTTGTGGTTTGTCACTCCTAGGACCACCCAGTAAATTCTCACCACTGCTGACTGGAAGCAACGCACAAGCGAAGCCTTGCTGTTTCAGAGATGCTCTGACCCAGTCAATTTGGCCAAGTCCCACCCCTGAACTTAAAAGAAAAAAAAGTACAAGTTGCTTTCCTGTAGCTCAAGCAGTAGAGCATGGCGCTAGCAACGCCAAGGTCATGGGTTCGATTCCCAGGGAAAGCAAGAACTGACAAAAAATGTAAAATGTGTACCTTGAATGCAATGTAAGTCGCTTTGGATAAAAGCGTCTGCCAAATGCATACATGTAAAAGTACTACCTCGTGAGCAGGGACTTTCGGGGGGAAATCTTTAGCTCCATAAGCTGCCATTTAAAAAATGGTGGTCACAAGTTTTTGTGTTGGTCACGGTAACCCCAGCCCCTGGCGCAAGCCGTTCTCCCTTCTAGACCAGCAATGTTTTGGTGCTACTTAAGAACCACTTCTCCTGGTTCGGAGCTGGTGCTTTGGGTGTGGAAAGACACAGAACCGATTTGAAACTAGGCTCTGGCTCTGAACCAGCACTGCCTTGGTGGAAAAGGGGTAACCGAGTAACAGAGTACAAGGTCCCTAGTTCCTGCGGTGGAAACACCACTGAAGTTGATCTTCATTGTTGCCTATTTCTCCTGCATCCAACAATCCATCCAATTAGTGCTTGCCATCTAATCTACCCAACCATAATATGTGCCCTTGTTAGATCAATATTCGCTTCGCCTGTGACTAGATTTGGCTCATCAGTGTAAAGAGGACTGACTGGATCCTCACCAAAAGGTTTAAAGCAGGGGTCTCCAAACTCGGTCCTGGAAGGCCACTGTCCTGCAGAGTTTAATTCCAGTCCCAAATAAACACACATGAACCAGCTAATCAGTGTCTTTCTAGGCCCAAGTAAGACACTCATTAGCTGGTTCAGGTGTTTTAATTGGGGTTGGAGCTAAACTCTGCAGGACAGTGGCCCTCCAGGACCGAGTTTGGAGACCCCTGGTTTAAAGTTGTGACTGCTTGACACTGGCTCTGATCACGATCCCTTAACTTGTATCATCGAGTTGCAATCTGGGGGTTTTGTCGCAGATCTTGGCAAAATTCAGCCATAAGTCATGTCATGTGAGGTTGCCTTAAGTCTTTCTTGGATCGACGCGTGCAATCTAGTGTTCTGCTATGCAGTAGATGGTTTGCAGTTCTTTTTAATATCAAACTCTTTCTAACGCAGGACTTTGATTTGAGTGTGCTGCATCGAGGCTTGGACAACAGACCTGATGTGTTCAGAAACGATGTGGCGCCCACCTTCCTGCCCGCACCTCAGTATAGACCTCGACCTGCCAACCCTGATGAGATTGGCACATTCATTGATGATGTAAGTGATTGTTAAACCTCAAGAGAATTCCTTTGTAAACCCAGGTTTAAGTATGACCGTAACGCAATTCTTTGTACGGTAGAATCTGAAGGCTGCGGATAACGACCCCACAGCGCCTCCCTACGACTCCCTCCTGGTGTTCGACTATGAAGGAGGCGGCTCAGACGCAGGTTCGCTGAGCACCATCAACTCTTCCAGCTCAGGAGACGACCAAGACTACGACTTCATCAGTGAATGGGGCCCGCGCTTCAAGAAGCTGGCAGACATGTATGGAGGAGGCGAGGATTAAGACTACTTTTGTTCATTTCTCTCTCTGTGCAAAAGGTACATCGATGGTTTAAAAGTGCAAAATATGAGAATTTTATACTTCGCTTTATGGTCTGGTGATTTGAATGTTTAAAGTTGGAACTGGATAAATAGCACTGTTCACCCGTCAACATAAAGGACCGATTCTTTGACTTGAAGTGTTTTCTTTTCATGGGAGCAGTTTAGGCAGGAACGTGGCTTTTTCCCCTCCCCCTTAAAAGAAGCTCCCAATTGAAGAGACATTCAATATTTGTTGGGATTGCTCTGTGGGTAAGAAGCTGAAATGCAGCTTAAGATGTCTGTCCCAAATTTAAGTTGTTTTCCCAGTATATTTTATGTAATGTAATGGTTATTTTTTTACTTCCTTGGCATTAAAGATTGATCTAAAGCATGAATTTATACTGTACATTTACCTTTTTTTTTTTTTTTTTTTGAAAAGCACTGAATTTTCAAAAACCTTTTGTATGATATGCAAGTCTCTATTTCTGTCTCTTTCCCCTCAACTGAAAATGTTAATTGCATTGATTGCTTTTATTTCTTTTTATATAGTTCTATGCTTTTCAGCATTCATTTTTTTACATTGATGCTTTTTTTTTGTTTTTTATTAAATTACTTTTACTGTGTTTTGTTTCCAAGTGTTCCTTCTATAACACACTTCACACTAGGGCTGCACAATTAATCATGATTATAATTACAGATGCCACAATTATGAATAATCCACTAGAAGTGTTATATATTTTGTTGATTTGTGTACATTATCCCAAATGTGCGCAAGAATGTTTAAATCCATTTAAACCAGGACACGGCCCGTGTGTGTGCGTCGCCTATCAAACCTTGGCAACACTAGCGCTGCTTTAATATCTGTTTTATTAGCCACTGTTTGGATCATTGATGGACAGAAACTCATTATTGTTCTCCAGCTCAACACAGTTAGTCTGATTGTGTAAATCTGCTGTTGTTGATTTGGCGCACAGTGCCATGTTTTACTGCCTCATATGATCTCACTGTCTGCAGTGTGAACAAGTGTCTCATAGTAGCGCCCAGCCAACACACAGAGTAGCATTAGAACATCACTTTAACACACTCACATGTGTGATATGATAAAACGGCTGCGTTACACACACACGAGCGCAAGAAGCAGAAGCGCTCACTGCAGAATAAAAGCTCCACCCAATCGAGTCAAGACACGCCTTTTGAGTTGAGTAAGAGACGAAAAATTACATATTGTGCCTTTAAAATAGAAATCAAACCAATGTATAGTTGACATTTGGGGCTTAATGCTATAGAAAAGCAATGACAGTTTAACCGTTAGTGTCTGCTCATTTTATTTGCATAATATAGCATGCAGTTGCTTGAAACGATGGTATAAAGCTATTCAATGTAAATTGTGATAATCTTAATAATCAAAATTGAAAGGGAATAATAAACAATTATGATTTGTCATAATCGTGTAGCCCTGCTTCATACACAACCATCGCTAAATTAATATTTTTAAGTCTGTATGAAACAGTGTTTTGACTCATTTCTGACAAGAACTCTTAAAAATGAAGTGCAGTGATTATAGAAGAAGATTGGGCAGGACATTTAAGTCAATGTTTTGCTCTGTGGCTCGAGCAATCTCTTCCAGGGAGCAACAAAAGGTGAATATTAGTGACTTAACGTCAGGGAAGAAAATCGTATCAGTTTGAAACCACACAAGGATGAGTAAATTACAGTATTTTAATATTGTATCCCTTTAACAAACTAATATATTACAGAAAAGAAATTCACTAACACATGAGTACACTAAGGGCTCAGTAGATGGCGACATTGAATAGTTGTACTCTCACCCTTTCTATGTAATTTGTAAATTCTCAAATCTTTTCTGGAAAAAAAAAAAATATATATATATATATATACAGTGAGGAAAATAAGTATTAGAACGTTTTGGTCATAATTCCACTAAACGTGTTTGGAGGAAGAAGAATGATGAGTACAATCCCAAGAACACCATCCTTACTGTGAAGCATGGGGGGGGGGGGGGGGTAGCATCATGCTTTGAAACCAGGGTATACAAGGCAGTGAACCAAGCCCACTAGAGGCCACATTGGGCGGTCAGAGAAGCTGGATGGGTCCCTCTGGAGGAGAGGGAACCAGGGTATACAAGGCAGTGAACCAAGCCCACTAGAGGCCACATTGGGGGGTCAGAGAAGCTGGATGGGTCCCACTGGAGGAGAGGGAACCAGAGTGTACAAGGCAGTGAACCAAGCCCACTAGAGGCCACGTTGGGGGGTCAGAGAAGCTGGATGGGTCCCTCTGGAGGAGAGGAAACCAGGGTATACAAGGCAGTGAACCAAGCCCACTAGAGGCCACATTGGGTGGTCAGAGAAGCTGGATGGGTCCCTCTGGAGGAGAGGGAACCAGAGTGTACAAGGCAGTGAACCAAGCCCACTAGAGGCCACGTTGGGGGGTCAGAGAAGCTGGATGGGTCCCTCTGGAGGAGAGGGAACCAGGGTATACAAGGCAGTGAACCAAGCCCACTGGATGCCACGTTGGGGGGTCAGAGAAGATGGATGGGTCCCACTGGAAGAGAGGGAACCAGAGTGTACAAGGCAGTGAACCAAGCCCACTAGAGGCCACGTTGGGGGGTCAGAGAAGCTGGATGGGTCCCTCTGGAGGAGAGGAAACCAGGGTATACAAGGCAGTGAACCAAGCCCACTAGAGGCCACATTGGGCGGTCAGAGAAGCTGGATGGGTCCCTCTGGAGGAGAGGGAACCAGAGTTTACAAGGCAGTGAACCAAGCCCACTAGAGGCCACGTTGGGGGGTCAGAGAAGCTGGATGGGTCCCTCTGGAGGAGAGGGAACCAGGGTATACAAGGCAGTGAACCAAACCCACTGGATGCCACGTTGGGGGGTCAGAGAAGCTGAATGGGTCCCACTGGAGGAGAGGGAACCAGAGTGTACAAGGCAGTGAACCAAGCCCACTAGAGGCCACGTTGGGGGGTCAGAGAAGCTGGATGGGTCCCTCTGGAGGAGAGGAAACCAGGGTATACAAGGCAGTGAACCAAGCCCACTAGAGGCCACGTTGGGCGGTCAGAGAAGCTGGACGGGTCCCTCTGGAGGAGAGGAAACCAGGGTATACAAGGCAGTGAACCAAGCCCACTGGATGCCACGTTGGGGGGGTCAGAGAAGCTGGATGGGTCCCACTGGAGGAGAGGGAACCAGAGTGTACAAGGCAGTGAACCAAGCCCACTAGAGGCCACGTTGGGGGGTCAGAGAAGCTGGATGGGTCCCACTGGAGGAGAGGGAACCAGGGTGTACAAGGCAGTGAACCAAGCCCACTAGAGGCCACGCTGGGCGGTCAGAGACACTGTGTGTTGTCCCCTCTTTGACAAAACCCCAGACGGCCCGTTTTGAGTCCGTCTTTGCTTGCAACCACCCTCCACCCACCAATTCGACTGTGCCCAGGATGAGGTAGGGCTGGTCAGGAAGGTCTGAGAGCATGTAGCTCCCAGGCATGTTTGGATTTTGGGGCTCACTTTGGTGGGCTTTGGTGACTGCCTCAAACACCCTGGAACTCTGGTGGACTTCCATCCATCCAGAGGGACCCATCCAGCTTCTCTGACCACCCAGCGTGGCCTCTAGTGGGCTTGGGGGACTGCCTTGTGCACCCTGGTTCCCTCTCCAGAGGGACCCGTCCAACTTCTCTGACCGACCAGAGTGCCCTTTTGTCAGCTTGTTTCACTGCCTTGAACACCCTGGTTCCCTCTCCTCCAGAGGGACCCATCCAGCTTCTCTGACCACCCAGCGTGGCCTCTAGTGGGCTTGGGTGACTGCCTTAAACACCCTGGTTCCCTCTCCTCCAGAGGGACCTATTCGACTCCTCTGACCGGCCAGAGTGCCTTTTTGTCTGCTTGGTTCATTGCCTTGTACACCCTGGTTCTGTTCTGGTCCGTGACATTGAGTGTTGTCTCTTTGACAACTACCAGACGGCCCGTTTTGAGTCCTTCTTTGCTCGCAACCACCCTCCAGAGGGCCCACAGATCCGACCGTGCCCAGGACGAGGCACCCTCCCTGGGCTGGCCAGGGAGGTCTGAGAGCATGGAGCTCCCAGGCGTGTTTGGATTTTGGGGATTGATAAATCTGTTTCATCTTTCAAAAGGCCACGCAACCTCATGACGATAATGCACATCTCAGCCAAATAAATCCTTCTTTCCTTCCAGACCTTCAGAGAAGTTAAAGACGTGGCTTCATTAAAAATATACAATTTAGGTGGTGACATGATTTCAAACGATGGCTTAAAATAATGACAAAATTACTTATTGGCTGTTGGGCAGAGTTGAAGTGAGGATGGATAAGGAATGGAAAAGGAGGTAAGGAAGACTGCGCTCTTGTTTTTTGATTAGTGTGCTAGTGAGCATATAACACTTTATTTTAGTGTCTTTGTTACATATGTTACATGTAGTTACTATAGTAATAACTATAAATTGTGCATAATTACATGCAACTAATCCTAACCCTTACCCTATTGTAATGTCTAGTGTTTTGGTTTTGTTTCGTGAATTATTTTTGAATTTATTCAGAGTTGTGACTTCCTTGCCCTGATCATAAATGAATGAATGAGGCATTTAAATAGAGCTTTCATATGTACTACTGTACACCCAAAGCGCTTTACAACTATGTCAGGGGTCTCTCCTCAACCACCACCAGTGTGTAGCATCCGGGCACCAGTGCGCTCACCACACACCAGCTATTGGTGGAGAGGAGAGAGGGTGATAGAGCCAATTCAATGGATGGGGATTGTTAGAAGGCCATGATTGGTAAGGAGTTACACCCCTACACTATTACGAGAAGTGCCGTGAGATTTGTAATGACCACAGAGAGTCAGGACCTCAGTTTAACATCTCATTCGAAGGACGGGACGATCATGTCATATGCTTCCCTGGTCTCATTATGTTGTCATTGGTTAATTGTCCTGATTGTTCACAGGTGTGTCTTGTTCAGTCATCAGTCCTTGTGTATTTAAGCCCTCATGGTTTCCTTGTTCCTTGTCAAGTATTGTCCGTATAACCCTTTGTTTGTCAAGTCATGTTATGTTCTAGTTCAGTCTGTTCAAGTCTACTCTGATTTAAGTCATGTTTTAGTTTGATAAATAAAACTGCACATGGGTCCTCACTCCTCACTGAAACGATGGCAATATCTTGAAAATATTTTAGTCTCCATGAGGAAAATAAATCACACAAAATGTAAAACTGCAAAAAGTTTAGTGTAAGGGGATGGATTATACAGTTTGTACAGTATAAAAAACATAATTTCTGTGTAAAGTCCCCCCCAAAAATGAAAACACAACATGGCTTGGTCTTGTTGAAGTGAGAGACCTGTTTGATCAAGTTGAAACCCTTGTCAGGCTGCTTTTAGTCATCATCAGCTGAGGCTGGGAGAAGTTGCAGTGCTCTTAGGAGACTTTCTGACGTGTTTGCACAGCAGGAAATTATTTTAATTCTGGGAATGCCTTTTGGGGGAACAAAATTACCTCCTACTTCCTTATTCCTTAACTACAACAGGAGTCATAAGGATCCATGCATTAATAACAGCAGCCTTAACTACATGTTAGAACTCGTTTGATAGTTAATGCATTAATTAACATTCAGGGGTAAACTAAATCAACCAGGCTCCGTAAGAATAAAGAAGTACTCTGAATTTGAATTAAACATGTGATTCATGATTTAAACATATATAATCTGCCACCTGTAGCTATGTAGCAAATAATTGGAATGGCACGTTTATTTAGCCATTCATTCCATGGAGATTGAACCTAAAACTTCCCGAAAACAAGGTTGCCTTCTTGTAAAAATGGTTGTGTTGTGCCTGGCAACCTTCTCCACGCCGCCCATCATCGAGAGAGCACACGGACGACCTGCTCATTAACAATATCGTCGATCATCTCTTCCAAGAGTCTGATCATGAAGTTTTCGAATTTTCAAGATAAAGTCAGAGAGATGCGAATGAGAGAATTTCGTCTCTTGGACTTCGTCAAATATCTTAATTTGTGTCCCAAAGATGAACAAAGGTCTTATGGGTTTGGAATGACATCACGTGAGTATGACAGAAATTACATCTTTGGTTGAACTAACCCTTTAAAGAGTAGCTCCAAAAGGTAGAAAGAAGATGGCCAGGTCAGGTCTTGGCTTCATGTTTTTCTTCTCATTCAAGGGAGTTATGGTGTTGATCCATAAGGCCGCACCCTTCCAAGTAAATAAGAACATTACAGACAGGGCAGGAGGAAATATGATTGTGCTGGAAACTTATATGAGTAAAATTGTTCATTTGGTCAATATTTATGAATATCCCCAAATTAGGATAATCCTGCAATTATTGGAAATCTTTTCTTATTGATTGCCTCACTACCTGAAACAGTGATAGTAGCAGGTGATTTTAACTCGTTCCCCCAACATGGGGCAGTCGTGGCCTAATGGTTAGAGGGTTGGACTTGTAACCCGAAGGTTGCGGATTCGAGTCTCAGGTCCGGCAGGAATTGTCGGTGGGGGAAGTGAATAACCAGCGCTCTCCTCCACCCTCAATACCACGACTGAGGTGAGACCCTTGAGCATGGCACTGAACCCCCAACTGCTCCCCGGGCGCCGCAGCAATATGGCTGCCCACTCTGGGTGTGTGTTCACGGTGTGTGTTCACGGTGTGTGTGCAGAGCACAAATTTCAAGTATGGGTCACCATACTTGGTCACACGTCACTTCACTTCAACATGTCCTCCAACCAATATGCCTATATAGGTCATTTGTCACTTCCCTGAAATACAACCCATAGGAGCGTTTACTAAAGTTGTGCCCCTATCAACAACAGGACACTTTCATTTTAATGCTTTGCTTCCTTTTATTTGTGTTATATATTTCGGGTTTTGCGTAGCTCAATTGATAGAGCATAGCAAAATACAACATCATGTGATCATGTGATCATGCAATCGTGGGTTTGATCCCAGGGAACGCATGTGCTCAGAAAGTGTATATGCATTATTAATCACTGGGTGGGGTAGGGGTTGGTTTAGGGGTGGGGTGGGGTGGGGTAGGGTAGGGTAGGGTGGGGTGGATGTAGTTGCTAATAAAAAATGATTTTGCTACATGGAAATATGACAAATGGTGATGAAAAGTCCACACATTGCATTTAAATGAACACACATTTTGATTGGTAACAACAGTCATACGTCATTTCATGACGACAGACGTAACACGATACTGACATTATTTTTACGCCAGCTAGAGGGCGCATGACTTAAGTCGTAATAAGGTGCTTGAAAAATGACTATAGAGTCAGGGTTTTTTTTTTTTTTTTGGAGGACAGTTTGCTTTCCCCACCAGCGTTTTTGATCATTTTCACAAAAGTTTCATGGCCCCAGAATATTTTGTTTTTGTATGAATATCTGAGCATGCAATATATCAAAAGAGGTTTTCTGAAAAGACAAGGCTATTTCCGAAGAGACAAGCTCTAGAGGCAAAAGCTGGGTAGGGTATTGGATTTAGAAGAGGTTTCTGATGCTATTCTTAAAATTAAGGGTAAAATGGTGGGCCCGGATGGTCTCCAAATTGACATTTATAAAGAATTCAAAGATAAATTAATAGGTCCGTTACTGGATATGTATTTAGAAGCCTTTCAACAAGGGTGTGAGAATGTGGTTCATGTAGGCCAATTTTACTTTTGAATACGGATGCAAAAATTGTTGTTAAAGCCTTGGGAATGAGACTTGAGAAGATCCTGCCTCTGCTGGTATATTTAGATCAGAATGGGTCAAGGGTTCCACACTGTTAGGGGGGCACTCAACCTGGTACATGCCGGGGATGGCATCCCTCATACGCCCCTTCTGTCGCTCAATGCCGAAAAGGCATTTGACAGACTTGAATGGCCGTATTTGATGGAGGTGCTCGCTTTGCGCGATTTTATTTGGGTGACTATTGGAAATTCTATTGGTTGATTCTACTGCAGAGGTACTAACAATCTTATATCGCAACCATTTAAATTAAGTCGTGGTTCAAGACAAGGTTCACCAATTTTTATTTATTTATTTTTTTTTCTCCATTAGGTCACCTAATGGGGTTTTGGTTTCCTTGCCATTGTTGCCTCTGGCTTGGCGTGCTCAGTTGGGGACACTATATTTTTCAACTAACATCGAAATAAATCTAATTAATAAACTAAATTAACCATATAAACTAAATTACTGATCTAATTATTGATCTAAAGCCCACACTGTCACCGTATGGAAATTTAAATGAACTGATGACATCAAATGGCTATACAGCTTAATAAAATTATGCTGCATTATTTTCCCGTTTAACACTGTAAAGCTGCTTTGAAACAATCTACATTGTTAAAAGCGCTATATAAATAAAGTTGACTTGACTTGACTAGCAATAGCAGTTAGATCACACCCTTTAATTCATGGTATTCATTCAGATCGTAACAGGATCTGCCACTCCATCCGTCACACCCTCAACACCAGGTCATCCAGCTCCACCCATCAAATCCCAATCACCAGAATACTAACACAACGCACCTGCACTCATTATCTCACCCATCATTAGCAAACAAATGCATCACATTTGTCTGGTCTTGTATACACACTTCAAACGGCTACCAACCTATGCTACTTACCTGAAATCGTTACTGGATCTTCTTAACCAGTTTTCAGTCATCCGTCTCCCACATCCAGTGATTCTTCTGAAAGTATCTTCCTGCAAATATGAGACAGAATATTTACCGTATAGAAAAGTCTCAAAAAACGATCTGACTGCTCCATTACTCACCTGATATCCTCGCCTGCTACTTTAACCCATTCCTGCAAATAAACTGACCTGTGTTGTCTTCTTCAGCTAACTATGAACCTTTATTGGTGAAGGTGTCTGAAGAGACAACTAGATGGATGACGCTGTCCCTGTCTTTAATGGGAAGAATAAATGTGATTAAGATGAACATATTACAAGATATTTATGTCTTTAAGTCGTTACCACTTGCCCCTCCTCATGTTTTTTGTTTTTTTCTTAAAGCCCCTCCAAGGGAGGGCTACAACTACCATATTTATTGTGGTATTAGTGGGCTGCTCAAATGAAGGCTGCAATGGTTATCTAGAGATACGAATATGCCTTGGTTACAGGTTGAAATGCTGGCCACAAAAGGCTTGACACTAGACGGCTTTTTATATTCAGTACCCCTTAAAGAACTAAAAAAGAAAGTAGGGGTATTTGTGAGAAGACCATTACAATAGTCCACCCTACTGGTGATAAAAACATGAACAAGTCTTGCCTGGAAACAAAGCTTCTAATTCTTGCGATATTTTTCAGATGATTACAGAAGGCGATCTGGTGGAAGCTTGATCATTTACTTTATAAAGTTTTAAATATGGATATTTTTCTTACACAAACGACTTTGTTAACTTTGATTAACCCTGGAGCCATGTGGAGCAGTTATATGATGACGAATCCTGCAGAATCTCCAGCTGTCTGGCTGACATCTCTGCATGGATGAGAAAACATCACCTGCAGCTCAACCTGGCAAAGACTGAGTTTCTCATCTTCCCCGCCAGTCCCACCATACAACATGACTTCACCATCCAGTTAGGTACATCCTTGATTTCCCCATCAAAGTCAGTCAGAAATCTTAGAGTAACATTTGATGAGCAGCTGTCCTTCAGAGAACACATTTCTAAGACAGCTCGCTCATGCCGGTTTGCGCTCCACAACATCAGGAAGATTAGACCGTTCCTAACAGAGCACGCAACACAGCTTCTGGTCCAGGCCCTGGTTGTTTCTAGACTTGACTACTGCAATGCGCTTCTGGTTGGACTCCCCTCTTGTGCGATCCAAACACTTCGACTGATCCAGAATGCAGCAGCACGTCTTGTCTTCAATGAGCCCAAAAGGACCCACGTCACACCTCTCTTCATCTCCCTGCATTGGCTACCACTCGCTGCTCGCATCAAGTTTAAGGCGCTGACCCTTGCATACAGAGCCACCACACGCTCAGCTCCGACTTACTTTGACTCCATTCTACAAATCCACACCCCCACCAGAAGCCTTGGCTCAGCAAAGGAACGACGGCTTGTGGTACCATCACAGAGGGGGAAAAAATCCCTTTCCAGAACATTCTCATTCAACGTTCCCAGCTGGTGGAACGATCTTCCCAACGCCATCCGAAACGCAGAATCATTAACATCATTCAAAAGTCAACTTAAAACTCAGCTCTTCCATGAGCACTTAACCTCATAAAAAAACCAACAAAAAAAACAATCCTCTTTCCTCTTTCTCTTCCTTCTTCCCTCCCTACTCTAGCCTGTGCTACACTGAGCAATGTACACAGTCTCAGGATCTCAGGCTCTTATTGCGCTTCTCGACTCTTCATGACCAATCGCTTCCTGTTCTCCCAAGTTGTAAGTCGCTTTGGATAAAAGCGTCTGCTAAATGCATAAATGTAAATGATGAATGTATGCACTTTTATGGACTTCAAAAGCGGCTTGGAAGAGCCAGGACTTTTTTTAATATAACTCTGATTGTGTTCGTCTGAAAGAAGAATGTCATACACACCTTGGATGACTTAAAGGATTAGTAAATCATGGGCTATTTTCACTTTTGGGTGAAATAACCCTTTAACTTACTCATGGTAACTTTGCATAATCATGCTGTGGTTTCCCATGTATACGTAGTTAGAATAATATTACAATAATCAGATGTTGAGGCTACCCTATTTAGATGGGTCTAACAACACTGTTGCTCTAAATGGAAAACCCATTGGGCCTATTAGCCTCTACAGTCTAAGTATACGTATCTAATTGACTTAATGTCATCCACTACAGTTAATAATTCCAGAGTAAGTCAGAATAAATCAAATGTAAAAATGTAGTATTAGTCAGGTAAATGTATCATGCCAATTACATAATCAATTCAAAGATAATCAATGCATAGCATCAAATGCTCTTGAGTAAAGAGTAAAAGATGCATTCCTAACATCTGAAATTACACAACACTGAGTGTCTGGAAGACACCCAGCATTACGGGCTGGACCTAAGTACAGGATTGCGCCCTGACCCTCCTGCAACTCTCCTTAAATACCAGACCAAGACAGAAACTTCTTTCGCAAATGAGTTCACAATGGGAATTAGCATTAATCAAGCCTCCAGACCTGTATTTAACACCTTATTGAGGACAGGAGGTAATATGCATGAAAGACCAGTTGGCAGAGGACACAACCACCACCATAAGCAAAATATCTCCTAACTCTTAAAACTTTTATTACCCTTTGGTTTACTTCTGCGGGAATGAGACATTTGTACCAGTCGCAACTGAGATGCTTCAAATGATACCAAAGGGGATGGTCTGTACCACAATAATACCTCTACATTTATACTCTCTGTATATATATATATATATATCTTCAATAAGTTCAGAAACTTGATAAAGCAGGTGTGCACATGACCTTTTTGATTGGTAGACCACACCCACACATTATAATGTCAAAGGAGGTGGAGAGTTGAGCTGGAAGTGAACTTCATATAAAGTTGCCCATGAATAAACTGAGGATTCAGAGATTGTACATCTTTCATGCGGGCACAATGTCGACCTACAAGGTGTTTGTATCGACTGGTAGACATAAGATTGCTGAGACAACAAACAGCATTTACCTGACACTGATAGACTCGAAGGATCAGAGAAGTGAAAGAACCCTAGTGAACAAAACTTTTGGTGCTTTTGAAAGGGTAAGAACTCTTTTTTCCTCCCATTATGATATATATAATCAGGGCTTGACATTAACACCCAGCCACTTTGGCTGGTTGAATTTTTATTGTAATCTTCTCAAAAGGCATCTGTTATAATCGCATTGTGTATTATACCCAATCACACGCGATTCTGTTGAGCTTATGAATGCAATGTCTAATAATCAGAGGCGTTCAGATTGGCTGGAGATTTGTTCACTGAAATCTGCTCTCTCATCATACACAACACAGCAGAGATGTGTGCGATGTACGTAGAGATTCATTCATATGGTGATTGACTGTTTTTATTTCAGCAGCGAAAATAGTTTCAAACAAAGATCACAGCAGAACCATCTGATGTCACTGGCATTTGGTTTGACGTTGGACGTTCGATATTCACGAATTGAGGGACCGTCTCTAAAGTTACATACAACATGTGTGGAGCAGTTACTGTATATGATGGATAGATGCACTTTTATGGTGGATAGATGTACTTTTATGATGGACAGATGCACTTTTATGGTGGATAGATGCACTTTTATGATGGATGGATGCACTTTTATGGTGGATAGATGCACTTTTATGATGGATGGATGCACTTTTATGATGGATGGATGCACTTTTATGGTAGATAGATGCACTTTTTATGATGGATGGATGCACTTTTATGATGGATACATGCACATTTATGATGGATAGATGCACTTGATTTGGGTTTGTACAGTGGTCATTTACATATAGCCAACAACAAATTTCCCAACAACAAAATTTTGGCCAGTGAAAATCCCGGGGGCGGCGAGTAACTTTGGAAAACCACTAGCCACAGTGGTTTTAAAAATAATAATAGCTTGATAAAACATCAGGGGGCTGATGTATAAAGGTTGCGCACAAAAAAGGCACTGAAATGTGCGTATGCGGATACTCTAGACTGTGCGTACGCACTGTTTTACTCGAGGGAGCGAAGTAATGAAGTAAACCGAATGATTTAAACCCAATTTTACATCTGATCATGGGCGTTGGAACCATCGTATGTGGGTTTTTAAGACCAATGATATTGGACCCACTCACTTTTACCGTCTCTAATTCAGCGCATATACTGTATCTGTTCACTTCTCAGAACACGGTCAGTCAAATCCATTCCACTTAAGGAATGACCTGATAAATTAAACTTCATTCCGCGTCTTAGCTACAGTAATGACTTCCACGCTCCTGCTTCTTCAAATCCATTCCACTTGGTTCATTCAGAATCCATATAAATTAAACTCCATTCCATGTTTTCACTATTCGCGCCTACTTGCACCCGCGATACAGCAAGGTAAACAAAACCTCTTAGCATATCTGCTGCTCAGGTGGGTCTGACCATAGATATACATAATAAAGGCTAGATGTCTCGTCCGCGCTGCTGGCCAATGGAGGTCGACGTCCGCACCTGGCGGTCATCTTGTCACAGTCAGCTCGCTCACTCGTAACAATGGTGCATGTACTTTTTGAATAACCAAAACTTGCTAAAAAAAATTTTTTTCTTACTAAATTTTAAGAGATGTAATGACACTGCATACTTATGAATAATTATTCATAATTTGTTCAAGCATCCATAATTATAGCCACGTTAATAATGTTTGTAAGAAACCAAACCGTTTGTAAATCCGTCAAGATTTCAGTGAGATAAGAGTATTTGTGTTTGTGCAGATCACTCACCTTAAATCAGGTACCACAGAGTCTGCCAGAAAGCTTGCCTGTGACAAGATGGCCGCCAGTGATGACGTTAGAGTCTCCGCCGTAAGACATTTAGCCTTTATTATGTACATGGGCGTCGGAACCATTGTATGTGTACCACTTTTTACGATCAATGATATTGGACCCACTCACTTTTATCGTCTCTAACATTCAGCACATGTCTGTTTACCTACCCCTAATCAATAAACACTTATTATTAAACACGTTAGATGCTTTATTTCCACTTTTCTAATATTTTCATAATTTTTATTGAAAATAAATGCCTTTCCGATCTGATATGTGATGGGAAAAGGGAGAAGATTGAGTTCGGCGAAAGGCGGACTCGAACCGCGGGTCGATTTGTGTCAAAACTAGATGCTGTGTGTCCTACCCCTACACTACTGACTCTCTCAATAATATGGCGATTTCCGTAATTTTGTCTTTCCAAACTATACGTTTAGCAAGCAAAGCGGTATATTTGTACTTAATGTAATTGGCATCTACTCCATTAAAAAATTTCTGAGGACCCACCCACATTTTTTTTGCTTCCAACGCCCATGATTTTGTATATCTATGGGTCTGACTGTGTGCTCAAATACTGTCACTAAACAAACTGGTATTTGAGTGAATGTTCATAATTTGTTCTGATTTATTTGTGAGGGATTAATCACCTAATAATTTTATTGGAGTCTTACACATTGATGTGGGCAACCAAAGCCCTCCACTCATGTCATATACGGTAACGATAGGCCTATAAGATACGGCCATGGAGGCCCACATCTGGTGCCATGCACCTAATAAGGATTTCTTACAAAATAACTAAACAGACAAATAAATATATGCAAATAAAGGTTACTGCTTTTGTAAAGGGCACTGCTGTCTTTGTGGTGTTTCCCCTCCCACTTGTAATCCTTAATTCTCGTTTGTGTTCACCAACACACCCGTTGCAAATTTTCCCTCATCATTCTCCCCTATATTAGGTCCTCTCATGCTCAGTCTTTTGTCAGACTTGTATGTTGTGCAACGCTTTCGCTCGTGACCTACTTTCGTTATTGCCCAATCTTGCCATGTCATGCTTTTTCAGACTCCTGTTTGTTTTCTTGTTTTTATTTTTTGTCCTACTTCCTCTCTCTACCTCTTGCCCTGCCAGACTTTATTTTCTTTGCTACCTGCCCAGGCGATCCCTGTTCTGTTGAAACTCAGATGCACCGCCCCAGTCCCTCTCTGTGCTCTCATCGGGGAATTCCCTCTCAGCACACTCATTGCTCTCATCAGGAACTCCGTGTGACTTCAACTTTGCTTCACTGGTGACATTCAATCTGTCCTTGCTGTATGGTGCTCTCCTGGCCCAATGTACCTTGATTTGGACTCTATCTCTCTCTGCTTTTGTGTTTCTGCTATTTTTTTCCTGTGCCCATTGAGGTCAAAATAAACATATCTGTTACCTGCAACTGAATCCATATTTTTCCCTGACAGAATGGTCTGACCCAAAAAATGTATTCAGCAGGTGCAGACCAAGTCAGAATCGCAGTTAGTCAACAGGGCATTCTTCTGGGACAGCATTCTAGCCAGTTAACTGCCACTTCATGGGATGTTGAGTGCCTGACAGCCCAGGTAGCCGATCTCAATCTCTAGATACAAGAACTCCAGCGGCAAGCCATGGCCAGCAGATCAGCTGTTGTGTACGGCCATTCTCTGCCTCATGTTGGGCCTGTACCTCATGCCAATAGCCCGCTGCCCTATGATGGGCATCCCAATTCTTATCGGGCCTTCCTGTCCCAGTGCTCCCTTGTCTTCGCTCCTCAGCCTCGCCGCTATGTCATGGGGGAGTCCCAGGTAGCATTTGCTATCACCCTCCTGAAAGGAAAGGCCCGTGACTGGGCAACTGCTGTGTAGGATGCTCATGCCCCATTCTGTTCCACGTTCGAGGACTTCAGAGGTACAGAGTATTATATATCCAGTTCAGAACTCTGGCAGCCGCCTGTGATTGGAATGAAGCACCATTACGTGAAGGGTTTCAGGAGGGGCTGGGCGTGACATCCTGGACGAGATAGTCACTCACGAGCTGCCTCACGATTTTGACACCCTGATGGAGTTGGCACTTCGTGTGGAGGGGCATCTTCAACGTCGACGCCAGCGGTGGACAGCTCGTTCCTCCTGGATGCTGGATAAGGCTGTTTCCAGTGCTGCTCCTTCTTCCTCGTATCCTTCAGCAGAACCTGAGCCCATGCAAATGGGGCGTCTTCGCCTAACCCCGAAGGAGAAGCAGGATCGTTTGGCTCGGGCCTTTGCCTATACTGCGGGAAGCCGGTGCATCGGGTTATTTGGTGTCCTTTTAAATCCGGAGCCCGTCAGAATCCTGGTGAGCGCTACACCTTGTCTCGACTCCCTCATCTCACGTACCCTGCTAAATGTCTCTGTTCATTATAAAGACATCCACTCCTTTTCGGCTCTGATTGACTTGGGTGCCGAAGGCAACTTCCTGGATGTCTCTGTTGCTGCGCTGTGGGGAATTCCTGCCATTCCTTTCCCCTCTCCTATCCCTAAATGGCCTCCTCGTCACCTCCATCACCCATTCTACTCTCTCCATACGTTTTATTGTCTCAGGCAATCACTGTGAGGTAATTGAACTGTACCTCCTTAATTCCCTGAGTGCCCCCATTGTCCTAGAGCACCCGTGGCTGGTGCAGCACAACCCTCATATAGATTGGTCAGGGAGTTCTGTGTTATCTTGGAGTCAGTCTTGTCTAGCGTTATGTTTGGGTGCTGCCTTGTGTCCTGGCTCTGTCTTATGTTTTTCAGGTTGAGGAGGCGAATCTCGCCGGGGGTCCCATTGGAGTACTGTGATCTTTGTCAGGTTTTCAGTAAGTCCCAGGCCACATCCTTACCTCCTCATTGGTCATATGACTGTGCCATTGATCTCCTCCCAGGCACTTCTCCACCCAAGGGTTGTCTGTACACCCTGTACAGAGAGGCCATGGAAAAGTATATTTAGGAATCCTTAAATGCCTGCCTCATCCGTCCCACTTCCTTGCCTGCTAGGAATGTTCCATGCCAAGTCTGTTTCATTCTTGGGGCATATAATTTCAACGGAGGGCATTAAGGTCTATCTCGATAAGGTAAGGGCCGTGGCCGAGTGGCCAACCCCTGACTCTTGGAAGGCGCTGAAGTGGTTCCTGGGGTTTCGCCAACTTCTATAGGATTCATGTGGCACTTTAGCCTGGTTGCTGCACCCTTAACAGCACTCACCTCACCTAAGGTACCGTTCAGGTGGAATTCCCAGGATCAGGAGGTCTTTGATGTTCTTAAGTCCTGTTTTATCTCTGCTCCTGTTCTTTGTCTTCCAGATTCTGAACAGCAATTCATTGTTGAGGTGGATGCCTCTGATATTGGGGTAGGCGTAGTCCTGTCCCAGCAGTTCCCCAGAGATGGGAAGGTGCACCCTTGTGCCACCTTCTCTTACCGTTTGAGTCCCGCTGAGTGAAATTATGACATAGGGAACAGGGAGCTTCTGGCAGTCAGGTTGGCTCTCGGGGAGTGGCTCTCACTGGTTGTACGGGGCATGATTCCAGAGTAGCCTGTCATCCGGGGGTTCGGAGGTCACTGTCTGCCATCCGTCAGCGATTTTGGTGGCCGTCCATGGCCCAAGACATCAAGCAGTTTGTGTTGGCCTGCTCGGTTTTCGCTCTAAATTAGATGTCTAACCAGTCTCTTGTTGGTCTGCTGCAGCCTTTGCCCATTCCCTCTCACCCTTGGTCACACCTGGCGCTTGATTTTGTCACTGGTTTCCCCCCCATCAAGAGGTAACACTGTGATCCTGAAGGTGGTGAATCGCTTCTCCAAAGTAGCCCATTTTATCCCCTTCCGGTGGATGTGGTCTCCGACAAAGGACTTGTAAAGAGTTTTGGAAAGAGTTCTGTATACAGATTGGGGCCTCAACGAGTCTGTCTTCAGGTTTTCACCCTCAGACCACTGGGCAGGAAGATCGAGCCAACCAGGATCTTGAGCAAGCTCTCCGCTGCCTGGCGTCACATAATCCAAGCTTCTGGAGTCAGCAGCTACCGTGGGTTGAATATTCCCACAACTCCCTGCTGGTAGAGTCTACAGGTATGTCTCCTTTTCAATGTTCTGTAGGTTATCAACTAACACTTTAACTTGCACAGGAACCCAAAGCCACTCCCCCATCTGCCTTAGCCTTTGTCCGTCTGTGTTGTCGGATCTGGAGGAGGGCTGAGGAGGCCTTGGCCCAGACTTCCAGACGGACGGCCAATCGTCACCAGACTCCGGCTCCCCAGTATATTTGCAGTCAAAAGTTATGCCTATCCACCAAGACTTGCCTCTCCGGGGGTCTTCTCGTAAGCTGGCACCTAAATTCATTGGGCCATATCGCATCACCAAGGTCCTGAGTCGAGTGGCAGTGCGGCTCAAGCTTCCTAACACTCTTATTCGGGTTCCCCCTGTCTTTCATGTGTCCAGGGTCAAGCTTGTGTTTTGGTCCTCTCTTAATCCTGTTTCTTCCCCGCCACCTCCCCCTCCTGGTCTAGTAGATGGTTCTCCAGTGTACACTGTGAGAAAGCTTTTGGACGTTAGATGCCATGGTCAGGGTTTCCAGTATTTGGTGGACATGGTTGCTTATGAGCACATGGTCCTTGTTTTGACAGCTAGCCATGTGCTCCGCAATTTTCCCTCATCATTCTCCCCTATATTAGATCCTCTCGTACTCAGTCTTTTGTCAGACCGTTGTTGTATGTTGTGCAACGCTTTCGCTCTTGATCTACTTTCGTTATTGCCCAGTCTTGCTGTGTTGCACATATTGTTGCATTAACTTATATAGTTCTCTTAACTGAAATAGTTATCTTATATTTACACACTTAAAGGCATGCACCCATTTGCATTGTTTACCTTGAGCCACCAGGTGGTGATGGCACTATACTTAATTTTGTTTTGTTATTAACCATTTTCTGATAAATGTTAGGATACACATGTAGAGAAATAAAAACAATCTGGTGAAATAAATTAAAAAAACCTGGGCATCCTGAGGGTGCCACAATTAGGATAATCCCTCCTCATCAAAGCCTGTGGAGAGATGTTTTTGTTTGTTTGTTTGTTTTTCCCCCCATATTATGTGTCTAATAAAAGTTGTCATTAAAGGAGATCTCCTTCGACATATGTGTGAAGAATGACTTTGGAGACATTGTCCAGGTGAAACTTGAAAAGGAGAAATACTTAGTCAATTTTCAGAGGTTTTGTAAGCATATCAAAGTGAAAGCACCCTCTGGAAAATGCTTTGAGTTCCCCTGTCATCGCTGGATAGAAGACGAAAAGGAAGTGATTATCCGAGAAGGCACTGGTATGTGCAGACTCTCTTTATCCAGTTTTAAAAGAAGCATTATTATTTTATTTTATAATTATTATTTATATATATATATATATATATATATATATATATATATATATATATATATATATATATATATATATATATATATATATATATTTTTTTTTTTTTTTAATGTGAAAATTCTGTTGTTATTGAATCATGTCTTAAATGCTGTCCTTTCTATGTGCAAAATGTGTGCTATGTATTTCTTTGTGTGTTCATTTAGCTCAGTTGCCTCATGATGACACTGAATTGCTTAAAGAGCAAAGACGAAAGGAACTGGAATCTAGACGGAAAATATTCAGGTTTGAAGAAACAATTACAGTCTTCAACAATATTTATTTGTTGCCGTTTTTTTCCTTATTCCTCGCTAGATAGTATCTAACTACTATTTACACTTGTTGCAAAGATTGCTCCTGATTCCTCCCTAGGGGGCTGGCGTTTGCGTTTGTATCTTGAAATCAATTTTTTTTGGACACTTGGTTCCTGGCAATGGTTTCATTGAATTGTTTTCATCACATCAGTTTCAGCATAATTGTAATAGAGTAGGATTGGTGACCTAAGGAATGATGTGAGTAGAGAGGAAGAGCGGAAAAAGGTATGGATGTTGGAGCGTGGCTCTGCCGCCGAATGTTTGTTAAGAATGGCTGAACATTCAGTAAAAAAACCTTCAAAGCAAAACCCAAGGCTGGGCATTGGATTATTCCACACTATATTAAAAGAGATCTAGTTCTTTTTCTGGTGCACCAGAAAAGCGCTACTTTGGTTAATAAGCCTTGGTGACCTGAGGATTACAGTGGGGCTTCCCCGCCGGGTAACCATTCCGCGTGGGCCCTCACTCCTCTATCGCATCACAAGCATGTTGAGACTTTGTTCGTGGCTGGTTCATGTTCCCTTATGAGAACATGACCACGTCGGCGCATTGTTCACCGTACCTCTTTCTAAATAGGGGCTTGAGTGTTCAGCGTGCCGTGTGCCGTCAAGTCGGGCGGCCACGTTCATTGTCCCACATGCCTGCTGGTAGCTTACAGATGGGATTGCTGGTCCTTTTTTGAAAAAAGGGGGGACCTAGCATTTCATTTGGGGCTCTGGCAGAGGACAGATGTCAATTGCTGCATCGGAGAGAGGGCTGTTATGCGCTGGAAATGATAATGCTGAGTTTCCCACTATAATAGTGTGTGCTCATGCTGAATCAGATTCAGAGTTGACAGCCATGCTTTCTGGGGTGGCTGCCCGGATGTGCATTGAAAAAACTTAGCAGTGTGGAACTATTTGGTGCCAAAATATGGAACACCAAAAGGGCCATAATCTATATAAGTTTTTTCCCTCTCTCACTGCCCTCTGTCCTGCATGCATGAGGGTAGTCCCGACCCAGGGGTTATGCAGGAACTGCGTGCGGTGATGGACCTCGCTCTCCGGGTGACGGAAGTCACTGCACGCTCTCTGGGTCAGGCGATGTCCACACTAGTGGTCCAGGAAGCTGGGGCTAAACCTGGCAGATAACACCCGCCCAACCCGCTCAGGGCCCCGCTAAGTCTGCCGGCAAACAGGCAGCCCAGGGACGGATGGATCTGCACGGAGGGAGATGGGAGGGAGGGAGATGATCTGTGCCTTCTAGCACAGACACTGTGCAAGGTGACCTATGACCTGTGAAGCTGCCAGAATAATAATAATAATAATACACTGTTTGTTAATTGGCCAGAGGAGAACTGGCACCCCGACTGAGCCTGGTTTCTCCCAAGGTTTATTTTTCTCCATTAGGTCACGTGATGGGGTTTTGGTTTCCTTGCCACTGTTGCCTCTGGCTTGGCGTGCTCAGTTGGGGACACTAAAATTTTTCAACTAAACATCGAAATAAATCTAATTAATAAACTAAATGAACCATATAATAATGAACCATATATTACTGATCTAATTATTGATCTAAAGCCCACACTGTCACTGTATGGAAATTTAAACTGATGACATCAAATGACTATACAGCTTAATAAAATAATGCTGCATTATTTTCCTGTTTAACACTGTAAAGCTGCTTTGGAACAATCTACATTGTTAAAAGCGCTATATAAATAAAGTTGACTTGACTTGACTTGACTTGACAAGGTCAGGGAGGACGAGGAGCAGGTCTTGCTAGTTGCGCCCTACTGGCCCAACCGGACCTGGTTCGCCAAACTCTCACTCCTCGCGACAGCCCACCCTGGCCGATTCCCCTGAGGAAGGACCTTCTTTCTCAGGGAGGGGGCACTCTATGGCACCCGCGGAGGTTCTAGGTGGCCTGCCACAAGCTGTGGTAGACACCATCGCTTCAGCTAGAGCCCCTTCTACGAGGCACCTCTATGCTTGAAGTGGAACCTGTTCGTTGGTTGGTGTTCTTCTCGCCGAGATCTCGCCAAAAGTGTTCGATTATGTCGTGCTTTCTTTCCTACAAGATGGGTTGGAGCGAAGGCTGTCTCCCTCCACCCTGAAGGTGTACGTCGCAGCAATAGCGGCGTATCACAAAGTAGTTGAAGGTAAGTCCTTAGGGAAGCACTACTTAATCGTCAGGTTCCTCAGAGGTGCGAGGAGACTAAATCCTCCTCGTTCTATCTCGTTACCCTCTTGGGACTTAGCCCTGGTGCTCAGAGCACTTCAGGGGCCTCCTTTTGAGCCTTTGCAGTCCGTTGAGTTAAAAATCCTGTCTATAAAGATGGTTCTCCTGACTGCAATGGCCTCAATCAAGAGAGTGGGGGACCTGCATGCATTTTCGGTCAATGAATCGTGCCTAGAATTCGGGCCCGGTAACTCTCACGTCATCCTGAGGTTCCTATCACTCCCTTTTGGGACCAGGTGGTGAACCTGCAAGCGCTGCCCCCGGAGGAGGCAGACCCAGCCCTGGCTTTTTGTCCCGTCCGCGCTCTTCGCGCTTACGTTGACCGGACACAAAGCTTTAGGACCTCAGAGCAGCTCTTCGTCTGTTACGGAGACCAGCAGAAGGGAAAGGCTGTCTCCAAGCAGAGGTTAGCCCACTGGTAGTGGATGCTATCGTCTTAGCGTACCAATCGCAAGACGTGCTTTGCCCGTTCGGGTTGCGAGCGCACTCCATAAGAAGTGTTGCTTCCTCCTGGGCGCTGGCTCAAGGCGCCTCGCTGACAGACATCTGTAGAGCTGCGGGCTGGGCGACACCTAACACGTTCGCTAGATTTATAGCCTCTGTGTGGAACCGGTTTCTTCCCGTGTACTCGCCTCCAACGGCCGGTAGACACGAAGGACCCATTCCTGTGTCGGCTTGCTACGCCACTCCCGCCTATGGCCGGATACGTGCGTTTATCTTCTCCAGTTGTGTTCCCCAGAAATGGTGAACCCTGTCGAGCTCCTCCCTCCCCCCTGCGGTGTTAGACGTTGCAGTTCCGACGTACGTCGAACGTGACCGACTGAAAGGGAACGTCTCGGTTACGTATGTGCGTTGTTCACGTCCGTGTTTTATACCCGCGCTGCGGGGCGGTGCGTGAACCGCATGCCAATGTTTATTGGCTCGTTTCGATACACTCGAAGTAGATTGGTCTCTGAAAATAGATCCCAATTCGTCGGTCAGTTCCGACGTACGTCTCCATTCCCTCCTTCAGGGAACGAGGGTTACATACGTAACCGAGACGTTTTTATATTGGTGGGAGGAGTTAATGTAAATGGCTTCTAGACACTCCAAAAATAAAAACACACCACCAATTAAATTAATGTAATTCTTGGTGTCTGTCACATTAGTCCAGATGTAGATGCTGAAGAAACGCCAAACAGGACCAAAATAACACAAGATTTATTAAATAAATGTATTAATCAGGTAATGAGGTAAACAAACTGTGTGCAAATAATACCGGACAACGAGGAACTGAAAATGGAGAAGATAACGAGCTAAAAGACTAACAGGTGTGATGATAGAATCAATGTCCATAGAAATGGATTAGTGGCGAGAAACAAACAAACACGTACATGATGTGCAAGTAAGTGTTGTCCTTTTTCTTGTTGAAGATGGAAGGATTGGGGCCAAGACTTCCCTATGAGCATAGATGGCAAAATGGATAAACTTCCAGGAGAAGTTCAGTTTGATGCTGAAAAATCTTCGGACTTTAATTTGAATTTCGTGAAAGTGTAAGTTTGGGAGGAATGTGATACTGAAATTTTCCTCAATTTTCCAGAATGAAATTAAGAACAAATGCAATACCATGGAAATAATGTCTATAATTATACTCATTTTATGCATTTTGTTTCAGGATTGGGGAATCATTTCTTGACAAAATTAAAGATGTAATTTATTCCTGGAAAGACATGGAAGATTTTGAAAAGATATTGGAAGGTTTTAGTATCGAGAACACTCTACTAGGTTTGGATTATTTCTTCCTTTGTCAAGAATGTTTGTTGGTTTTTTGTTTGTTTCATTTAAACAAAATATATATATCCAAAAACACAATTGTTCAGGGAAATCAACCGTAACGCTGATATCCACCGAAGATGAAGGGGTAACACTTTTCAATACGGGTGCACTAATATGCATTAATTCATGCTTAACTAATGCACAGATTACTAATAACTAATGACTCATGAAGAACTAAACCACTTATTAATGATTACTGCATCAGCAACTAATGCAGATTCTATATGATTAATAGATTAAATAATATATGAATTGTTATTAGTTAAATGTGTCATAATGTTTTAATTCCCAATAACATATTATATTACCTAGTAGTGTAAATTAATTACCACAATGGGTCGAAGCCATGCATTTTAACTTCCAGTTGTCTGCTTTAATGAATCATTAGCTGATGATTTGCAGATTTTACCATGTTAATTAATTTATGAATTTACATTATTAGTTAATATAATATGTTATTATGGAATTAATACACAATGACACATTTAATTAATTGCCATACATACAGTATATTATTTAATCTATTAATCATATAGAATCTTCATTAGTTGCTAATGCAATAATCATTAATACATTTAGTTCTTCATGAGTCAAACATTAACTCATTAAAGCATGAATTAATGCATATTAGTGCACCTGTATTGTAAAGTGTTACCGATGAAGATGGTGATAACCCAAGGTTTATTAAACAAGTACTAACAAGAGAGCCAACATGCGAGACAGAGTGTCAAACACAAACCCAGACAATGAACAGAGCGAAGGCAGGAACTTAAACACACAGTGATGATAAACTAAAAGACGGACAGCTGTGAGGATTAGTGTTAGTTCTAACAGGGAACTAGAACAAAAAGGGAACACATCATGAATAAAACCAAACTGAAAGTCCATGAAAACATGCTAACTGAACATAACTCTGACTCAATTTTCCCCTTTGAAATCTGGACAGAGACTGTGATTCAAGACTGGAGTAAGGATTACATGTTTGGCTATCAGTTTCTGAATGGCTGCAATCCTGTCATGATCACGAAATGTGTGAATCTTCCAAAGAATTTTCCAGTCACACATGAGATGGTGAAGGGCTTTCTGAAGACAGGTGTCACGCTACAAGAGGAATTAGAGGTCAGAAACATTAAGACATTCATCACTTGAGTTGGTCAAATCCAAGACTTGCTTCACATCATTTAGTTTGTATAAATGACTCAAATCAATGTTATTTTAACCTACAAACTGTTTGTTCTAAACTATACACCTGTGTACACGTGTTTACAGGCAGGACACATCTACATAGCAGATTATAAAATACTGGACGGAGTGCCAACATCCAGAAACCAGCGCTGTTTGGCTGCACCCATCTGCCTGCTGTACAAGGACAGATTGGCCCAAATTGTGCCGATTGCCATTCAGGTATCTGTCCCATATAGAATCAGTATCAAATGAAAATAAAAATTCAGCTTCTCTGAAGTAAAAACGTCCTGCTTGGCTTTATTATATCTGAATCAGCTCAGTCAAAACCCAGGGGAAAAGAGCCCAATCTTTGTCCCAAGTGATAATGAATATGATTGGATGCTTGCCAAGATGTGGGTGAAATCTGCCGACTTCATTGTACACCAGCTGGTCACACACCTTCTCAAGACACATCTGATATCAGAGGTTTTTGAAATGGCCATGTACAGACAGCTCTCTGCAGTCCATCCTGTATACAAGGTACCCGTCTTGATATTTAGATTCAATGCTAAACTGAAGATTGTGGTTTCATGTGTCAATTTATTGATGAAGGACTGCTGGTTCTGATATCCTTCCCTTTTGTTAAACCATGGTTTAATGTTAACCAAAAAACTCCATGGAATGACATGGAAACCACTTTTTCTGTTTCAGGTTATGCTTTTTGAAAAGAAAAAAATATATATTTAATGCACATGTTTATATGTATCATCTGCTTCTTGCAGTTACTGAAACCTCATGTTCGTTTCACAATTGCAATCAATGCAGCGGCCCGTGAAAAGCTCTTCAATGAAGGCGGGGTCTTCAGCCAGGTAGCTTTACACCTAATTTAATGTATCCATGCATTCTATTCATATTTCATAATTTTTCGTCTTTGTCTGGCAAGCCATAATTTCTATTTTTGATATACACTCACCTAAAGGATTATTAGGAACACCTGTTCAATTTCTCATTAATGCAATGATCTAATCAACCAATCACATGGCAGTTGCTTCAATGCATTTAGGGGTGTGGTCCTGGTCAAGACAATCTCCTGAACTCCAAACTGAATGTCAGAATGGTAAAGAAAGGGGATTTAAGCAATTTTGAGCGTGGCATGGTTGTTGGTGCCAGACGGGCCGGTCTGAGTATTTCACAATCTGCTCAGTTACTGGGATTTTCACGCACAACCATTTCTAGGGTTTACAAAGAATGGTGTGAAAAGGGAAAAACATCCAGTATGCGGCAGTCCTGTGGGCCAAAATGCCTTGTTGATGCTAGAGGTCAGAGGAGAATGGGCCGACTGATTCAAGCTGATAGAAGAGCAACTTTGACTGAAATAACCACTCGTTACAACCGAGGTATGCAGCAAAGCATTTGTGAAGCCACAACACGCACAACCTTGAGGCGGATGGGCTACAACAGCAGAAGACCCCACCGGGTACCACTCATCTCCACTACAAATAAGAAAAAGAGGCTACAATTTGCACCAGCTCACCAAAATTGGACAGTTGAAGACTGGAAAAATGTTGCCTGGTCTGATGAGTCTGGATTTCTGTTGATCATTCAGATGGTAGAGTCAGAATTTGGCGTAAACAGAATGAGAACATGGATCCATCATGCCTTCTTACCATTGTGCAGGCTGGTGGTGGTGGTGTAATGGTGTGGGGGATGTTTTCTTGGCACACTTTAGGCCCCTTAGTGCCAATTGGGCATGGTTTAAATGCCACAGCCTACCTGAGCATTGTTTCTGACCATGTCCATCCCTTTATGACACCATGTGCCCATCCTCTGATGGCTACTTCCAGCAGGATAATGCACCATGTCACAAAGCTCCAATCATTTCAAATTGGTTTCTTGAACATGACAATGAGTTCACTGTACTAAAATGGCCGTCCCACAGTCCCCAGATCTCAACCCAATAGAGCATCTTTGGGATGTGGTGGAACGGGAGCTTCGTGCCCTGGATGTGCATCCCACAAATCTCCATCAACTGCAAGATGCTATCCTATCAATATGGGCCAACATTTCTAAAGAATGCTTTCAGCACCTTGTTGAATCAATGCCACGTAGAATTAAGGCAGTTCTGAAGGCCAAAGGGGTCAAACACAGTATTCTTATGGTGTTCTTAATAATCCTTTAGGTGAGTGTAGGTTTAAAAACGCAAACAGTGTTAAATCTTAATCATGGCAGGCATGAGCCATTACCTGACTTTTTGGCTTGTGATATTCTGTCTTTTTGCTGAATGCTCTTAATTCTATTTCATAGGTTGCATTGTATTTAGTTAGCTTGTGTTTGCTTAAACTGACAGTAGTTCCTAAATTTCCCACCAGAATAAAACTTCACCCATAATCCCCTATATGGTCCCTTGAGTAGGCTAAATACGTGCTGAAAATATTTAGGCAAAAGATTAACTGAATTCTTGGTATCCAAAGTTTAGCAGCATCGATAGAGCTGGGATGGAGAAAGTGATGCAAAGGGCCATGAAGACTTTAACCTACGAGTCCCTGTGCTTCCCTGAGGCCATAAAAGCTCGAGGAATGGAAGATGTGCCCAAGTACTATTATAGAGATGATGGCATGAAGATCTGGGAGACAATAAACTGGTAAGTAGTAGGGCAGCAACAGTTAGTAAAAACATTTTGGCATCCAAATTTATTTTTATTAATTTGTTAATTTGTCATCTTGTTCTTCCTGTAGTTTTGTTTCTGCTGTGGTCGAGATCTACTATGACAGCGATGAGGCTGTTCAAAAAGATGTGGAGATTCAAGAATTTGTTAAGGATGTTTCCTTTGGCATGAATAATTCTGGCAGTGAGTACATGTTTAACTTATCAAAGGCCCTGTGTACACCTGGTATTAAGATGCATTTTGGTCGATCCGATCACAAGTGGACGATACTAAATAGAAATGTATACGGGGTCTAAAACATTTTGACCCTGTCCACTTTCAACCACTTTCAGAGGTAGTCGAACTTATTTGACCGGATTGCTTTCAGAGTGTAAATGCCCATTTGGTCGAATGTGTTTAAACAGCCACAAAAGACGTCTACTACCGCCTACTGACAGAACTCATAAACATTATGGGAAGAGCGCTAGTCAGACGGGATTTAAACTTTGTCGGCTGGAAAGCCAAGTTTGGTTTGAAGACTAAAAATGTACCAAGCACAATGTTCTCTCATCTTTCCTTATTTCTAACACGCACTTAGAGGTGGGTAGAGTATCCAAAAACTGTACTCAATTAAAAGTATATGTAATAATCTTAATAGTTACTTGAGTAAGAGTAAAATAGTATCCAATGAAAAAACATCTTGGTTACTAATGTAATCCCCGTTTCCTGAAGGAGAGAACAGAGACGTTACATCAGAACTGAACTGACGAATTGGGATCTCTCCTGAGAGCCCAATCACCTTTGAGTGTAATTATGTGAGAGTTGGCCAGCCCGAATTCCAGGCATGATTCATTGACTGAAAATGATTGCAGGTCCTCTACCCTCTTAACAGAAATGAGTGCAGTCAGAAGCGTTGTCTTAACAGACAGGATCTTAAGCTCTACTGACCATAGTGGCTCAAAGGTTGCTGTCTGTAAGCTGACAAGACCAAGGGGAAGGTCCCAAGAGGGTACAAGGTGAGGACAGTGAGGCTTCAACCTCCTCGCACCTCTCAGGAACCTGATGATCAGGTCATGCTTTCCCACAGACTTACCATCTACTGCAACATGATATGCAGTGATAGTGGCAACATACACTTTTAGGGTGGAGGGAGACAGCCATCGTTCCAATCCCAATCTATTAATGTATTGATAGTGCTGAAATGATAGTGTCTACCACCGCTGGAGGTAGATCACTTAAGTCCTCCATATCCCATTCAGAGCCCAAGGCAGCAAGCCCGTTGCACACGGCACCCCAGTCGGTTGGTGGAGACACCTGTTGAGACAACAATATGCTTTTGTCACATGTTCTGGGGGAACTCTGGGGGAATGCAAAGTCTGACTACGGGCTGAAGGTTTGTCGATAGGCCAGTGTGATTGCCCCCCGTTGTAAGCTGTGGCGCCATGCCCATCTTGGGCCTTGGCTGTGCAATCAGTGCTGAAGTGGTCTCATTCGAAGCAACCGAGCGATGTGATATGCCGCAGGAGGCTATGAAATAGTTTCAGTGGGACCGCTGTCCTGCCCTTGAAAGAATTCAAGCAGTTCAGCTCTGATTCAGCTCTGAGGCGTGCTGTCATGTTGACCGAGTCCAACTCCATAAAAAGAAAAGAGATTCTCTGCATTGGGGAGAGCTTGCTCTTTTCCCGATTAACCCGAATCCCCAGACGGCTGAGGTGATTGAGCATCAGGTCCCTGTGTTCGCACAACTGATCTCATGCCAGAGTGAGCCAGTCATTAAGATGGTTGAGAAAGCAAACACCCCCCTCACTCAAAGGGCCTCTCGACCTTCGTGAAGACGCGGGGTAACAGGGACAGACCGAAGGAGAGGACCTTGTACTGATATGCCTGCCCCTCAAATGCAAAGCTTAGGAATGGTCTGTGTCGAAGGGGAATCAAGACATGAAGGTATGTGTCCTTCAAATTGAGATGGTGGTCCAGTGGGTTAAACCATGGAACTGATACGCAGAAGGTTGCTGGTTCGTTCCCAGCGGTCACCACCAGTGTGTCCTTGAGCAAGGCACTTTACTCCATGTTGCTCCAGGGGGATTGTCCCTGTAATAAGGGCACTGTAAGTCGCTTTGGATAAAAGCGTCTGCCAAATGCATAAATGTAAATGTAAATGTAAATTGATCGCTGTAAACCAAACTTGGGGTCGAATACATTTGAAAATACATCTCTGCGTAAACATCTTGAATGGCTGCATCTGAAATCGCATACTTCCCTACTATATAGTATGCGAAAAACAGTATGTGACAAAAGAAGTATGTCCAAATTCACATTCATAAAAGAGTAAGGAGAAAGTACCCAGATCACCTACTACTTCCAGCAAGATTCTGAAGTGTTCATACAATGGACACTTTACTATCCCATGAGGCCATGGGAGAGGATTTGTGAATGGCAGTGAAGCGACATAACTGACGCTGGTAGGCGAATATAGTCGTCCAGATTACAGTCATACTAAACACATTCATACTATATAGAACATACTTTTTTACACACAATACACATATGACTTGCAAACAAGATGCATATGGAAAATCTCTGAGGTACCCAGCCCGCAGAGTGGGATATTTCAACCTCTGAGATGGCAAGAGTGGTCTTTCCAAGGGAAAAACACATGTTCGGAGGAGACTTGCCATGGAAATACACATGTGGGTGTTGCCCAGATGGGGAACCATGCACATGGAGACACCTAGCTGAATCGCATAGCTGAGCCTGATTGTTCAAGCGGGACAGATTGGAAGCTAGAAGCTCTAGCCATGCTCCCAAAAACTGAACCAGCGGGGTCATCAGAATTACAGCTGTACCCACGATGGGGCAGCGATGTGGAACGAACGGCCCTGACATGGGAGGTGTAGCGTCCCAGCGTGGGTGCATGGTCAAGTTCCGCATCCTGACAGAGGAGGTAAGACAGTCAGTTCTTTCTTTAACACTTTGGGTTCCACCAGCCGTGAAGCCAGTGGTGCGGAAAGAGAAAACCAATGAATCTCCCCCGGTCCTCCACAGAGGGAAGGAGTGGTCCTGCCACCATCTCCTGGCAAGAACTGTGCCCTATCACTGAGGCACCCATCGCAGGAATGCTGCTTTGCCTGGCGTTTGGCAAGCTTAGGGGCAGAGACAGGCTTTCCTGCGGCCTCTTCCACACTTCGACCCAGGTGAAGGCTGATGCTGGGACCAGATGGGAGGGGCGAGCAAGCAGGCTGAGGCAGCTGCACCGGTGGCTGGGTGGAGGCAGCAGCTGGCCTTCGGGGCATGATGTTCTTAATTGCCTTAGTCTGCTTCTGATTGGCCGAGAACTGCTGGGTGAAGTCCTCGACCGCCTTGACCTCTCAGTGAAGAGCCCAGCCTGGGATATGGTACAGTTCTCTCAGCCTCATGCATATCAGCAAGGTTGAGCCACAAGTGTCATTCCTGACCACACATGTGGACATCACCTGACCCAGGGAACGCGCAGTCACCCGTGTCACCCATAGAGCGAGGTCGGTAGCAGTGCTCAGCTCTTGCATGAGCCCCGGATCAGCCCTGCCCTCGTGCATGTCCCTGAGCACCTTCGCCTGATAGACTTGAAGGATGCCCATGGCATGCAAGGCGGAGGCAGCCTGCTCCGCAGCTCTATAGGTCTTTGCCATGAGAGTGGAAGAGAACCTACAGGCCTTGGAGGAATGCTAAGGGTCTCCGCGCTAGGTGGAAGCGTTCTGCGGACACAGTTGCATTGCAACAGAGTGTACCCTTTGGCCGCTGCACCGTCAAGGGCAGAGAAGGCGGAGGAAGCCGGCGGACCGCGAGAAGTCAAAGGAGACTTCCACGACCTGGTGACTTCCTGATGCACCTCCGAGAACGGCACAGAGGGCGGGTGCTGACGGGTGTCAGCACGCACCGCCCGCAGGAACCAATCATCCAGCCTTGAGTGCTCAGGACACGATGGTGGATGGCACTCGAGCCCAATGCTCTCAGCTGCCCGGGAAAGCATGGCTGTCAGCTCTGGATCAGACTCAGGCAACGCTGGCACTCCCGAAGGAGGCAGTGCAGCCGAATCCTCATCTACAGAGGACACAAGCCAGCTTTGCGTTGCAGCGATCAACATGACATCATCCGCCGGAGCCCCAAATGAAACGTTGGGTCCCTGAGGTGAGGGACCAGCCATCTCAGCTGGAAGCTCCACGACGTTGGGGTGTTCCACACTCTGTAACCCTCATTCAAAAGTACAAATTTTCCAAAAATGTACTCAAGGAAATGTAACGGAGTAAATGTCCTTTGTTACTACCCACCTCTGCACACACTCTCAGCGTTCGCCATGTTCTTGCGGCTATCGGACAAGAAATGAAAGCTGCTGCTCTCTGTGTTTTCCCGTTGTCTCCAGTCGCGTTCAGATGTAAATTGTGCAAGCTTATTTTGTCCATTAGATCAAAAGATCTGAAAAAGCCCGCCCATAGACCCTCCCCGGGGTCAGAAGTGGACAAAAGAGACGGATTAAAACACCAGGCGTAAACGGGAATGTGTCTACCTTTTCTACTTGCGATCCAATCACCCAAAACACATCTTAATACCAGATGTAAGCATGGCCAGAATGTCAGTGCTGGTTTGTGCAAGCATGCATTATTGTATTCTTGTATATGCATCTTTGTGTATATCAAGTCACCTTTAAATGTGTGCACAAGGTAAATGCATACTGCCACTGTTTTACAGAGTTTCAAAAGTCTCTGAAGACTCGAGAGGATTTATCTGAGTACCTGACTGTTGTGATATTCACATCTTCAGCACAACATGCTGCGGTCAACTTTGGACAGGTGAGTTGAAACACTACATTACACACAACAAGAGCATCAAAAATTGCTAGGCAAAATTCTGGATAATATCTATAAGCTAATATCTGTGAGTAAATGTTACTTTTATTTTCCAGTTTGAGTGGTATGGCTGGATCCCCAACAGTCCTTCCACCATGCGCAAGCCGCCTCCCGAACAGAAGGGCCAAGTGGATATGAAGTACATTATGGAGAGTCTTCCTGACCGTGGATGTTCCAACCTGGTTCTAGGAACAGTTTGGGCCCTCAGTCGGTTCCAGAAGAATGAGGTTAGACATCTGATTTAGATAGAGAACATGGCAGCAATCTAGTCTAAATCAATGTAAAAAATAATTAACTTGTTACTGAGCATCACGGTATAAGATTAAAAAAATACTTTCTGTGAGTAATAGAAACAGAATAATTTTACAAATTACATTTTACGCCAATTATTCTGTTGTGCAATAGCCTACCGATTCATTTTTTTTTCATATTACTGAAGAACTTACTTTTTTCCCAGCTGTTCTTAGGCACGTATCCAGATATGTGTTTCACAGAGCAACCAGTGAAAGAAGCCATCAAGACTTTCCAAATGAAACTACATGAGGTGGCCAACAACATCAAGAGCCGGAATGAGGGATTGACAATGGAGTATTGTTATTTGTCCCCAGACAAAATCCCCAACAGTGTTGCAATTTGAGAAAATACTTGTAGTGTTCATGGCCAATGTGTGCTTGACATAGAAAGACAGAAGAACAGCTCTACTTAAAATATAAAGCAGAGGATTATGCCTTTTGAGGCAACATTTATAAATTATGTTTGATTAATGCTTCTTGTATTTTGCTGGGAAGTAAGGAATATTACTTTGTAAAGCCATCTGTGCACGTATGCATCTTATCTGAGGGAAAGAAGAACAGTTTATTTGGCTATGCTTTCAAAAAGTACACATAAGCTTGTGCAATAACCCATTTATTATTGTCTTACTTTTTTATTCTTTTCTTTATCTTATTACTCATGATATATTGTTTGTAGTCTATTTTAGATAATCGTTTGAAAGTTTTCTGAGGTCAGCTGATAAAGAATTGCGGTCATTGATGCAAAATATTTGTTTAATGAATGCTGTAAAGGATTTGTTTTGAGATTGTGAACATCTCTGACTGCACTTCAAATGATTGTTACATTTTGCTCTCATAATAAAGAAAGCTTTAATAAAATGAAGAGAAATCATATTTTCTATTCTTTTAAAATAATATTTTAATATCTTATTGTCAGCGTTGGTTGCAGTAGAATTGAAACAGGATCTAAGTGCAGCAAAACCAAGTTTATTCAAAACCAAACTCAAATCTTAACATAACACTCAAGGATAACGAGAACATGAACATGAACATGAGCAACCAACCTAGTATAGACTTAAATAGACAGCAAACAAAAGGGACTGATAAGACTAATTAACTAGACACACCTGAACTAAAACTCAAATCAAATTGGTTACCGTGGAAATAAACAGGCAAAGGACAGAACTAATTAGCAGAACAAGAAAACCATCCTAGAAACAGAGATGAACACACTGAAAACATGACAGTACCCTGCCATTCCGGAAGGCACATCCTCACACCATATTACATCCACAGGAGTGGGAGGGTGGGTGATGCCGGCAGATACTCTCTGGACTGTGGTCAGGGGCTGGAATCCTCTCTGGGCTGTGGTCAGAGGCTGGAGTCAATCCTGGGCTGTGGTCAGAGGCTGGAGTTCTCTCTGGACTGTGGTCAGAGGCTGGAGTTCTCTCTGGACTGTGGTCAGGCGCTGGAGTCATCCCTGGGCTGTGGTCAGAGGCTGGAGTCGTCTCTGGACTGTGGTCAGAGGCTGGAGTTCTCTCTGGACTGTGGTTAGGCGCTGGAGTCCTTCCTGGGCTGTGGACAGAGGCTGGAGTCCTCACTGGACTGTGGTCAGGGGCTGGAGTCCTCTCTGGGCTGTGGTCAGGCGCTGGAGTCCTCTCTGGACTGTGGTCAGCGGCTGGAGTCCTCTCTGGGCTGTGGTCAGAGGCTGGAGTCATTCCTGGGCTGTGGTCAGAGGCTGGAGTCGTCTCTGGACTGTGGTCAGAGGCTGGAGTCCTCTCTGGACTGTGGTCAGGCGCTGGAGTCCTCTCTGGACTGTGGTCAGCGGCTGGAGTCCTCTCTGGGCTGTGGTCAGAGGCTGGAGTCAATCCTGGGCTGTGGTCAGAGGCTGGAGTCGTCTCTGGACTGTGGTCAGAGGCTGGAGTTCCCTCTGGACTGTGGTCAGGCGCTGGAGTCCTCTCTGGACTGTGGTCAGAGGCTGGAGTTCTCTCTGGACTGTGGTCAGGGGCTGGAGTCCTCTCTGGGCTGTGGTCAGAGGCTGGAGTCATTCCTGGGCTGTGGTCAGAGGCTGGAGTCCTCTCTGGGCTGTGGTCAGAGGCTGGAGTTGTCTCTGGACTGTGGTCAGGCGCTGGAGTCATCCCTGGGCTGTGGTCAGAGGCTGGAGTCGTCTCTGGATTGTGGTCAGAGGCTGGAGTTCTCTCTGGACTGTGGTCAGGCGCTTGAGTCCTTCCTGGGCTGTGGACAGAGGCTGGAGTCCTCACTGGACTGTGGTCAGGGGTTGGAGTCATTCCTGGGCTCTGGGCAGAGGCTGGAGTCCTCTCTGGACTGTGGTCAGGCGCTGGAATCCTTCCTGGGCTGTGGACAGGGGCTGGAGTCTTCACTGGACTGTGGTCAGGGGCTGGAGTCCTCTCAGGACTGTGGTCAGAGGCTGGAGTCCTCTCTGGACTGTGGTCAGGGGCTGGAGTACTCTCTGGACTGTGGTCAGGGGCTGGAATCCTCTCAGGACTGTGGTCAGGGGCTGGAGTCATTCCTGGGCTGTGGTCAGAGGCTGGAGTCCTCTCTGGACTGTGGTCAGGCGCTGGAATCCTTCCTGTGCTGTGGACAGGGGCTGGAGTCCTCTCTGGACTGTGGTCAGGGGCTGGAGTCCTCTCAAGACTGTGGTCAGAGGCTGGTATCCTCTCTGGACTGTGGTCAGGCGCTGGAGTACTCTTTGGACTGTGGTCAGGGGCTGGAGTCCTCTCTGGACTGTGGTCAGGGGCTGGAGTACTCTCTGGACTGTGGTCAGGCGCTGGAGTCCTCTCTGGACTGTGGTCAGGGGCTGGAGTACTCTCTGGACTGTGGTCAGGGGCTGAAGTCCGCTCTAGACTGTGGTCAGGGGCTGGAGTACTCTCTGGACTGTGGTCAGGGGCTGGAGTCCGCTCTGGACTGTGGTCAGGGGCTGGAGTCCTCTCTGGACTGTCGTCAGGGGCTGGAGTTCTCTCTGGACTGTGGTCAGGCGCTGGAGTCCTCTCTGGGCTGTGGTCAGAGGCTGGAGTCATTCCTGGGCTGTGGTCAGAGGCTGGAGTCCTCTCTGGACTGTGGTCAGGCGCTGGAGTCCTCTCTGGACTGTGGTCAGGGGCTGGAGTACTCTTTGGACTGTGGTCAGGGGCTGGAGTCCGCTCTGGACTGTGGTCAGGGGCTGGAGTACTCTCTGGACTGTGGTCAGGCGCTGGAGTCCTCTCTGGGCTGTGGTCAGAGGCTGGAGTCATTCCTGGGCTGTGGTCAGAGGCTGGAGTCCTCTCTGGGCTGTGGTCAGAGGCTGGAGTACTCTCTGGGCTGTGGTCAGAGGCTGGAGTACTCTCTGGGCTGTGGTCAGAGGCTGGAGTACTCTCTAGGCTGTGGTCAGGGGCTGGAGTCCTCTCTGGACTGTGGTCAGGGGCTGGAGTACTCTCTGGACTGTGGTCAGGGGCTGGAGTCCTCTCTGGACTGTCGTCAGGGGCTGGAGTCCTCTCTGGACTGTGGTCAGGGGCTGAAGTCCTCTCAGGACTGTGGTCAGAGGCTGGAGTACTCTCTGGACTGTAGTCAGGGGCTGGAGTCCTCTCTGGACTGTGGTCAGAGGCTGGAGTACTCTCTGGACTGTGGTCAGGAGCTGGAGTACTCTCTGGACTGTGGTCAAGGACTGGAGTCCTCTCAGGACTGTGGTCAGGGGCTGGAGTCATTCCTGGGCTGTGGTCAGAGGCTGGAGTTCTCTCTGGACTGTGGTCAGGCGCTGGAGTCCTCTCTGGGCTGTGGTCAGAGGCTGGAGTCCTCTCTGGACTGTGGTCAGAGGCTGGAGTCATTCCTGGGCTGTGGTCAGAGGCTGGAGTACTCTCTGGGCTGTGGTCAGAGGCTGGAGTACTCTCTAGGCTGTGGTCAGGGGCTGGAGTCCTCTCTGGGCTGTGGTCAGGGGCTGCAGTCCTCTCTGGGCTGTGGTCAGAGGCTGGAGTCCTCTCTGGACTCAGAGCCCACACACAAAATGGCCGTGGCCATAATGGTTAGCGCTGCATTATGGGTATGGGTACTGACTCGGAAACAGACTGGTGAATTTCTCTCATGGGAACAGACTCTGTGGTTGGCACGTTGGTTTTCTCCTCGCCGATGGTAAAAGGGGAACCATTACAGGAGTTCCCAGTCCATATACTCCTTAAATGTCCCTCGAGGTCCGTCATTGAGGCCTGCCCGTAAAAAAAAAAAAAAAAAAAACACACACACACACATGCTGGTGTCATCATAGTGGATGAGATGTTGTAGATCTTCTCTCGAGTGTGACACTTATATCGAGATATTTTCTTTGTGGTCTCATGACAACCGTTTTCTTTACTAATTACTAATTTAAAAACAAATTTTTCCTCTGATCTTTGCCATCTTATAAATGTTTACACATTTAAAGGCTATTATTCAGGTTATATAATTTAATATACACTTAAATAGAAATATTAAATAAAATGCATTAGTACACTGTACACCTTCATGAATATGTGTCTTTAAGAACACAGCATTTAAAATAATTGTATTATTATTGTTATTATTATTATTGTTTTAAATGTACATTGTTTAAATAAATACCTAAACTGGTAGAGCATGATGTTAGCAACACCAGTGTCATGGGTTCCATTCCCAGGTAACACATAACCTTGAATGCATTACGATGCTTTGGATAAAAACATCTGGCAAATACATAAATGTAATAATGCATAAGTATAGTTCTAGGGTAAGGCTAGATGTGATTCTTATTTAAAAAAAATAGAAAGCATGAAATGCTTGTCGCCTATCAACAACCTACACATCCCAGCATAAACACTCTTGATAAATTCTTTGTTAACTGATAATTGATAATTATTGTTGTAAAAAAAGTTCACAAACCACTATAATTTGAGCAGGAAAGTGTACTGCATGATTTGGCATGGCAGCCAGTTCGAATAATAAACAGCCAAACCATTGCCTTACCTAATGCAGCAAAACATACGTTTTCTTCAAATTCTGAATGGATTATATATAGCCTGCAAAGTGCTTCCTTTATAATCACTAAGCTGTCACTTATCTCATATATTAGTTGTGACACTCTCAAGAGCACAATCACCTAACCTGGTTCACCAAATTGGCTGTTATTACAGGGAAACCTGATCCTAGACCAGCAGTAATGGGCAGCTTTTCCCTCAAAAAGTGTGCAAGTTTGTCAAGGGCCAGATTGTGACGGCTGGACGACTGGGTCAGAGCATCTCCAAAACTGCAGCTCTTGTGGGGTGTTCCCGGTCTGAGAGAGAGAGAGAGAGAGAGAGAGAGAGAGAGAGAGAGAGAGAGAGAGAGAGAGAGAGAGAGAGAGAGAGAGAGAAAATCACACTTGATGCACATGTGAGTACACAAAGGGCACACTAGATGGCGACATTGAATACAGGTTGTAGACTCACCCTTTTAAGATTTCTGTCATTTGTAGATTTCTCAAATCTTCAGAGCATTGATTTCTTAAAGCATTTCTCCAGAATAAAAAAAATGGCCCACAAGATTCCTGTTTTGTTAAACCCTCATAAACCACTGGTTGCTGGACATATAATGATCACTATGTAAATTGTGACAGCTTAAAATGTTATCTGAAACAATCACAAAAAAAAATAACAAGACAAACTAAAATATTTTGTCAATAAAATACAATTAATTTTTTCAAATAAAATAATGTCATTTTTTAATAATTAAAAATAAACACATTTGTGAGTATGACGACAAACACACCGCAGAACACAATAATAATTAATAACTGAACATTGACTCTCAGTCTTTATCTCATGGTTTCTCAACAGAATTCATAAAAGTATAGAATATAATATCGAAGTTCTAATAGGGACTCATTGTACCGCAGTGACAACGCCCCACCTGCACAACTGAGATTTAACCCCGGCTCGTGTCTTCTGCTGTTAGATCAGCATTAAAGAACATCTCAACTGTTAAATAACAGATATAAGAGTACAATTATATCAGATTTGTCTCATTTTTAATAAACACTAAACAGAGATGAACATTTTACTTCACCTCTGAACTGTCACCGTCCACTGGCGGGACACCTGGTGCTCTTTTTTTGATCGCCTTTTTTTCGTATCATATATTTGAGTAATTATCATAAATTAGGTATCATTTGAAAGCTTACAAACTCAAAAAGCATCCTGTGAAAACCGTTTTGAAATTGGACGTTGCGTTACCATGGAAATGGTACTTTAAATCCTTCTAGCGGGCTCCTCCCCTAGTGGGCGGTTTCATATTACAATATTTATTTGAACTACTTTATAATCAAAATCTTTTCTAATCTTGACAAAACACATATCGTCGGAAAGGTCTGAGTCTCAAGGTTCTATATTTAGTGACTGTTTTATGATGGAAGTGATATTTGGACAGAAATTTACAGGAAAATGCATAAAAAAACAATCAATGGAATTTGAATGGCACCCGGTGGCTGTTTGTGGTACAGCACCTAAACAACATCTCATGGGAACTTCAACTTTTGTGATTCACAAACTTCAAATTTGGAACACAAATTGTTTAGACATATGGCTTTGATTTTATAGTAATTTTAGATTAAAACATTTTTGTAAAATATATATTTTATATAAAATGCAAATATTTATTTACAGTAAATTTAAACTTCCATAACTTTTTCATACTTTCATATTTTGAAATGCATTCACTTTAGAAATAATCTGCCGAGTGTCTGCTTTAAAACAAGGTCTATATTCCAAAGCATTCTTGAATTACAGCCCTTTTAGTTTGGATAGTTTGGGGTTAAGTAGGAAATGTGCTTTTGCTATGGTTAAATAAATGTTCAGACCCTAGCTCATACTGTCCTATAGCACGCACGGCAGTGCTCTGTAAGGTTATGGAAAGGATGGTAACCAACACACTGGTATATTTTTTAGAACTTAGGACTCTTTGTTGATGTCCAGAATGGTTTTAGGAATGGAAGGTCAACAATGGAGTCAGTTACAGTTTTAGATCGGGATATTAAAAAGAAGGAGGGATTAATGATTACAATTTTTGACTTGGGAGTTAGAGGATGAATATTTAATTGGATTAGATGGCTTTCCTGTAGCTCAAACAGTAGAGCATGGCGCTAGCAACACCAAGGTCATGGGTTCGATTCCCAGGAAAAGCAAGAACTGACAAAATGTGTATCTTGAATGCAATGTAAGTCGCTTTGGATAAAAGCGTCTGCCAAATGCATAAATGTTAGCCTGGATGCCAGACGAACTTAGCCCCGCCCACATAATTTTTTGCACGGGCAGTTCGGTCTGGACTTGATCCATAGAGAAGTAATTATGCCCGAACAGAAACTGTTCGGACCAATGAAATTGTCAGGGCGGGCTTTAGGGGGGTAAAATATGTGTTATTTTGGCAGGGCTGCTAAATTTCGCATTCCTGTGTCTGTATATCACATAATTGGGGTCGCTTCAACCCGCGGACTTGGCAACACAGTGCAGTTGAGTTCTGTTGACATTTGACAACTAACGTTATGCGTCGCTCCGTTGCTCTGATTGGTTGTATGTCTATCCAATTGAGCTCTTTCCTGGTTCGGTTGAAACACATCCCATAATCACAGCCCAACGGAGCAGATCAGACTCATATTCTGACTAGAATTGAGTATGACGACGTCAGGCTACATAAATGTAAATGTGATTAAGGATTTTTTAATGAAAAGAGAGATAATGGAACCCCACAGGGAAGTGTTATCAGTCCAGTTTTATTCAATATAATGATTAACGATATCTTTGGTAAAATAGAGAGAGGATTTGGGCTTTCTTTATTTGCAGATGACAGGGCCATTTGGAGAAGAGGGCGTAATGCAGAGTTTGTTTTAAAGCAGATTCAAAGAGCGTAAGTGTCTGTAGCATTGTAATTTAGCAACTCTGATCTCCTTTGTCAAGGATCTGATGTAACTTTTAATTTACATACATATATCATAAAACTAATCCTGTGAGACTGAGACGCTGCAAATCGTGTGATTCTGGGTCAATGTTTTGGCTGTAGGTCAATGATGCCCTCTGCTGGTAGGGAATAGTAGAACGCGATGACCAATCCAGTCATTTATCAGTGGTCTACCTCTACAACGGTTCTGGCTAGGTTAGATGTTATGCAGGCAAGGGCTTTGAGCCTTCAGAACCTCCCCAGTCCCTGCTCTGCTCATTGAAATGGGATAATGGTTAAGGCGCATTAAGTTAGGGTAACAGTACTGGGTAAAACTTAGTGGGTGTAATTATACCTTCCCAGCAAGGTGTCTGTTACAAGAGTCTGATGGAGGTAATACATATAAAACATTTTTTGCCGAAGTAAATCAGTGGGTTAGGAAGATGAGCATGGAACAAGGAGGTATTGTAGAGCACACTAGATGGTTACCTATGCCCTATTGGGTGCTAAGCATTAAGCTTGGTTTTCTTCAAGGAAAAGATACGTAGGAGGTGACACCAAGAATAGTTGAATATCTTAATCAGTGAGAGTAATATGATCATTTTTACTGATGGATCTAGAGATCCAGTTAATGGGCGAGCTGGATTTGGGGTGTATGTGGAGCAGCTAGGGCTGAAGATCGGTCGACGCATTTCTAATGGAAGCTCTGTTCTTACGACGGGGTTAATGGCAATTCTATGGGCTCTATGGTGGATTGAGGAAGTCAGACCTAGAGAAGTCATTATCTGTTCTGATTCTGCAGCTGCTCTGGAAACTTTAAGAGCAGGACAATCTAAAGCTCGTCCTGACATTGTAAATGACATCTTGAGTGTTATTTTTAGAATTAGGTTTGATCAGGAGGACCAATTTTTGTTAAATTGGCAGGACTTGGAGTTGAGGCTTTTTCTGTTTTATCTTTGTTTGGACACAGTGACAAGCATAAACTGATCTCCGAGGCAGTTCTTCAATTCCAATGACACAGGACTGTATGTAAGAATCTAGTTCAAACTTTGACCTGTGGAGGGCAGTAATACGCTTAGTAGTGTCTACACTGCTGGAATCCTATTCGAAGAAGAACAAACATGAAGCGGGAAAACTGAACAAAGGAACACATGGGCTGCATCCGAAAAACCTAGGCAGCTGACCCGTTACCTCGGTGCCTTATCAGACAATGGCTGCATCCGAAACCTGGAAAATGCTGCCTTCGGAGGACACATTTCAAGGCAGGAAGGCACCAAGGCACGTCCGAATCTAATGTTAGCTCCACTTCCTGTCTCCAGAGACACCTTCATCTGATCGATTTTTGAATCGGCAGCATATTAGTATCCTTCGCTGCCTTTGATATCCTACAATCCTGTGCGTTCCATTCTGTGACATTTGAGCTGGGAAAAAAAGATGGCGTCCGAAAGTTGCGTAAAGCATAAAAAAATATATATTTTAATGGGATTCAGATTTTTCAATTATTCTTCAATTTCTTCAATTATTCTACTAAATTGTCAAAATAAAATTAAGTAGAATATTTTTAGCATTTTACATTAATGACACTTTAAAAGATATAGAAATAGTAATAAGAATTATATAAAAAGTAATTTATACATTCTGTAACAGTTTACGGGTTATTATATGAAAATATATTCTACAAAGTGTGCCATCGACAGCAAAGTTGGTGTTATTTATATTAAATCAGATCGGGTACAAAAATTTGATTAGACAAGAATTATAATTCTCTTCCAAGAACGTGTATTTTGTACAAGTTGTTAGCAATATTAGAAGATCAGGAGCAAAATAATACAGACAGAAATACAAAAACAAACTACCAAATTACGAATTCCAGTCCTTCCAGAAAAATGCGGCTTTTTTTGTGATTGTTGCGGCAAAAATCCTTGATTATGCGAGAAAATGTGGGATATTTATGCGATAAAACTAGCAAAAACTGCAGTTTGATGAAAAAGAGAAAAAAGAGAATATTTTTAATTGAATATTTAAGTTCTCATCTTGTTTTATTGAAGACCTTAATAAACACACGGCTCAAATTTGGACCGATTTCAAAACAATGCATCATGAAGCTTCGAAGCATGACTTTGGCGATGCGAACCGCTGAATCGACTCACTGATTCATAACGATCCGAACCGCTGAATCGACTCACTGATTCATAACGATCCGAACCGCTGAATCGACTCACTGATTCATAACGCTTCAAACCGCTGAATCGACTCACTGATTCATAATGCTTCAAACCGCTGAATCGACTCACTGATTCATAACGCTCCAAACCGCTGAATCGACTCACTGATTCATAATGCTTCAAACCGCTGAATCGACTCACTGATTCATAACGCTCTGAACCGCTGAATCGACTCACTGATTCATAACGCTTCAAACCGCTGAATCGACTCAATGATTCATAACGCTCTGAACCGCTGAATCGACTCACTGACTCATAACGCTCTGAACCGCTGAATCGACTCACTGACTCATAACGCTCTGAACCGCTGAATCGACTCACTGATTCATAACACTTCAAACCACTGAATCGACTCACTGACTCATAACGCTCTGAACCGCTGAATCGACTCACTGACTCATAACGCTCTGAACCGCTGAATCGACTCACTGACTCATAACTCTCTGAACCGCTGAATCGACTCACTGATTCATAACGCTTCAAACCACTGAATCGACTCACTGATTCATAACGCTTCAAACCGCTAAATCGACTCATTGATTCATAACGCTCTGAACCGCTGAATCGACTCACTGATTCATCACGCTCTGAACCGCTGAATCGACTCACTGATTCATAATGCTTCAAACCGCTGAATCGACTCACTGATTCATAACGTTCTGAACCGCTGAATCGACTCACTGATTCATAACGCTTCAAACCGCTGAATCGACTCACTGATTCATAACGCTCTGAACCGCTGAATCGACTCACTGACTCATAACGCTCTGAACCGCTGAATCGACTCACTGACTCATAACGCTCTGAACCGCTGAATCGACTCACTGATTCATAACGCTTCAAACCGCTGAATCGACTCACTGATTCATAACGCTTCAAACCGCTGAATCGACTCACTGATTCATAATGCTTCAAACCACTGAATCGACTCACTGACTCATAACGCTCTGAACCGCTGAATCGACTCACTGACTCATAACGCTCTGAACCGCTGAATCGACTCACTGACTCATAACTCTCTGAACCGCTGAATCGACTCACTGATTCATAACGCTTCAAACCACTGAATCGACTCACTGATTCATAACGCTTCAAACCGCTAAATCGACTCATTGATTCATAACGTTCTGAACCGCTGAATCGACTCACTGATTCATCACGCTCTGAACCGCTGAATCGACTCACTGATTCATAATGCTTCAAACCGCTGAATCGACTCACTGATTCATAACGTTCTGAACCGCTGAATCGACTCACTGATTCATAACGCTTCAAACCGCTGAATCGACTCACTGATTCATAACGCTCTGAACCGCTGAATCGACTCACTGACTCATAACGCTCTGAACCGCTGAATCGACTCACTGACTCATAACGCTCTGAACCGCTGAATCGACTCACTGATTCATAACGCTTCAAACCGCTGAATCGACTCACTGATTCATAACGCTCTGAACCGCTGAATCGACTCACTGACTCATAATGCTCTGAACCGCTGAATCGACTCACTGACTCATAACGTTGAGTTATGCATATAACTACTGTTCCCAGAAGGAGGGAAACGAGGTACAACACATGACTATGGGATATCGCGCTCTAGCGCCATCTGCTGAAGACACCTTTATTCACGCCTGAAAGGCCAATGACGCATGACGACGTGGGCGGGGTCACGACCCACAGCATATAAATGCAGTCGTATGCGTCATTTCCCTTGTTCAGTCCAGCTCTTCACCGAGCCCCGACTGTGCGGGGCCCAGAGGTGTTGTACCTCGTTTCCCTCCTTCTGGGAACAGTAGTTATATGCATAACTCAACGTTCCCATTCAGTCGGTCAACTCGGTACAACACATGACTATGGGACATATATTCACGCCCCGCCAAGTCGCTGAACTAAACGTAATAGACCAGCACCGCCACATAACCCTTTTCCGAGGGAAAGATGCATGGCCCCTATAAAAACCCCTGTGGTTTGCACAGCCTGAGTTACTGTTGCCGTAGTGGCAACTAGCGGGTACACCGGACAAATGTGCACAGTGATGCCCAGCTGGCATCCCACGAGAATATTAAACCAAGCCCCTGACATCTCCATGCCCTTGTAGAGTGCTCACACACCTCACCAGGCAGAACCAACTCCTTCCATGCTATAGAAATAGCCTTGTACAATCCAATGTGAAAGACATCGCTCAGATAGCGGCTTCCCACTGGCTGAGTTGGAAAACATGACAAAAGGCTGGTCAGGCGAGTGCATAGCCTGCAACTGCCGAACGCACCTGCGTACGAATCGCAAATGGCGCAAAGCACAAAGCAAGTATCCTGTTTTTCTCTGAGTCAGAGATTTCATAGGGCAGACAGCTCGAACGAGAGCATACTCCCAACCTGACTTTAGGCATATACGCCGCATTTGGATGCAACACCACCAAGTGCAGCTTGGGTGCAAACTGCAAAGGGGATGCACCAATAGCGCATGAAGATAACCAACATGCTTTGCTGGTGCCAGTATCCATGACAAGGAATCATCCTTATATTCAAGGATTCTAAAGGCTTAAACGGAGGTTCACACCTAGCCTCCAGATCAACCATCAGGTCATGACGGCACCATTACAGTTTGTAACGAGCCTAAAAACGCTGACCTTAAAGCTCCAGGTATACTTTGGATGTCTGCGTTCTGCGCACCATTCGTGTGACGTAAAATCTCGTCAACAGGAGGGCCTTTGGTGCGCATGCCACAGCGTATGAGTGACTTGACCACTTGCGGACAAAGTTCACTCAGAAGCACGCGTTCCGAACCCATCTACACTTAAGTCCAAAGTATCCCGTCAGCATGCAGCCCAATTGTTTTTGAGAATGCATGGAAGGTGCGCATACAACAGCGCATGTGCAAGAAAAACAGAAGCAACAGAAGAGTCACAACAATTATACTGCACACGTGAACTTGGTCATCCGCGCTCATTCGACTGTGTGTGTGACGCATCTGGATGCGGGAAATTAACCATACCCGGCCTTCCTGGCCAAAGGAGTATACCTTGACCAGCTCACACTCTCAACAGATGGAGTGGAACGCGAGAGTTCCCCGACAGTCCGTGAACTGTCCGTGTGACGTAATAATCACCATTAGGAGAGTCCGCAGATGGCCGCGCACACTGTCCGTGTGCAGCCCAATTTTTGGGACCGCGGACGGTGCACATAAAACAGCACATGTGCGAGTGACATGAATCATATAGCATGTTTCCTATGTACTACTGTACACTCAAAGCTGCTTTACACTCATGTCAGGGGTCTCTCCTCAACCACCAACAGTGTTCAGCATCCACTTGGATGATGCAAGGGCAGTCACAGTACAATGGCACCAGCGCGCTCACCACACACCAACTATAGGTGGAGAGGAGAGAGAGAGCACTTGAAAACCAAAACACTCGAAAACCAAAAATGCACTAGATAGTGCACATGCGCCAAAAGCACCTTTCCACTGATGTGGCCAATGGAGTAGGCTATACTTTGAAAAACTCACACTCTCGACTGTGCCCGAAACGGAGCAAAAATCGTAGTATGCCAGGACCCTCTTAAGGAACCGAAAAATGCGCGCTTTAGCGCAGCACCATTAATGCCCTCATGAAAGCCGAAAACAGTCGCCCAATAAACTTCCAGCATGGAATGGGAGTGACTTTTCTTCGGAGAAGAAAACAGTATAAATCAGGCACTGACACGGTGATACAGATTTTCACCTGCACCAAACTTCAAACATGCGCTACTTCAACACAACACGGTGTGCTTCAGAAAGCAAGCGCCCTGTTTTGTAGCTATAGCCAGATTCTCCCTCTCTCCACATGTAGACCCTTAGAGACCACAGTTCCGGCCGAGGGTGCAGAATCTGCCTCCTGCATAGTGGAAGACACCATGGTGTGTGTCCTTAACAGCAATGCCATGATGCTTGTGTACCATTTCTTTTTCTCTGGCCAGCAAGATGCCACCAAAATCAGTGATGGACCCTTCTGCATACAGCAGAATCCTGGGCTATACGTGTTGGGACATCCACCCCCTACGGGGCACTCCAGTCCATAATCAAGAAAACGGCGGGCGGCGCATGTTTTCTGCAGATGCAAAAAGATCCACATTTCTGCACCCGATCTGCACCACTATTCAAGAGTGCATAAGCCACCGCAGGTCTGCCTTGTATCAAGAGCATCCATGCCAATTGCAGCAGAGAGGGAGTACCTCCTTGCCTACATATATATGACCATTGTCATATTTTCCATTCGGATTAATGCTTGCCCTGCTGGGTCAAGTGTTTCAGCACCAGGAGAACTATTCCACATAAATGTATGTGAAGCTCTTACAGCGCTGTCAACCACTCTCCTCTTACAGAGTTTCTCGTCCATGTTGTGACGTTTGTCATCACTAATGAACATGCCGTAACCCTGCCCAGGGGAATTCCTTCTGTTAACAGATCTAGGACTCCCAGGGGACCATGGTCTGAACGCCCAACAGCGCTACTGAACCATGCTTAAAAGTCACATGGCATATAGCAAGTTACCGAACGCCCAGCGCCGGAACTGCAAACACAAAGAGGAGAATCCAGCCGTACTACTGCTATCGGGGTCCTGAGCCCCAGCAGTCTCAGCACTGCAAAAGTCCTCTGCCCTCTGTTCGGTTCTGAATCTATCCCCAGACCGAGATATAACAGACCGAGACATAACAGCCCCTTTTGAGATTATCTGAAAAATCCCAGAGCTCGTAAAATGGAAAAACAAGTGCATGTGTTTTACAACACTGCTTGTTCCCTGCTGTCTGCAGCCAGGAGCACGTCATCCAAATAGGAGAACAATATTATGCTCTGATGGCACAGCAGAACCAACACCGCTTCTGCATATCTTTCAGATATGCGCAGTGCCATTGGGATCTATAGGCAATCCCATCAACGGAGACCTCAGAAATGTTTTCTGTGCTACGGTTTGATTGTTGCAAGATGCATCGGGCAAAAACACACCGATGTAAGCCGATCCCGAGGATGCAGAGGGCAGAACAGGTGACATACTGCAAGCATTTTTGAACTTGACACATTAACCACTCTAAAGTGTTTGTTCAACTGCTGCAAGTCTGGTATTTTTTTTTTTTTTTTTGGAGGAGGAGGAGGAGGAATTTACTCTGAAAAATCTCTTTCTCCATTTTCCCTTGTGGCAAAACTTGAATTGCCATTTTGCTGAGGAGAGCACGGATTTCCCCTCTCAAACAATGAAGTTGCAATTACTCCGCCAAACCAGAGGGGGGCGCGAGAGAAACCGCAGCCGACAGCCCTACTGGAATCGTGCGAAGAAGCCATGGTGTTGTTAGTGCGCGTACGCGCCACCGTTCAAGGCAGACAGCGAGGAGGATTCCCAAGCATCACTTGTGGAATCCCGCGTCCTTCTGCAAACATCACTGTAAATTGCATAACACTGCATTATTCTCATCTGTCGGCATACGGCCAGACTGTGAGGTTAGAGGTTCCAGTGCAATCTGATTGTTTTAACAAATCAACACATGAGGTCTTGTATGCTCAACACACATTTTATTGACAACATACTTAAACTGAACCCGCTATTTTGCTGGGTTACTGCCCAATCTGGATAGATCGGCAGGCGAGTTTGCATCGCTGATTTTACAGGAATCAAACCCGCAAGCTTCTGTATCACGGCAGGACTATCGACAAACTTTGTTGCCGCTCTCCAACACAGTTCAATTCAAGGGCTATCATTTCACTTTCACCCACCTCGGGGAGACGCGATCTGCCCGGTTTGAAAATATATATCATCAGAGCATTCCTCGCCCGCTTCTAGCGAGACCGAATCACCCCGTGAACCGCTACCGACATCAGAGCATTCCTCGCCCGCTTCTAGCGAGACCGAATCACCCCGTGAACCGCTACCGACATCAGAGCATTCCTCGCCCGCTTCTAGCGAGACCGAATCACCCCGTGAACCGCTACCGACATCAGAGCATTCCTCGCCCGCTTCTAGCGAGACCGAATCACCCCGTGAACCGCTACCGACATCAGAGCATTCCTCGCCCGCTTCTAGCGAGACCGAATCACCCCGTGAACGCTACACCGACACTCCTCGGTCTATACCCGATCATCCCAACTCTCCGTGGCCTCCAAAACCGGCGATCACCGTATCTGGATCAGCACCTGAAGACAGGAGCGGGTCGTGCGCTGACAGTCCATCCGTGAGCCCCATGACCGGCCTCGCCGCACCGCCTCGGCGGATGCGGGACCGATCCACGGGGCTCACGAGGCTGGCCGGCCTCATCGAACACGGCCAGCCGAGAGCGGAGCAGTCTGAGAGTGTCAGCTCTCATAATGCTCGCAAGCGGCTCCCTCGAGAGCCGCCCGAGCATGCTGAACACCCTACTTATGATTATACCATGAACACCCACATGCCATAGGACAGGGGAGATAACCTGTTCAGATATTTATCATGACAAAATTTATTAGCCATTTGTTAGTTGTACTAAACTCAAGCCAAAAACTTCTATTTTATGTCTTTTCCATTAACAAGAGTCATCACTGTGGATTATCTTGTGAATGTGGCATAAGTTTGAACATTTTGTTTGAGAAAAACTTATTAGCCTTTCGTTAGCAAAGCTAAACTTGTTGCTAAATAAGCTTCCTCTTTTTGCCTTAATTTCGACAATAATCACCACCGTGGGCTTTTCTTGCGAAAATGTGGCGTGATGGTGTTCAAGCAGCACGGTGAAGAGCTGAAGAACAAGGGAAATGACGCATACGACTGCATTTATATGCTGTGGGTCGTGACCCCGCCCACGTCGTCATGCGTCATTGGCCTTTCAGGCGTGAATAAAGGTGTCTTCAGCAGATGGCGCTAGAGCGCGATATCCCATAGTCATGTGTTGTACCGAGTTGACCGACTGAATGGGAACGCTCTGAACCGCTGAATCGACTCACTGACTCATAACGCTCTGAACCGCTGAATCGACTCACTGACTCATAACGCTCTGAACTGCTGAATCGACTCACTGACTCATAACGCTCTGAACCGCTGAATCGACTCACTGACTCATAACGCTCTGAAGCGCTGAATCGACTCACTGACTCATAACGCTCTGAAGCGCTGAATCGACTCACTGACTCATAACGCTCTGAAGCGCTGAATCGACTCACTGACTCATAACGCTCTGAAGCGCTGAATCGACTCACTGATTCATAACGCTCTGAAGCTTCATGATGCTGTGTTCTGAAACTGCTTTGCTCTTTTGCTGTTATGTTTGTTGGCCAATGGGAGTTTGCGCTTCATCATGGTTTCTCTGATATCTATGGTTTCTCCACGGTGTTTGCAGCTTTTCGATGACGTTCACGTCGGGTAATTACGTAACTTTTCCCACTTTTTTGCAGCGAAAATGCGGGGATTATGAAAAAACCCCCTGTGCACGGCCCTGGTAATTTGTATAACAACCGGATAAGTCACTTATGACATGACATATTTTATATTTATTATAGCATTTTTATGTTAGATTTAGATGTATGATAATCACATTATGCTTGTGACATCCATGATCCATTAACTAAGTTGAGGATTCTGATTTATGCGCGTATGTTTGTATATTTCTGAAGGCGCATGACTCCCCAATACCTGGGAATCTAATATGGGACAGATTTGCATTTATTTCCCAGAAATCTTTAGAGGAAGTGCGAGTCTTCGAGCAGTGAAAGAGCTGCAAAAACCCCACCTCGTGTAATGTTCTATCAGGCCCGTGGTTGCACATTAATAGCGATCCCATTCCCTTCAAAGACTTTGTCAATGGTTGATTTAGGTGGCCAGTACATGAGTCATATTCACTAGGCCTACTTGAAACTATATTTTATGTGTTATTTTCACCCTTTTGAAAAATAAGGGTGCTTAATTATATTGAATGTGTACAAAAATTTCAGACCGTAGTTGATCTTTCTGACGGTTTTCTCATTGATGAAAACGTGACTAATTTTGGTACATTACAATCTGATGTGTCCGCTAAACATCACCTGTCTGAGATGTTCGTGTCTGAGCCGCTGTCCACTAGCAGTGGAAGCCGAGCAGAAACAAGACCAGTCGCTCTAATTTTGTCGAGATTCTGCTGTAAATGCAAAAGAAATTGTGAATAATTCAGGTTGGGGCACATTGTACCAAATAGTCGTTCCCGAATGTTTTCGAGAACAGGTGCTAAGTGTGGCGCATGATAATGTGGCTAAAACGCTTCATTGAGTTTTGCGTCATTTCTTGATTTAGGATTAAGTTAGATATTACAAAATATTGCAGATCATGCCATGCTTGTCAAATGGTTGGGAAGCCTAATCAGGTTATCTCCCCAGCACCTCTTAAGCCGATTCCTGCTATCGGAGAACCCTTTGAGGTCATAATATTAGATTGTGTCGGGCCTTTACCGAAAACAAAAGTAGGTCATACTTATTTGCTGGTGATACCACTTCACTCTTTAAGAGCTAAAGCAATTGCTTTAGCTCTAACTGTGTTCTTTTCTACTTTTGCACTTCTGAGAATCCTTCAGACGAACCAGGGAACAAATTTTATGTCCTGGTTGTTTAATCAAATTCTGTCTCAGTTGCATGTTAAACATATAGTTTCCAGCGCTTACCATCCTGAGGTTGATCATGTTTTTCAACATGTTGAAGCTTTATGTTGCTCGTGGAGAACAAATAGAGTTAAAGAGCTCTACTATTCAGTTCGATTATTTTTAAGGTGCAGGGCCTACAGGGAGGGGGTGTAATGTAACGTGTATATCCCATTTTGGTTTGGTTCTGTTGTGTTTATGATTCATTGTGTAAGTTGACTTTGTTTCTTTGTGTGTGCCAGTCAGCCTAATTAAGTTCACCTGTTTGTCAATTAGTTCATTGGTTTGGTCTGTATTTAAACTCCTTTGTTCAGTTCTTTGTCCGTTCTCGTCTGGCTATACTTCTGGTTATGTCTGGTAAATACGTCTTATGTAGTTTGGTTGTTATGTTCCCATGCCTTTAGATAAGTATTCTGAGTAGTTTGTTTTGTTTTGTATGTTTAATAAAGAAAGAACTGATTCACTTTAATCTTGTACTTTATTTAATCTTCCTGCAATCAAACCGTGACACCTATAACCTGTAAGTCAGTGCAGCAATAAATGGTGAGATGTTTGCATTTGTACTCTTCTCTAAAAATACACATACATGCTCAATTACAAGAACAAAATAAACAATTCTAAATAAAAGTAATACAATTTAGACACCTTGTGTACTGTCTAAAAGTGGTCAATGCCTGGATGTCAGTGAACTTTTTAAATTTTAATGAGAGCTTATAAAACGGAGCTTATCTTGTTTGGGGGTCTTTTGAACTTTCAAATTTAGGTGAGATGACCCCATTTTGTAAACGTGTGGTCAAAAATCTAGGGGTACTGTTCGACAATACCTTACCATTTGATAAACAGATCGATTCAGTCGTGAAATCAAGTTTTTTTCATTAACATCTATTGGCTAAGGTAAAACTTTTTCTTTCTTTTAATGATCTTGAAAAGGTGATCCATGCTTTTGTGTTTATGAGGCTTGAATATTGAAACTCTTTGTATGTTGCTATCCAATTGAAATTAGTCCAAAATAGGCTCTTGACAGGGACTCGCAAGTGGGATCATATCTCTCCTACTTTGTCTTCCCTGGGCTGGTTGCCAGTGTGAGTGAGAGAGTTTGTGAAACCCTACAATATGGAGACAATGTCACCACAAAGATGGCAAAATCTTGACATTTCTTTGGTCCCCATGAGGAAAATAAATCACATAATGTAAAAATGCAGAAGGTTTAGTGTGATATGTAGTGCAAGGGGATGGATTATACAGTTTGTACAGTATAAACATCATGTCTGTGTAAAGTCCCTGTAAATCATGAAAACACAACATTTACATTTACATATTTGGCAGATGCTTTTAACCAAAGCGACTTAGTGTCCTTATTACAGGGACAATCCCCCTGGAGCAACATGGAGTAAAGTGCCTTGCTCAAGGACTCACTGGTGGAGACCGCTGGGATCGAACCAGCAACCTTCTGCATATCAGTTCCATGGTTTAACCCACTGGACCACCATCTCACAACATGGCTTGGTCTTGTTGAAGTGAGAGACCTGTTTGATAAAGTTAATACCCTTGTCAGGCTGGGAGAAGTTGCAGTGCTCTTAGGAGACTTTCTGACGTGTTTGCACAGCAGGAAATGATTTCCGTTCTAGGAATGCCTTTTGGGGGAAGAAAATTAGCTCCTACTTCCTTAATCCTTAACTACAACAGGAGCCATCCGGATTCATGCATTAATAACAGCATGTGCGTTTGATAGTTAATGCATCACTTAACATTTAGGGGTAAACTAAATCAACCAGGCTCTGTAAGAATAAAGAAGTACTCTGAATTTGAATTAAACATGTGATTTACTACTGTCATAATTTAAACATATATATTCCGCCACCTGCAGCTATTTTATTTAGCCATTCATCCGTCTAATCAAATGTGGAAAACAGACGGAGAACTACCACTAATACATTTAATTTGATCTAAACCATTTTCTGATTATTATAGTTCATTTGTTTAGTCATAGCTTCTTTTCGTCCCCCGGAATACAGGGTTTGTTTCTGATGGGACACTGTTTATTCACATTTTAGTTAATGATTTGCAAGTGCATCATTGTGTCATATACAGTGTTGTGCAAGTTATTCTGAAAATGTAATTAAATGACGCATTACTGATTACTGAATAATACCTCTACATGTATACTCTCTCTATATATATCTCTTCTATAAGATCAGAAACTTGATAAAGATCACATATGCAGGTGTGCACATGCCATTTTTGATTGGTAGACCACACATTATAATGTCAAAGGAGGTGGAGAATTGAGCCGGAAGTGAACTTCATATAAAGTTGCTTGAGAATAAATTTAGGATTCAGAAATTGTGCATCTTTGATGCAGTCACAATGCCGACCTACAAGGTGTTTGTGTCGACTGGTAGACATAAGATTGCTGAGAAAACAAACAGCATTTACCTGACGCTGATGGACTCAGAGAATAAGAGCAGTGAAAGAACCCTGGTGAACAAAACTTTTGATGCTTTGGAAAGGGTAAGAACTTTAAGGACTTGATTATTTTATTAATTTATTTATTTATTTTCATTATAATATTATATATATAATCAATGTAAAAATTATAATAGCTTGATAAAACATCAGGGGCCTGATGTATAAACGTTGCACGCACAAAAAAAGGCACTGGAATGTGTGTATGCGGATACTCTAGATGTGCGTACACAGAGAAAAAGGGAGTCATAATTGTACCTTTTGGGGTACAAGAGCTTGTCGCTGGGGCAGTACCCTTAAAAGGACATATTTGTACCCTGTTTTACTCCTAAAAGGTGCATATTAGTACCTTAGAGTACCTACTATGAACCTTTTTGTGGTAAAAAAGGTACAAATGTGTCCTTTTAAGGGTACTGCCCCAGTGACATGCTGTTGTTCCCCAAAAGGTACAATTATGACTCCCTTTTTCTCTGTGTACGCACTCTTTTACTGGAGGGAGCTTCAACTAATGACGTAAACAGAATGATTTAAACCCTGTTTTACATCTGATATACACATTTAGATTAAATATGCCACTCTCATTAATGGAGTTGAGCACTGAAATTTCATGAAATCATTATCCAGAAGTTACAAAAAAATTTATATGAATTTGGTAACACTTGAGTATGGGGAACACATATTCACTATTAACTATGATGTTTGCCTCAATAAACTCCTAATTTATTGCGAATAAATAGTTAGTAAGGTAGTTTTTCTAGCATTTAAGTTTAGGTATTGGGTAGGATTAAGGGATGCAGAATACGGTCATACAGAATAAGGCATTAATATATGCTTTATAAGTACTAATAAACAGTTCCTAGTAATATGCATGCTAATAAGCAACTAGTTAATAGCGATAATTGAACCCTAAAATGAAGTGTTAACGTGAGGATTGCTTTTATCGCATGATAATTCTGCTTTAAATTTTAAAATGATTTGAGAAAACATTTTCGCGCTCGCAAAAAAAAGAAAAAAAAAAGATCAATGATGCTTACTCTGTCTACATGGCTTTACAACATAGATGGTATAACAGATACCAAGGACTCGCTCAGTGATCGAATGCTCCATTGGCCGATAACACAGCACTGTACCTTATTATGTTTTCTGCCGATGCATTGGACAATGGTTTATAGTTGTTTTAACCCAGACAAATGTCACCACATAGATTTTAAGCAGATTTATTAGGATTTATCCTTTTCTTTAGAAAAGGACTTTGACTATATACCCAGTGCTGAAGTTGCTAGATATCTAGCTAGTGTCAGTATCAAGTTACAGCAGTTAACCAGTATTCCACGTGTTAGCTATATTAGCAAATGCATAGCAGCCCTATCCACCTAGGAATAAAATAAACAGTGAGCTATTTATTTATGTAAACAGCAAATAAAACTTACCAGTAACTTCTGAGGGCAGTGTCTTCATCTCTTTGCGTCTGCTTCGATTTAAATTTGAAAAGCTTGGCTCTAATTGGTCAAATTGAATGTAGCTGCACTGAAAAAGACATACTGTTACACTTTGTGTCAAAAAATATGACTGCCACAGACAAGTAATGTTAATTTAATAAAAATCTTACCTGTAGTCATAAGTAATAATAAGGTTCCAAAAGTCACACGCTGTGCAAACTTGAAGAAGCTGGGTAAAATTAAAAACATAACTCTACGTTTCTATTAAATAGCTCTCCCCCCAAAAAATAAATAAATTCTGTCATTACCCTTAAGTTGTTCCAAACCATTTAAGACTTTCGTTCATCTTCGAAAGAAAACGTCTCAGTTACGGATGTAACCCTCGTTCCCTGAAGGAGGGAACGGAGATGTACGTCGGAACTGACCGACGAATTGGGATCTGATTTCAGAGACCAATCTACTTCGAGTGTTTAGAAACGAGCCAATGAAGATTGGCATGCAATACATGCATTCCACGCTCCGCCCCGCAGCGCGGGTATAAATAAGGAAGTGGAATGCATGATCATTGCTTTCTACTTCGGAGCCGAACAGTGAATGTCTATTGCTTCCTGTTTCTACGAAGAGTGTCTTGAGAGGACTGCTTCTACCAGTGCGGGTGTGACGGCGCGTCAGCGAGTGACTGCTTCAGACGGACATCAAAGAGTTGGTTCGCTGGGCGTTTCCGTTTTGAGTGCACACACAGGCTTGAACTATTGTACTGTGTGGTGCCGCGGTCATCTCCCTGAGTGCTTCAGCACATAAAAGAGCAGATTTTCCTTCTAAAAGAGCAACACAGTTTGACCCTGCGTCTTTTTCAAGATGTCATTCAAACCATGTGTTTCTGGATGCGGGCGATTTCTGTCTCCAGTTGACGGGTCACGCTGCGGGGCGGAGCGTGGAATGCATGAATCGCATGCCAATCTTCATTGGCTCGTTTCTAAACACTCGAAGTAGATTGGTCTCTGAAATCAGATCCCAATTCGTCGGTCAGTTCCGACGTACGTCGGACGTGACCGACTGAAAGGGAACCTGAGATATGTTAATGAAACATAATGAAATGAGATTTATATCCCTCCGATGAAAGTCGATTCACCAAAACTTTTTACGTTTCAAAAGGGAAAAAAACATCACCAAAGTCATCCATATGAATCGAGTGGTTTCCTCCAAGTCCTCTGAAGAAACACAATCACTCTATATAATTTAACAGTTTAAATTTAGACTTCCAAACTTAAGACTTAAACTTAGACCTCCATGCACAGCATATCTGATAAACAGAATCTCTGAAGTGTGAGCCATTAGGTTTAGTCACTTGTGTTGTTTGAATTTAAAGTTGTTTGAGTAAAAACAGGAACTTTTTAAGCTTCTTTGGAGAATTGATTTATGCTGCCTTTCAAATAATATGATGTTGAAATATTTGTGGGAATTTCACTAGTAGCCTTTTACAAACTTATCATGTAATGGACATCAGCCTTTTAAGTAGCATTTTACAAGAACAAACAAGTAAAAGTGAAGATATTAATTGTAAGTATGCTTATTGCAATGCTTAATAATAGTTGACAAATGTTTGATACACTGTAAATGTAAAAAAAAAAAATATATTAGAATGTTAAATACATAAATATTTCAAATGTTTTCCAGTAGTCCTTGTTTATAAAGTACATACATTTTAAACCCACTAAAAGCAGAATAATTTTGCTATGTTCTTAGTCAAGTCAAGTCGACTTTATTTATATAGCGCTTTTTACAATGCAGATTGTTTCAAAGCAGCTTCACAGTGTTAAACAGGAGAATAATACAACAGAATTTGATTCGGCTGTACAGCCGCTCTGGAGAAAACGGCGATGTCATCAGCTCATTTCAACAATCATACAGTGAAAATGTGGGCAGATCAGTAATTTAGTTGAACATATAGTTGAATATTTAGTTGAAAATTTAGTTGAAAATTTAGAAAAGGCGACAGTGGCAAGGAACCAAAACTCCATCAGGAGCATAATGGAGAAAAATAAAACTTGGGAGAAACCAGGCTCAGTCGGGGTGCCAGTTCTCCTCTGGCCAATTAACAAACAGCATATGATTATTATTCTGGCAATTATTCTGACGCCAAATGGAGTCATCACACCGGAGACGGTTTGTTGAGGATGACATGTAGATAAGGCAATTATTAGATCAAAGTATTCTAAAGATCGGAGTCATCACGCCGGAGACGGGTTTATTGAGGATGACGTATTCTTACACAAAGTACACATAAAATATTTAAGTAAGAGTAACATAAGTACGTTTTGTGTAAATACTAGGGGTGTAACGATTCACTCGTTTTCTTGATGCATCGATTACAAATCATGACGATGCATATGCATAGATCTTGAAATATGTATTTTTTTAATCGTGAATCATAGATTCCGGTCAATAATCGGTTTAAAATGCTAAGAATCGAATAAATCGCGCTTCGATAGCGATTCAGTGCTTTAAAATGAACATGAGTGAATTAATGGAGACGTTGTGCTGCGTCATCCGCACCCTCACAGCTCTCCTTCACAGATATGTCCACGTTTGAGCTCTCCTGACAATCAGATCATGTTTGCCCAAAGATTTACCATTAACTGCATCGTGATGTGCAGCGATAGCGGCAACATACACTTTGAGGGTGGAGGGTGGAGGGAGACAGCCTTCGCTCCAACCCATCTTGCAGGAAGGAGAGCACAGAACTGACCGAACATCTTTGGGGGTCCTCTCGGTGAGAGGAGCACCATTCAATGAACAGGTTCCAGAGGCACCTCGTAGAGGAAGTGATGGTGTTTACCACCGACTGTGGTAGGTCACCTTGATCCTGACATGGAGTTCCCAGACTTCTGGATGCAGGTACGGTGCCCCGTCTCTGAGAAAGCAGGTCCTTCCTCAGAGCAATGGTCCAGGGAGGTTCTGTCGCGAGGAGCACTATCTCTGGGAACCAGGTCCAATTGGGCCAATAAGGCGCAACTAACAAGACCTGCTCCTCATCCTCCCTGGCATTGTCTCTGCGAGAAGGCTCACTGGGGGAAACGCATATCTGCGCACTGTGTGCCAGTGCATCCGTACCAAGGGTCCCCTCGGGCAGGGAATAGAACAGCTGGCAATGCGACGGGTCCGGGGCAGCAAACAGGTCTACCTGTGCAGTCCCGAAGCGCCTCCAAATCAGCTGGACTCTGCCAGAGTCTCAGTGGAGTCTCCACTTTCCTGGGAGCACTTGCTGTGCTCATATGAAGCAATCTGAGCAGCGTCACTGCGGCTGCCATATGCCACAGGAGCCTCTGAAAAAATTTCAAGCAGTTCAACACAGACTGGACACACTCCTCTGCTGTTAGGCTGACCGAGTCCAACTCCATACCAAGAAAAGAGATCCTCTGCACGGGGGCGAGTTTGCTCTTTTTCCAATTGACCCGAAGACCCAACTGGTGACCCTGACATGTCCCTGTGTTCGCACAACTGCTCTCTCGACTGGGCTAGTATGAGCCAGTCGTCGAGGTAGTTGAGAATGCGAACACCACGCTCTGTCATGGGATCAATGGCCGCCTCCTTGACCTTCGTGAAGACACGGGGTGACAAGGACAGCCCGAAGGGTAAGACTCTCTACTGATATGCCCATTCCTCGAACGCAAAGCGTAGGAACGGTCTGTCGAGGGAGAATCGAGACATGAAAGTATGCGTCCTTCAGGTTGATCGCTGCAAACCAATCATGGGGATGGATGCACCCGAAGATGAATTTTTGGTATCTTGACCGGCAGCCTGTGTAGGGACAGATTCAGGACTTGCTGGTCCAAGATTGGTCATAACTCACTGCCTTTCTTGGAAGTTTGGGCTGTGGAAGCATGTCTTCATATCAACTGGAGGGACCGGCTGTATCGCCTCCTTCACCAGCAAGACTGCGATCTCCGCCCGTAAGACAGGAGCACCCTCCTTCAGCACGGAGGTGAAGTGGATGCCCCTGAACTTGGGGGGCACCGGGCGAACTAAATCGCATAGCAGAGTCTGATAGAGCCAGTGAGACGGGCTGGGAAGCGCTGGCCAGGCTCCTAGCGACCGAGCAAGCAGGACCAACGGCACCACAGACGTATCCGACTCAGACAGCATAGCAACACTTACCTGCATCCACTGGGCAGCAGGAAGGGTGTGCAGATGCCTCTTGAGTGCGTTCTGAACACAGCCACTGCCGCCCGCTGGTGAGGGGAGAGAGGCCTGAGGGTGACAAGGCATAACGTTGTACACCACCAAGCACGCTCTCTTGGATGTCTTTATTACTTATATTTTCAATTGGTCTGATGCTCCCTCCATACATGTTTATCTCCTCATTTTGCCTCTCTTGTGCTTGGGCCCTTAATCGTTGCATGCAGCTATATTTAAGTGCTTGTTTTCCTTAGGGTTATTATTAGGGTGCCACCAACTGGCAGCAGGAAGTGTGTCACTTACAAAGACTTTGAAATAATCCTCTTATACTCACCTAAATCCCTTCAAACTTGGTCAGTATAATGTCAAGAGTGACAATTATTGATTTCTTAAATAGTGTTGCCATGGTGATGCATCAAACGTTAATGCCTTTTTCTTTGCATATTCAGGTGTTTTTGAAGTTTGTATAATATTTCAAATCTCATGAAATTTGGCACACACATCAGAGTTGTTGGTCGTTAGGTGTAGGCAAAAGCTATGACATGGGCGTGGAGGGGGTGGTTATGTAGTGCCCCCTTTTGACTAAAAAAGTGTGGTCAGTTTTACCTACAGTCACGAAACTTGGTACATACATTGTTCTCATCAAGCCGGACAACTTTCAGATTTTTAGCTCTGCCCAACAGGAAGTCAGCCCTTTTTTATTTAACGTGTAATTTTGGATAATTGCAGGCTCTGAACTTTTAAAACTCCTCCAAGGGGATTCGTGCAATTCTCACCATTATGCCAAGTTTATGCTCTAAATTGCCAAAGAATTTTTGATATATGGAATAGTTTTGCCTTGGTGAAGGAATAAATGAATGACAAAAAAGGGAACCCAGTAGAGTCTTGTATCTTCTATATGCATAGTCTTATTTAGATCAAATTAGATGTGGGTATTTTGAGTCATGGTCATAGCGCAACCAGCTGGCAGCAGGAAGTGTCGCATTAACAATATGCTTTGAAATAGTTCACTTATATTTACACACTTAAATGCAAGTTCCCATCGTGCATTGTTTATCTTGATCATGCTAGGACCCATCTTCGCTTCTTGCAACTATATTACATTTTGTTTTCTTATTAACCATTTTCTGATAAAAGTTAGGATACACAAATGTAGAGAAATAAAAACAATCTGGCGAGATAAAATAATAAAACCGGTGCATCCTGAGGGTGGCACCATTAGGATAATCCCTACTCACCAAAGCCTGTGGAGAGATGTTTTTGTTTGTTTGTTTGTTGGTTTGTTTTTTCCCCCATATTATGTGTCTAATAAAAGTTGTCATTAAAGGAGATCTCCTTCAACATCCGTGTAAAGAAGGACCTTGGAGACATTGTCCAGGTGAAACTTGAAAAGGAAAAACACTTTGTCAATTTTCAGAGGTTTTGTAAGCATATCAAAGTGAAAGCACCCTCTGGAAAATGCTTTGAGTTCCCCTGTCATCGCTGGATAGAAGACGAAAAGGAAGTGATTATCCGAGAAGGCACTGGTACGTGCAGACTCATTTTGTTCTTTATCCAGTTTTAAAAGAAGCATTATTATTATTATTATTATTATTATTATGTTTTTTTTATGTTAAAGGGGTGGTAAACCACGATTTCACTTTTCTAACTTTAGCTAGTGTGTAATGTTGCTGTTTGAGCATAAACAACATCTGCAAAGTTACAACGTTCAAAGTTTAAAGCAAAGGGAGATATTTGCTTTTAAAGAAATCAATTTCTAAGGACTACAGCAAACGGCCGCTAGGGACTACAGACATTCCTCCAGGGTCTCTGACATCACCAGCCCCAATATTTACATAAACCGCTCCTCCGAGAATATTAAATAAGGGGGGCGAGGCCATTTTGTATCGCCGCGGGGAATAGTTGTTGTGGTATAGTTAGTAGGCTGGAGTGTTGTTGTGGTATAGTTAGTAGGCTGGAGTGTTGTTGTGGTATAGTTAGTAGGCTGGAGTGTTGTTGCCAATGCCGACGAAACACTGTTATTTTCATCCGGATTGCAGGTCCACTTTGTTCAGCCTTCCTAGGGACGGGGGGGCGTTGCAGTGCGTTTAACATACATCATGTTATATGCATGTGTGTATGAGACCGAGGGGAACAGGTGGCATTTGCAGCAGATATATGCTGCCCATCATAAATCAAAGCACGAGACAGACAGGAGTCGGAGGAGAAGACCGGAAAATGTTACATAATGGACAATATTCGTCTGTATTTGCGACACACGAGCCGCGGTTCAGCTCACGGAGGAAAGCTTCCACAATCTGCACGAGTTCAATGCAGGATTCGCACAACGGCTTGTCCTGAAAGATGGATTTGATGGATTTACGGGCCACAACCTGTGAGTGTGATTTATTTTTCGTCGATGTGTTTTCCTGTAATAGTTTGTGTTGTTAATTGTACGTTGTAGCAAGGAAGTAAACATGACAACACTCATTTGGCTCTGCAAACCAGTTTGTTAAATGCTCATTCATACTTAACATTATCTGACAAACACCGAACGTTACAAACTCTTTAAAATCTCAACAGCGAACTTGGCATTAATGTAAATGATTCTTTGATTAGAGCTTTTATGTATTGTTTATCTACAGGCCTGCTAAACATGGTTCTGTGTTTGATTTGGATACTAGTAAAGCCAATGTTTAGTGTTCGTTCTTGCGACAGATATTTGGCTATAATCGTTCTAAAAATCCAAAAGTAACAGTGCCATTCAGGAGCGATCACTATAGATCCGCAGTCTTTACTCTTGAGGACTGAACAGGTTCTGCTCGATCATCTTCACTAAAATTGTCTGGTTCTGATTCGGGCTCAAATTGGTATGGTTTTATTGACGCCATTGTTTCTAATACTAACCAAAGCACAGGCTACCGGTAAAGGGAAGGGGCTGGACGTTTCCGACAAACGTGCACTAGGCCAATCACAACACAACACACTGGGCCAGCTAACCAATCTGAGCCCATTGCGTATTTTTGAGGGACTGGCTTCATAGAACCCGGAAACCATCAGACCATTTTTACAAGGAGGGACAGAGCAGTGTAGAATAAAGGTCAAATATATGAAAAATAATGCAATTTTTTTTAAACAAAGCATGAACACGTTACAGTGCACCCCACAAACACAATCTAGCCTTCGAAAGAATGTGTTTTACCACCCCTTTAAAATTCAGTTGTTCAGTTGTTATTGAATCATGTCTTAAATGCTGTCCTTTCTATGGACAAAATGTGTGCTATGTATTTCTTTGTGTGTTCATTTAGCTCGATTGCCTCATGATGACACTGAATTGCTTAAAAAGCAAAGACGAGAGGAACTGGAATCTAGACAGAAAATATTCAGGTTTGAAGAAATAATTACAGTCTTCAGCAATATTCATTTGTTACAGTGCTTTTTCCCCTTATTCCTCCCTAGATACAGGTCAGTGTGCTTGACACAATAATATTGTAAATATATTAACACATATTCATTATATTCTCAAATACACATGTCCGTAGCAGCGAATGTAAAAGTGTGTAAAAGGTGAGGGGCCTTGTAAGTCTGAAGTAGTGAGTTCCTTCTCGTAAATATGTTTTTACGATTTTTTACTTATTTTGATTGCCCGTTTATGCGCTTGTATTTTGAAATTTAAAAATTTTTGACACTTGATTCCTGGCAATGGTTTCATTGAATTGTTTTCATCACATCAGTTTCAGCATAATTTTAATAGAGTAGGATTGGTGACCTAAGGAATGATGTGAGTAGAGAGAGGAAGAGCGGAAAAAGGTATGGATGTTGGAGCGTGGCTCTGCCGCCGAATGCTTGTTAAGAATGGCTGAACATTCAGTAAAAAAACCTTCAAAGCAAAACCCAAAGCTGGGCATTGGATTATTCCACACTATATTAAAAGAGTTTTTTTACAGTAATCTCCACTGCATGATTTTAATCAGATCCTAAAGTAAGTACCGAGTAATGTGCTACTTGAGTATTTATATTTCACGGAATACATTCTTACTTTTACTTAAGTAATTATTTGGGCTATTTAACAAGTTAGGTAAGTTAACAACAACAGAATCAAAACTGGCCGTAAAATCTAATAGGCACTTAATCCTCTGGTGCTCCTGCATGGCAGTCAAAATTACAGATTTTCTATTTTATGTCAAATAAAGTAAAGTACTGTACTGTTTTTTTATATAATATTATGTAATTTTTTAAGTAATACAATTTTATGGTGATTTTATGGTCCTAAATTATATTTTTGCAGTAGTTTTAATCCATTTGCTCACTTTTTGAGCTAGACCTGAAAATTTACATTTACATTTACTCATTTAGGTGACGCTTTTATCCAAAGTAACTTACAAATGAGGAGAGCAATAGAAGCAATCAAACCAACAATCGGGCAACAATATGCGAGTTTGTGACTAGTCCCAGTTAATCTAGCACAGTACATGTAGGAAGTTTTAAATAAAATTGATATATTGTGTTAGTGTTATTGTGTTAGTGTCTGGAGACTGGCTAGGCCACGCCAGAACCTTGATATGCTTCTTACAGAGCCACTCCTTGGTTATCCTGGCTGTGTGCTTCGGGTCATTGTCATGTTGGAAGACCCAGCCTCGACCCATCTTCAATGCTCTAACTGAGGGAAGGAGGTTGTTCCCCAAAATCTGGCAATACATGGCCCCGGTCATCCTCTCCTTAATACAGTGCAGTCGCCCTGTCCCATGTGCAGAAAAACACCCCCAAAGCATGATGCTACCCCCCCCCCCCCCCCCCCCCCCCCCATGCTTCACAGTAGGGATGGTGATCTTGGGATGGTACTCATCATTCTTCTTCCTCCAAACACGTTTAGTGGAATTATGACCAAAAAGTTCTATTTTGGTCTCATCTGACCACATGACTTTCTCCCATGACTCCTCTGGATCATCCAAATGGTCATTGGCAAACTTAAGACGGGCCTTGACATGTGCTGGTTTAAGCAGGGGAACCTTCCGTGCCATGCATGATTTCAAACCATGACGTCTTAGTGTATTACCAACAGTAACCTTGGAAACGGTGGTCCCAGCTCTTTTCAGGTCATTGACCAGCTCCTCCCGTGTAGTTCTGGGCTGATTCCTCACCTTTCTTAGGATCATTGAGACCCCACGAGGTGAGATCTTGCATGGAGCCCCAGTCCGAGGGAGATTGACAGTCATGTTTAGCTTCTTCCATTTTCTAATGATTGCTCCAACAGTGGACCTTTTTTCACCAAGCTTAGTGTTAGTGTTAGTATTAATGGACGTTGATGAAAATGGTTTGACAATGGAAATGGCTAAAGACTTGGCAGCTCAGGTTGAGTTAGGCAGGTCATTCCACCAGCAGGAACAATCCAGCTAAAGATCTATGAAAGTGATTGTGTGCCTCTTTGGGATGATGGCACCACAAGGCTCCGTTCACCTGCAGAACTCAAGCTTCTGGAGGGCATGTAGGTCTGAAGCAATGAGGTATAGGGGTGCCGAGCCAGTGGTTGTTCTGTAGGCAAACATCAGTGCCTTGAATTTGATGCAAGCTGCAATTGGCAACCAGCGCAATTTTATGAGGAGCGGTGTGACGTGCGCTCTCTTCGGCTCGATAAACACCACTCTTGCTGCAGCATCTGGATCAGTTGCAGAGGTTTGACAGTGATGCTAGAAGGCCTGCCAAGAGAGCATTACAATAGTCCAGTCTGGATAGAACAAGAGCTTGGACAAGGAGTCGTGTAGCTCTAGGAAGGGCCTGATCCTCCTGATGTTGTAATGGAATGGAATGGAATGAGAGGTAGAGTTGTGTGTCATCAGTGTAGCAGTGAAAGAAAAAAAAACATGTTTCTGAATGGCAAATCCAAGTAATGACATGTAGATGGAGAAGAGAAGCGGTCCCAGCACTGAGCCCTGAGGCACCCCAGTATCTAGATGTTCTGACTTAGACACCTCACCCCTAATTTTTAACTTGAACTGTCATACATCTTGAAAGCTTTACCAACAGACTTCAGTTTGGTCCCATTTTAAAGAAGATACTTGGTAGATTATTGGTGAAGTGAAAAAAAAAGAAAAAAGTGAACTTAAAAGTTATATAATTTTAAGTTTATTGTTATGAAATAATGCACAAAAATATTTTTTTTATGATATAAATATCTTCCAAAACATGTTTTACTCTAAGACTGTGAGAAAGTCAAAGTCATACATCTAAACAAGTTGTGTTCCAAATTTGAAGTTGATCTTAAAAATTAGCTTTATTAATAAGCTCTCTTACTTTGGGCGCAATACCAAACATTTCTACTAGATGCAATTAGTTTCCCATTCATTTCCATTCATTGCTGATTTTTGACCGTGATTGTCCAAGACCATTTTACCTTTTCGAATTATGTCCAAGATTTTGTGTGTGTGTTTCGTACCATTCCAGTAAAGTACAAAAATCTAAAAAGCCAAACCATTATTATTTTTTTGTCAAAAATGTGCAAAGAGCACCAGAGGCTTAACACTATGCAACTACGCAAAACATGGATTGAACAGCAGCTGGCTGTGCAAGACTTCCAGTCTGTAATGTGCAATGGTTCTTCTCATAAGTGTTAAGATACATATTACAAGTGACTTAAGAATTATTTGGAGCTCAACCGTAAGAGTTGTGCAGAGATGACTGAGCTTGCCTGTGAATAAAGATCTTCAAGTTTGGAGGAAGGAACTCCAGCAAATACCAACATTTCCATCAAAATCTTAAACTCACCTTGCGAATGAGTACAGTTATATTGTGTTCTCTGTGACTTTTGGCAAGCCTTTGCATTTTGACCCAGGATTTGGTTAATGCAAAAGCCATCCTTTTTTAATCACTTACCTGAGCTGTGAATGCCATGTGACTAGTCACTCTGGAAAAGCAAAACATAAAATACCCTCTGGTAATTTATTGCAGTTTATATTTTTTGTGGAAGAAAGAAGAAAACACCACGCACCCGACAAATTTCTTTTTTTTTATAATTGTCTCTACATTTTAAAATGGGCTGTAAGACAAAAATAAAAGGCAGCAGCTTTTTACACTATGTAAAAATAGCAGTATTTTATTTGCAACAAATGTAAATAGTAGTTAGATACTATGTATTTTAGTACATTTATAAAACAGTATGCAATAATAACAGATTGAGTGTAAATTATTATATTTATTAAATAAATGCCTCCTTATTAGGAAAATAAAGTCCTCCCTACACCTACCCCTACCCCTACCCGATAAACACTTTATAATTAAATAACCAGCATTTTAATTCCACTTTTCACATATTTTCTTCATATTTATTGAAAATAAATGCCTTTCCAATCTGATATGCGATGGGAAAAGGGAACAGAAAGAGTTTCGAGTTTCACGGATTCAAACTCTGGTTGATCGCGCCAAAAGTATTGGCTAAATAGACAGTCCGAGAATAAAAATGCTTCACCATGTAATTCATGTAATTCTTGGTGTCTGTCACATTAGTCCAGATGAAGATGACGATGATGAAGAAACGCCAAACAGGACCAAAATAACACAAGATTTATTAAATAAATGTATTAGTCAGGTAATGAGGTAACATAAACAAACAACGAGGAACAGAAAACAGAGAGCATAAATATACAGAAGAGAACGAGCTAAAAGACTAACAGGTGTGATGATAGAATCAATGTCCATAGAAACAGATTAGTGGCGGAAAACTAAGACAAAGTAAGCGGGAAACAGAAGATAAACAAACTTAAAGTCCAAGTAAAACTAACTTAACAAAACAGTGTACATGATGTCCAAGTAAGTGTTGTCATTTTTCTTGTTGAAGATGGAAGGATTGGGGCCAAGACTTCCCTATGAGCATGGATGGCAAAATGGATAAACTTCCAGGAGAAGTTCAGTTTGATGCCAAAAAATCTTCGGACTTTAAACTGAATTTCGTGAAAGTGTAAGTTTGGGAGAAATGTGATACTGAAATTTTTCTCAGTTTTCCAGAAATTTAGAACAAATGCAATACCATGCAAATTATGTCTATAATTTTACTTTGCGTTTTGTTTCAGGATTGAGGAATCATTTCTTGACAAAATTAAAGGTTTCATTAATTCCTGGAAAGACATGAGAGATTTTGAAAAGATATTGGAAGATTTTGATATTGAGAACACTCTACTAGGTTTGGATTGTTTCTTCCTTTGTCAAGAATATTTTCTTATTTGTTTGTTTGTTTGTTTGTTTGTTCCTTCATTTAAAAAAAGAAATATATATCCAAAAACATCTGGGTTACATATGTAACCCTCGTTCCCTGAGGAGGGAACGGAGACGTACGTTAGTGACTAACGAATGGGGGTTTCGCTTAGAAACCAATTACCTTTGAGAATTTAACAGCGCCCAGTGGCAGTGCCAATGCCGTGGGCATGCGGAATTTGCATGCGTAACACCGCCCCACCTCGTGGGTATATAAGGAAGTACGCTGGCAACATCGCATTATGTTACTGCTGCAGGAGCCAAGACTGAACTCCGCGTTCCAGCAGCACAGCTGATATGGCAAAGAAACGTACGTCTCAGGGAACGAGGGTTACATACGTAACCGAGACGTTCCCTTTCGTTCAGTCACTACGACGTACGTTAGTGACTAATGAATGGGGGTTCCAATATAACAACACCACTCAGCTGTCTTCCAGTGCCCTGCGTAAGTGTGAGTATCCTGTCGTAAGACTAGTACGGACGAAGGACTCCCACTTATCAAAGGAATACCAAGGTACACTGGGAAGCATATTCCAGTGTGGATATGCCAAAGGTGCCTACCCGTGGGGAGAACTTAGAGAATACACATATGACCCGCTAAGGGCTGCATATGGAAGAACTCTAGGGTACCAGCCAGAGGGTGGATTTTTAACCCTAGGGGTGGCAGGGGCTTGCCAAGGGAAAGACACCTGCTCGCTTAGGAGGCTTACGGTGGAAATACACGTGTGGGGGTCGCCGGAGGGGAACCATGAGGGTCTGGGCTCGAAAGGGCAGACTGAACTGATGTCGGCGTCGACAGTGCTAGAGGAACTCAGGGCTCTTAAGGAAGCTCACCTGAGGAAAAATATTGCACGTATCCAGTCCGTGGAGTGGAATGGCGAGCAAGCGAAGACACCTGAGCCTGGTCCATTACCGGCCACCCGTAGGGGCGAGTACATAGTCGGACACTGGCTCCACTCGGAGATTGTAGAATCTGGCGAATGTGTTAGGTGTCGCCCAGCCTGCAGCTCTGCAGATGTCTGTTAGCGAGGCGCCATGCGCTATAGCCCAAGAGGAGGCCACACTCCGGGTGGAGTGGGCCCGAACCCCAAGGGGACATGGTCGACCTTGCTGCTGGTAAGCCAAAACAATGGTGTCCACTTTCCAGTGAGACAACCTCTGCTTTGAGAGAGCACTATCCCTTCCGCTCTCCACCATAACAGACAAAGAGCTGGTCTGAGGTCCTGAAACACTGCGTGCTGTCTACATAGGCGCGGAGAGCGCGTACTGGACAGAGCAATGCCAAGACTGGGTCTGCCTCCTCGAAAGGCAGCGCTTGCAGGTTCACCACCTGGTCTCGGAACGGAGTGGTAGGAACCTTGGGCACATATCCGGGCCGGGGTCTCAGGATCACGTGAGAGTTAGCCGGTCCGAACTCCAGGCACGCTTTGTCAACCGAAAATGCCTGCAGGTCCCCTACCCTCTTAAGAGAGGCCAATGCGGTCAGCAGAGCCGTCTTCATCGACAGAAACTTAATATCAACCGACCGCAAAGGCTCAAAGGGAGGCCTCTGCAGAGCACTTAGGACAACTGCGAGGTCCCAAGAGGGAACGAGGGGAGAGCGAGGATTCAGTCTCCTCGCTCCCCTCAGGAACCTGATGATCAGGTCGTGCTGGCTTACCTTTTTGTCTCCCAGGAGATCGTGGTGGGCAGATATTGCGGCCACGTACACTTTGAGGGTGGAGGGAGACAGCCTTCGCTCCAACCCCTCCTGGAGAAACGATAGCACGGACCCGATCTGACATTTTCAGGGGTCTACTTGGCGGGAAGAACACCAGGTGACGAAGAGGTTCCACTTCAACGCATAGGCGTACCGTGTAGACTCTGCCCTAGCGGAAGTGATGGTAGCGACCATCGCAGGTGGAAGACTACTCAAACCTGCCGCGTCCCGTCCAGAAGCCACACGTGGAGCTTCCAGAACGCTGGACGCGGGTGCCAAAGGGTGCCCCGTCTCTGAGTGTGAAGGTCTCATCTCAGAGGAATAGGCCAGGGAGGGGCTGTCGCAAGGAGTAGTAGTTCTGAGAACCAGGTCTGGCCGTGCCAATACTGGGCGACCAACATGACCTGCTCCTTGTCCTCCCTGATCTTGCACAGTACCCGTGCAGGGAATAATACAGGGAGCAATGGGAAGAGTCCTGGGAGGCAAACAGGTCTACCTGTGCGTCGCCGAACCGTTCCCATATCAGCTGGACCGTCTGGGGATGGAATCTCCATTCTCCTGGAAGTGGCTGAAGCCGTGAGAGCTCGTTGGCTGCACGGTTCAGTTCTCCCGGGATTTGGACAGCACGAAGGGACCTTCTGACTCCATAAGACGAGATGGCGGGCGAGTTGAGACATACGGCGGGAGCGTAGACAGCCCTGGTGGTTGATGTACGCTACTGTGGCCGTGTTGTCTGTCCTGACTAGTACATGTTGACCCCTCAGCAACGCTAGGAAGCGGTGCAGGGCGAACCGTACTGCCAGTAACTCGGGGCAATTGACATGCAGAAGGCGCTTGGATCCTGTCCAGGAGCCCGCGGCTGCTTGTCCATTGCACATGGCACCCCAGCCCGTGGTGGAGGCATCTGTTGATACAACAACATTCCTGGAAACTCGTTCTAAGGACACTCCGGTCCGTAGAAAACTGAGGTTCGACCACGGGGTGAGAGTCTGTAAGCAGGCCCGTTTGCTCTTCTCCCAGTTGACCCGAAGGCCCAGACGGGCTAAGTGCTGGAGCACTAGGTCTCTGTGTTCGCAAACCTGCGCTCGAGAGTGACTCATTATGAGCCAATCGTCGAGGTAGTTCAGGATGCGAACCCTGTGCTGCCGAAGGGGCGCAAGGGCTGCCTCGGCAATCTTCGTAAAGACGTGAGGGGACAGAGATAGCCTGAATGGGAGGACCGCGTACTGATATGCCCGCCCCTCGAAAGCAAACCGTAGGAACGGTCTGTGTCGAGGTAGGATGGAGACATGGAAGTAGGCGTCCTTCAGGTCGATCGCTGCAAACCAATCGTCCGGACGAACGCATTCGAAAAGGCGTTTCGCTGTCAACATCTTGAAAGGAAGCCTGGTGCGCAGGTCCAGGATTGGCCGTAACCCACCGGTTTTCTTGGGTACAATGAAGTACGGGCTGTAGTTCATCTCGGCTGGAGGGACAGGCTCGATCGCACCCTTCGCCAGTAGGGTGGCAATCTCTGCACGCATGACAGGGGCATTGGCCCCTATCATAGAGTAGCGGACTCCCCGGAAGCAGGGAGGAACCTGCGCAAACTGAATCGCGTAGCCGCGCCTGGCGGTCTTCGCGACCCAGCGGGACAGTCCCGGAAGCTGAAGCCAGACTCCCAGGAACTGCACCAGCGGGGTCATTCGGATCACAGATGTACCCAGGGTGGGGCAGCGAGGCAGCGTTACCGGCCCGGACATGGGAGGCTGTTGGGCGTCCCGGTGTGGGGGCACGGTTCACTGCTGCATCCTGACAGAGGAGACCAGGGAAGGACGCACGTTCCACGGGGGTCTGCTCTGCCAGGAGGCTGGCGACAGAGTGGGATGCGAGTGGCGGACCCGGGGGTGGCGCGCACTGTCATCACCGATCTCTGGTGGCTCAGGGATGGGAGTGTTAATTCTTTCTTTAACCAACATAGGGCTGAACAAAGGATTCTCCCCCGGCCCTCCACCGGGGGAAGGAGTGGTCCTGCTACCTGAAAGAATTTCCCATTCCTGAGCCGTCCGTCTCAGGAGCGCCGCTTGGCCTGGCGTTTAGCGGGGTGCGGGGTGGGCTGAGCGGACTGGGACGCCTTCCTACGGCGACCTCCATGACCCGGCCCGGGTGAAGGCTGCTGCTGGGACCGGGCGGGAGGGACGGGAGCCTTAAGAGGGCGTCCTCGGCGGGGAGCAGGCTGAGGCGACTGTGCCGGCGGCTGGGTGGAGGCAGCAGCTGGCCGCAGGGGCAGTATGTGTTTAATAGCCTCAGTCTGCTTCTGAGCGGTTGAAAACTGTTGGGCAAAGCTTTCAACCGCCCCGCCGAAGAGGCCGGCCTGGGATATGGGAGCATCGAGGAACCGGGTTCAGGTTCAGCCACAAATGTCGCTCCTGGACCACATTTGTGGACATCACTTGACCCATTTTTATTGGGAGCGTGCGGTCACCTTCGTCGCCCGGAGAGCGAGGTCGGTGGCGGCACGCAGCTCGTCGAGGAGCCCCGGGTCAACTCTACCCTCGTGCATGTCCTTGAGGATCCTGGCCTGGTAGACCTGGAGGATCACCATGGCATGCAAAGAGGCGGCAGCCTGCCCAGCAGCTCTGTACGATTTCGCCACCAATGTAGATGTGAATCGACAGGCTTTGGAGGGGTGCTTAGGATCACCACGCCAAGTCGAAGCGCTCTGCGGACACAGTTGCATCGCAACAGATCGTTCGACTGGGGGGACCCCAGTGTACCCGTTGGCAGCGGCCCCATCAAGGGTAGAGAAGGCGGAGGAAGTCGCCGAACGGTCGCGGGAAGACAACGGGAACTTCCAGGACTGCGCAATTCCTCATGCAGCTCGGGAAAGAAAGGTATCGGGGGCGGGGACTGACGGGTGTCAGCGCGCGCCCCCAAAAACCAATCATCGAGCCGCGAGTGCTCGGGACAGGGCGGAGGGTTCCACTCTATCCCCAGACTCGCAGCTGCCCGAGACAGCATGGCTGTCAGCTCTGGGTCCGACTCGGGCAATGCTGGCACGCCCGAGGGTGGCAACACAGCCGAGTCATCATCCTCAGAGGACTCAAACCCACCTTGTGATGCGGTGACCGACATCGCATCCTCCTCCGGAGCGCCAAACGAGATGCGCGGGGGGGCCGGAGCAGGCCCCGCGATCTGCGTCTGAACACTCGGGGGTTGCAGTGTGCTAGAGGGGGGTGTGGCCCGAGGCATCAGCGTCGGGGCTTTGTTCCACACCGTCACCCTCAGGTCACCCTGACCACCAGCCGAAGTACTGGCTCTCGGGGAGTCAGTAGATCGGGGTGTGGTAGAGGGGACTCTCACTTCTTTACGAAGTTCATCAAGTCTCGACCGCAACACCGCGATGGTCATGTTCCCGCAGTGGGAACATGACGCATCCACAAACGCTGCCTGAGCATGCTGAAAGCCCAAGCATACCAGGCAGTGATTGTGCCCATCGAAGGAGGAAAGCGACCGGCCACACCCAGAAGTACACGGACGAGACATCCTGAAAAGGACGCGTCACGTGTAAGCTCTTTTAGGAGAAGAAGCTTCGCAGAGACGCCGAAGCGCCCAGGGACCACACACCAGCTGTCTAGTAGACCACTGCACAGATCAGCAGGCAGGCAGTATGCGATCACTGGAACGCGCCGTAACACCAACGCCTCTGGAAAGCTGCTCGTCTCGAAGGCTGACAAAGACTCAGTTATCAGGCTTGAAGGAGTGAAGAGATCCTCTTGGCTCCAACGCAGAAACATAATGCGATGTTGCCAGCGTACTTCCTTATATACCCACGAGGTGGGGCGGAGTTACGCATGCAAATTCCGCATGCCCACGGCATTGGCACTGCCATTGGGCGCTGTTAAATTCTCAAAGGTGATTGGCTTCTAAGCGAAACCCCCATTCGTTAGTCACTAACGTACGTCGTAGTGACTGAACGAAAGGGAAGACAATTGTTCTGGGAAATCAACTGTAACGCTGATATCCACAGAAGATGAAGATGAAGAAACAAACTAACTGAACATAACTCTGACTCAATTTTCCCCTTTGAAATCTGGACAGAGACTGTGATGCAAGACTGGAGTAAGGATTACATGTTTGGCTATCAGTTTCTGAATGGCTGCAATCCTGTTATGATCACGAAATGTGTGAATCTTCCAAAGAATTTTCCAGTCACACATGAGATGGTGAAGGGCTTTCTGAAGACAGGTGTCACGCTACAAGAGGAATTAGAGGTCAGAAACATTAAGACATTCATCACTTGAGTTGGTCAAATCCAAGACTTGCTTGTATCGCGACATCCTTCACATCATTTAGTTTGTATAAATTACTCAAATCAATGTTATTTTAACCTACAAACTGTTTGTTCTAAACTATACACCTGTGTACACGTGTTTACAGGCAGGAAACATCTACATAGCAGATTATAAAATACTGGACGGAGTGCCAACATCCAGAACCAAGCGCTATTTGGCTGCACCCATCTGCCTGCTGTACAAGGACAGATTGGCCCAAATTGTGCCGATTGCCATTCAGGTATCTGTCCCATATAGAATCAGTATCAAATGAAAATAAAAATTAAGCTTCTCTGTAGTAAAGAATGTCCTGCTTGGCTTTATTATATCTGAATCAGCTCAGTCAAAACCCAGGGGAAACGAGCCCAATCTTTGTCCCAAGTGATAATGAATATGATTGGATGCTTGCCAAGATGTGGGTGAAATCTGCCGACTTCATTGTACACCAGCTGGTCACACACCTTCTCAAGACACATCTGATATCAGAGGTTTTTGAAATGGCCATGTACAGACAGCTCTCTGCAGTCCATCCTGTATACAAGGTACCCGTCTTGATATTTAGATTCAATGCTAAACTGAAGATTGTGGTTTCATGTGTCAATTTATTGATGAAGGACTGCTGGTTCTGATATCCTTCCCTTTTGTTACGAACGCTAGGGGTCAGCCGTAACAGGATAGGGGAGAGAGTCTCACTACCAGAGAGATGTCGAATAACAAGTATTTATTTACAATAGTAAGGGTTTAGCGTCAGGGGTAGACAAGGCCAAAACAACAAACAAAACAATCTATTTTTAGAAACTAAATGTACATAAAAAACAAAAGTTTAAGTTTAACTAAAGTTAAAGCGTCAAACCCCCTACATCCTTTAATTAAACAAAATGTATTTACAAAAAGATTTACAAATGTATTTACAAAGTCTTGTGGCAAACAAATCAGAATCGGCAACCAAGGCGTAGTCAAACCGGAGTATCAAACATAGGGTCACAAATAAACAAACACACTCACAGTTTCACAATTTCAGTAAACAAGGCTTCGTTACGTCATCACTGTTTCGAAATGTTTCGAAACACTTCGAAATGTCAATGGTTCACCGCTAGGGGGCGATGATCTCTGTGAACCCATGAATCATGAGCAGTCACTGAGAACCATTGAGCAAGCTGATCTCTGATCAGTTTTATACATTTTAATTAGACATTAGTATAATTAAAAGGAATAATAGTTAATAGTCGCATATTGGCCTGTTTATCTGAGCCCTCTATGGAACAAACAAAACAAGCCCTAACAATTGATAAAAGTCTTAAAATGTTTAGTTTTATTAGATGATTAGTTAATTGCATTTGTAAGATTTTACTTTCAATAAAACATTTGCAATAGATTTGTAAAAGGTGTTTTTATGCATGTTTGGCCTGGGCTTGTGTTGCATTTACACTGTTCACTGTCACCGTGGAGACGGGTATCGGATTGTTTCGAAGCTTCGACACAATACGGCACATTTGCTTCAACCGTTTCAGTGTTTCACGAAGCCTCGGTCTGCCGATCACTACTAAACACTAACAATCTCACTGGCACGACACTCTTACTCAAACGATGACGTCGCAAACACAGGCCAATCAATCAGTATGAAAAACGAAGCACAAAGTCAATGAGGCACGAGGGCAGAGGATGAGTGTTTGGGGTGGTCCTTATGTCAGGGCAGGACCAATCAGAGTCTTCAACAGATTAAGAGGAAACACCCATCTGGAACACAAACATGTCTACACAGAGAGAGAGAGAGAGAGAGAGAGAGAGAGAGAGAGAGAGAGAGAGAGAGAGAGAGAGAGAGAGAGCATACACGCAAGGACAGTTGATATAAACACAAAATTTCTCAGGGTCCTAATGTTAACCAAAACCTCCAAGGAATGACATGGAAACTACTTTTGCTGTTTCAGGTTATGCTGTTTTTTATGATTTAATGCACATGTTTATATGTATCATTTTCTTCTTGCAGTTACTGAAACCTCATATTCGCTTCACAATTGCAATCAATGCAGCGGCCCGTGAAAATCTCTTCAATGAAGGCGGGGTCTTAAGCCAGGTAGCTTTACACCTAATTTAATATATCAACACATTTCTTGCTAGAATCCAAAGCAATTCTATTCATATTTGATTATTTTGTCTTTGTCTGGTAAGCCATAATTTCTGTTTGTGATATAGGATTAAAAACATTGCTTCATCAGGGCAGGCCTGAGACATTATCTGACTTTTTGGCTTGTGATATTTTGTCTTTTTGCTGAATGCTCTTACTTCTATTTCATAGGTTTCATTTTATTTAGTTAGCTGGTGTTTGCTTAAAATGCCAGACCCAAGTAGTTCCCAAATTTCCACAAACACCACAACGTCCACCAGAATAAAACCTCACCCATAAGCCCTGACATGGTCCCTTGAGTAGGCTAAATAAGTGCTGAATATATTTAGGCAAAAGATTAACTGAATTCTTGGTATCCAAAGATTAGCAGCCTCAATAGAGCTGGGATGGATAAAGTGTTGCTAAGTGCCATGAAGACTTTAACCTACGAGTCCCTGTGCTTCCCTGAGGCCATAAAAGCTCGAGGAATGGAAGATGTGCCCATGTACTATTATAGAGATGATGGCATGAAGATCTGGGAGACAATAGAGTGGTATGTAGTAGGGCAGCAACAGTAGATCATGTACTACTAGTGCAAAAGTACAAATTAGTCCACATACACTCCAATGAAAATTTCAACAATTTGTTAATTTGTCATCTTGTTCTTCCTGTAGTTTTGTTTCTGCTGTGGTCGAGATCTACTATGACAGCAATGAGGCCGTTCAAAAAGATGTGGAGATTCAAGAATTTGTTAAGGATGTTTCCTTTGGCATGAATAATTCTGACAGTGAGTACATGTTTAACTTATCAAAGGCCCTGTGTACACCTGGTATTAAGATTTAAGCAACCACCCCCCTCATTCAAAGGGGATCACTCTGCAACCTTCATGAAGACACGGGGCAACACAGGGATAGACCGAAGGAGAGGACCTTGTACTGATATGCCTGCCCCTTCAAATGCAAAGCTTTGGAATGGTCTGTGTCGAAGGAGAATCAAGAAATGAAAGTATGTGTCCTTCAGGTTGATCGCTGTAAACCAAACTTGGGGTCGAATACATTCGAAAATGCATCTCTGCATTAACATCTTGAATGGCTGCATCTTGCAGCCTTGAACATCTTGAACGGAAAAACAGTATGCGACAAAGGAAGTATGTCCAAATTCACAGTACTCATAAAAGAGTAAGGAGAAAGTACCCAGCTCACCTACTACTTCTGGCAAGATTCTGAAGTGTTCATGCGATGGACACTTTACTATCCCATGAGGCCATGGGAGAGAGACTGCACTACTGTCGGTCACTGAAGCCCTGCGGATAGCTAAAGCTGACTCCAAATCATCAGTCCTCGTCCTGCTCGATCTATCTGCGGCCTTTGACACGGTCAATCATCAGATTCTTCTGTCCACCCTCTCATCACTGGGCATCACAGGGACTCCACTCCTTTGGTTTGAGTCCATCTCACAGGTCGGTCTTTCAAGGTTGCCTGGAGAGGAGAGGTATCCCAAGCACATCAACTGACCACTGGGGTTCCCCAGGGCTCAGTGCTTGGTCCTCTCCTCTTCTCCATCTACACTACTTCATTGGGACCCATCATTCAGGCACATGGCTTCTCATACCACTGCTATGCTGATGACACTCAGCTCTACCTTTCATTTCACCCAGACGACCCCACAGTACCTGCAGAATCTCCAGCTGTCTGGCTGACATCTCTGCATGGATGAGAAAACATCACCTGCAGCTCAACCTGGCAAAGACTGAGTTTCTCATCTTCCCCGCCAGTCCCACCATACAACATGACTTCACCATCCAGTTAGGTTCATCCTTGATTTCCCCATCAAAGTCAGTCAGAAATCTTGGAGTAACATTTGATGACCAGCTGTCCTTCAGAGAACACATTTCTAAGACAGCTCGCTCATGCCGGTTTGCGCACCACAACATCAGGAAGATTAGATCGTAATCTAACAGAGCACGCAACACAGCTTCTTGTCCAGGCCCTGGTTATTTCTAGACTTGACTACTGCAATGCGCATCTGGCTGGACTCCCCTCTTGTGCGATCCAAACACTTCAAATGATCCAGAATGCAGCAGCACGTCTTGCCTTCAACGAGCCCAAAAGGACCCACGTCACACCTCTCTTCATCTCCCTGCACTGGCTACCACTCGCTGCTCGCATCAAGTTTAAGGCGCTGGCGCTTGCACACAGAGCCACCACGCGCTCAGCTCCTGCTTACTTTGACTCCATTCTACAAATCCACACCCCCACCAGAAGCCTTCGCTCAGCAAAGGAACGACGGCTTGTGGTACCATCACAGAGGGGGAAAAATCCCTTTCCAGAACATTTTCATTCAACGTTCCCAGCTGGTGGAACGATCTTCCCAACAACATCCGAAACGCAGAATCATTGACATCATTCAAAAGTCAACTTAAAAATCAGCTCTTCCGTGAGCACTTAACCTCATAAAAAAAACATTGCTCAGTGTAGCACAGGCTAGAGTAGGGAGAGAAGAAGGAAGAGAAAGAGGAAAGGAAGGGATTTTTTTAAGTTAAGTTAAGGTTAAGGTTAAGTTAAAGTTAAGGTTAAGTCCTCACGGAAGAGCTGAGTTTTAAGTTGACTTTTGAATGATGTTAATGATTCTGCGTTTCGGATGGCGTTGGGAAGATCGTTCCACCAGCTGGGAACGTTGAATGAAAATGTTCTGGAAAGGGATTTTTTCCCCCTCTGTGATGGTACCACAAGCCATCGTTCCTTTGCTGAGCCAAGGCTTCTGGTGGGGGTGTGGATTTGTAGAATGGAGTCAAAGTAAGTCGGAGCTGAGCGTGTGGTGGCTCTGTATGCAAGCGTCAGCGCCTTAAACTTGATGCGAGCAGCGAGTGGTAGCCAGTGCAGGGAGATGAAGAGAGGTGTGACGTGGGTCCTTTTGGGCTCGTTGAAGACAAGACGTGCTGCTGCATTCTGGATCATTCGAAGTGATTGGATCGCACAAGAGGGGAGTCCAACCAGAAGCGCATTGCAGTAGTCAAGTCTAGAAATAACCAGGGCCTTGACAAGAAGCTGTGTTGCGTGCTCTGTTAGGAACGGTCTAATCTCCCTGATGTTGTGGAGCGCAAACCGGCCTGAGCGAGCTGTCTTAGAAATGTGTTCTCTGAAGGACAGCTGGTCATCAAATGTTACTCTAAGATTTCTGACTGACTTTGATGGGGAAATCAAGGATGTACCTAACTGGATGGTGATGTTTTCTCATCCATGCAGAGATGTCAGCCAGACAGCTGGAGATTTGTGCAGCTACTGTAGGGTTGTCTGGGTGAAATGAAAGGTAGAGCTGAGTGTCATCAGAATAGCAGTGGTATGAGAAGCCATGTGCCTGAATGATGGGTCCCAATGAAGTAGTGTAGATGGAGAAGAGGAGAAGACCAAGCACTGAGCCCTGGGGAACCCCAGTTTACTCGTTAAATTGGACAAATAATTGTGTCTGATTTTCCCAGTTGCTACACTGACAAAATGGGGGTTTCGCTAGAGAGCCCTATCACCTTTGTGTATTAGAAAATGAGCCAATGTTATTAACCTCTTAACTGTCACCGTCCACTGGCGGGACACCTGGCACTTTTTTTTTGATTGCCTTTTTTTTCGTATCATATGTTTTAGTAATTATCATGAATTAGGTATCATTCGAAAGGTTACAAACTCAAAATTCATTCTGTGAAAACCGTTTTGAAATTGGACGTTGCGTTACCATGGAAATGGTACTTTAAATCCTTCTAGCGGGCTCCTCCCCTAGTGGGCGGTTTCATATTACAACATTTATTTGAACTACTTTATAATCAAAATCTTTTCTAATCTTGACAAAACACATATCGTCGGGTATATAAGGAGCCGCGAGTGCAATCTCGCATTGTTACCTGCTGAGGAGCCGAGACGGCGGTAGTGGCGGCGGTAGTTGTTACTACCCACCTCTGCACACACTCTCAGCGTTCGCCGTGTTCTTGTGGCTATTAGAGAAGAAATGAAAGCTGCTGCTCTCTGTGTTTTCCCGTTGTCTCCAGTCGCGTTCATATGTAAATTGCGCAAGCTTATTTTGCCCATTAGATCAAAAGATCTGAAAAAGCCCACCCATAGACCCTCCCCGGGGTCAGAAGTGGACAAAAGAGACGGATTAAAACACCAGGTGTAAACGGGAATGTGTCTACCTTGTCTACTTGCTATCCGATCACCCAAAACACATCTTAATACCAGGTGTAAACATGGCCAGAATGTCAGTGCTGGTCTGTGCAAGCATGCATTATTGTATTCTTGTATATGCATTTTGTGTGTATCAAGTCACCGTTAAATGTGTGCATACTGCCACTGTTTTACAGAGTTTCAAAAGTCTCTGAAGACTCGAGAGGATTTATCTGAGTACCTGACTGTTGTGATATTCACATCTTCAGCACAACATTCTGCAGTCAACTTTGGACAGGTGAGTTTAAAGGGTAACTTCAGTGATTTAGCATTAGGTTTTGTATCAGTAGAAACCCCATAGTATATTTGAATCATGGTACTTTCCCCCCTCATATCCCCTTGAGACAAGTGAATTATGCATTTTATTTCTGAAAAAAAATCCTCAGATGACGCAAATATCGTCATTTTGCATCATCGGAGGATTTTTTGGCCAGAGGCTAAAGACTACAGCCAGTAGAAGGAACTGTTCCGCATGTTTTCAACAGCCCATAAGGAAGAGATCTCACGCACAGAATGTAAATGCGCTCGGCTTGGCGCTCGGGCATTAATAACGAGCAGTGTGGAGCAAAGTAAGTGTTTCAACTTTTCAATGAATTCCGATGAAAGTTTAGCTTCCATATGCGATCAGAAAACGCGCCAGACTGGACACGCGCTGAGATTGAATAATGCCGTGCTTACCTCAGCTCTGCTTCCCTCTCGTGCTGAATGAACTCTGACTTTCGTTCAGCTCACTCGCACTTTAATGAAAAGACACGTTCAGTTTTTAATTGTATTGTTTATTCTCTAACTGAACTAAATTATTGTATTATTATGAAGATCAAAACGACGCTGGGGGCGGTGTAGGGAGTGGTCTCGTAGGGCAGCGAAGCAAGTGCTTTCTGGGAGTTTTTGTCTTTCATCCACATGAGGCAAAAATACATTTTCTGTCTTTTCTCAGTCTAGAAGGCACCAAATTCAAAAATAATTTCACATTTCTACTACATAAAGGACACAGTTTAAATACACATTCGTCTTCACAGCACTGAAGTTCCCCTTTAAACACTACATTACACACAACAAGAGCGTCAAAAATTACTAGGCAAAATTCTGGATAATATCTATAAGCTAATATCTGTGAGTAAATGTTACTTTTATTTTCCAGTTTGAGTGGTATGGCTGGATCCCCAACAGTCCTTCCACCATGCGCAAGCCGCCTCCCGAACAGAAGGGCCAAGTGGATATGAAGTACATTATGGAGAGTCTTCCTGACCGTGGATGTTCCAGCCTGGTTCTAGGAACAGTTTGGGCCCTCAGTCAGTTCCAGAAGAATGAGGTTAGACATCTGATTTAGATAGAGAACATGGCAGCAGTCTAGTCTAAATCAATGTGAAAAATAATTAACTTGTTACTGAGGGTACATCACGGTATAAGATAAAAAATTTAAAAAAATAGGCCAAAGATTATTTTTTTTAAATGTATGTAAGTTCCCATACATTTTAAATGTAATCTTCTTATTGCTGCAGATTGCTTGCTTGCTACAGTGTATGTGTTCTGCACAGTGTTGGGGGTAACGAGTTACAAAATAACGGATTACAGTAACGATATTACTTTTTTGGGTAACGAAGTAAAGTAACGCATTACACTAAAAATATTGGTAACTACACTACTTTACTAGACTATAGGAACGCGCTTTCCTGCGTTACTCAAGCCGCCTTTGCCTGTGTGTAAAGATCTGATATGTTTAAGTGCTGCGTGCACCGTTGCCATAGAACAGTGTTTCCCAACCGAGGTGCCGTCTGACAAGAGCATGGATGCCGTGTAAAAGTCCTTCAAATTCTCTCTTTGTAAACTTTGTTCAATGCATATAGTGCTGCAGTATGTTCGAATACCAGTCATTTTCGCCGTCATCACAAATGAGAAGTTGCGCGCGCTGTGAGAATATTTTGTCTATGTGCACTCATCCGAAAGCGCGCACACGTCTCACAGTGCGCAAATATTGAGTTCTCTTTCAAGTTTGGCTCTTGAACGGACAAACTCACACAAAACTATGTCAACATGCCCATCTTGATGAGTATCCTAGCAGACATAGTCTGTATATGCCTTAAAACGACGCATATCCGAGCATTGGGTCTTAAAGGGGCAGTATTATTAGGTCTTAAAGGGGCAGTTTTATTAGGTCTTAAAGGGGCAGTAGCCTTTACTGCTGTCTGTTTAATGTCAAACAACAAAAGACAAGGGCATCACTCACTGCTCTTGATTGAATAGATTTTGTAAATTTAATAGGATTAATGTTTAATTTATACAGTCAAATATGCAATGTTATTTTACATTTGATTTCTGTACCTGAAAACTAATGTTAGACGTACCTGAAAAACCTGAAAAGCACTGTTTATTTTATTAGTGTCTTTGCTCAATAGTATTTATTTGTGCTGCTGCTTGTATTTAAATTATTTGTTCTTATTATTTTCTTTATCTTTATTTGACCGTAGTCCTTTTTGTTTGTTTGGGGAAACACTGCCATAGAGCCATGATGTTTGTCCATATATCTACACGGTAAATTAAGAAATGGGAAAGTAAAGTAATAAGTAGTGTAGTTACTTTTCAAATACAGTAACTAGTAAAGTAATCTCATTACAATTTACAGATGTAACTAGTAACTAGTAACTAATTACTTTTTTTGAGTAACTACCCCAACACTGGTTCTGCAAGTATTTTCAGTCAGGTAGTGCAATTAATTTAACTGACCCTTTGCTAAGTCCCACTTTAAAAACGTCATCATGTTTGGGGAGTAACAGAATATTTATTTATTCTTTAATGGTGTTACGTATTTAAAAATACTAAACATTAGGAGCTCTGATCTGTTATAGTCCAGTATAAATTGTAATAATAACTGCGCTGTTCATTGCACAATTTTAGTGTGCATGTCAAGAAGAGGGCAGCAAAAAACAGTATGAAATGTCTACTAGTTCTAGTAATATCATGCGCCACATTCCCACTTTATAAATTCCAAACAGTGTTGAATAAGTAATCCAAAGTATTTGAATTATGGTACTTTCCGTGAGTAATCTAACAGAATGTTACAAATTACATTTTACACCATGTGTTCTGCAATATCCATTCATTTTTTTCTACATTACTGAAGAACTTTCTTTTTTCCCAGCTGTTCTTAGGCACGTATCCAGATATGTGCTTCACAGAGCAACCAGTGAAAGAAGCCATAAAGACTTTCCGCAAGAAATTAGATGAGGTGACCAACATCATCAAGAGCCGGAATGAGGGATTGACAATGAAGTATTGTTATTTGTCTCCAGACAAAATCCCCAACAGTGTTGCAATTTGAGAAAATACCTGAGTGTTTACGACCAATGTGTGCTTGACATAGAAAGACAGAAGAACAGCTCTACTTAAAATATATTGTATTGTAAAACACCTTTTGAGGAAATCTTTATAAATTGTTTGATTAACGTTTCTTGTATTTGACTTTTGCTTCGAAGTAAGGGATATTACTTAAAAGCCATCTGTGCACATATGTGTCTTATCGGAGGGAAAGAAGAACAGTTTATTTGGCTATACTTTCAAAAAGTACACTTAAGCTTGTGTTATAACCCATTTATTATAGTGTTCCTTTTTATTCTTTTCTTATTACTCATGATATATTGTTTGTAGTCTATTTTAGATAATCATTTGACTTGTTCTTTTTTTTTTTTACCTTACAGTTATATTGAGATCTTTTATCTATATTGATTTTGCATTGATTATCTTGTACACACGTTTTGCTGTTGTTGTGTGATTTACAGTAGATTCATTTATTTTGGTATGAGGAAGAGTTTTCTGAGGTCGGCTGATAAAGAATTGCGGTCATTGATGCAACATATTTGTTCAATGAATGCTGTAAAGGAGTTGTTTTGAGATTGTGAACATCTCTTACTGCACTTCAAATGATTGTTACATTTTGCTCTCATAATAAAGGAAGCTTTAATTAAATGAACAGAAATCATATTTTCTATTCTATTAAAATAATATTTTAATATCTTATTGTCAGCGTTGGTTGCAGCGGAATTGAAACAGGATCTAAGTGCAGCAGGTTTATTCAAAAACAAACTCAAATCTTCACATAACACTCAAGGATAACATGAACATGAACAACCAACCTAGTATAGATGTAGAACTGACAATGAACAGACTGAAACACAAGGCTTAAATAGACAGCAAACAACAGGGACTGATAAGACTAATTAACTAGACACACCTGAACTAAAACTCAAATTAAATCGGTTACCTTGGAAACAAAACAGGCAAAGGACAGAACTAATTAACAGAACAAGAAAACCATCCTAGAAACAGAGATGAACACACTCAAAAGGTGACAATACCCCATCCAGAAGGCACGTCCTTGCACCGTATTACATCCAAAGTGGTGGGAGGATAGGCGGTGCCAGCAGTTCAGGAAGCCAGGGAGGATTAGCCTCTGTGGCCTTGACCCAGACACCTGGCATGGCCATTATGGCAGGGGTAGTATAGTACCCCCCGGCCCCTAATTGAAGTACTCTCTGGATTCTAGTCAGGGGCTGAGGTACTCTCTGGACTCTGATCACGGGCTGAAGTCCTCCCTGGACTCTGGTCATGGGCTGAAGTCCTCTTTGGACTCTGTTCACGGCTGAAGTCCTCTCTGGACTCTGGTCACGGGCTAAAGTCCTCTCTGGACTGTGGTCAGGGGCTGAAGTCCTCTCTGGAATCTGGTCACGGGCTGAAGTCCTCTCCGGACTCTGGTCACGGGCTGAAGTCCTCTCTGGACTCTGGTCACGGGCTGAAGTCCTTGCTGGACTGTGGTCACAGGCTAAAGTCCTCTCTGGACTGTGGTCAGGGGCTGAAGTCCTCTCTGGAATCTGGTCACGGGCTGAAGTCCTCTCCGGACTCTGGTCACAGGCTGAAGTCCTTGCTGGACTGTGGTCACAGGCTAAAGTCCTCTCTGGACTGTGGTCAGGGGCTGAAGTCCTCTCTGGAATCTGGTCACGGGCTGAAGTCCTCTCCGGACTCTGGTCACGGGCTGAAGTCCTCTCCGGAATCTGGTCACGGGCTGAAGTCCTTGCTGGACTGTGGTCACAGGCTGACGTCCTCTCTGGACTCTGGTCACGGGCTGAAGTCCTCTCTGGACTCTGGTCACGGGCTGAAGTCCTCTCCGGACTCTGGTCACGGGCTGAAGTCCTCTCTGGAATCTGGTCACAGGCTGAAGTCCTCTCTGGATTGTGGTCACGGGCTAAAGTACTCTCTGGACTCTGGTCACGGGCTGAAGTCCTCTCCGGACTCTGGTCACGGGCTGAAGTCTTCGCTGGAATCTGGTCGCGGGCTGAAGTCCTCTCCGGACTCTGGTCACGGGCTGAAGTCCTCTCTGGAATCTGGTCACAGGCTGAAGTCCTCTCTGGATTGTGGTCACGGGCTAAAGTACTCTCTGGACTCTGGTCACGGGCTGAAGTCCTCTCCGGACTCTGGTCACGGGCTGAAGTCCTCGCTGGAATCTGGTCGCGGGCTGAAGTCCTCTCCGGACTCTGGTCACGGGCTGAAGTCCTCTCTGGAATCTGGTCACAGGCTGAAGTCCTCTCTGGATTGTGGTCACGGGCTAAAGTACTCTCCGGACTCTGGTCATGGGCTGAAGTCCTGACTTCAAGACTTTGTGGACAAAAGGATGAAGGTTAGGCAGTCAGGGGGCACTTTTGCCTACTCGTGGACAAAAGATGAAGATTAGGCTAGAAGGGGACACTTTAGGCTACTCTTGGACAAAAAGATGAAGAGTAGGCAGTCAGGGGACAATTTAGGCTACTCGTGGACAAAAGGATGAAGATTAGGCTGGAAGGGGACACTTTAGGCTGCCCGTGGACAAAAGGAAGAAGATTAGGCAGTCAGGGGACAATTTAGGCTGCTCGTGGACAAAAAGATGAACAGTAGCCAGTCAGGGGACAATTTAGGCTGCTCGTGGACAAAAAGATGAAGAGTAGGCAGTCAGGGGACAATTTAGGCTGCTTGTGGACAAATAGATGAAGAGTAGGCAGTCAGGGGACAATTTAGGCTGCTCGTGGACAAAATGATGAAGAGTAGGCTGGAAGGGGACACTTTAGGATACTCGTGGACAAAAGATGAAGATTAGGCTGGAAGGGGACACTTTAGGCTACTCTTGGACAAAAAGATGAAGAGTAGGCAGTCAGGGGACAATTTAGGCTGCTCGTGGACAAAAAGATGAACAGTAGCCAGTCAGGGGACAATTTAGGCTGCTCGTGGACAAAAAGATGAAGAGTAGGCAGTCAGGGGACAATTTAGGCTGCTCGTGGACAAAATGATGAAGAGTAGGCTGGAAGGGGACACTTTAGGCTACTCGTGGACAAAAAAGATGAAGAGTAGGCTGGATGGGGACACTTTAGGCTGCTCGTGGACAAAAGGATGAAGGTTAGGCAGTCAGGGGACAATTTAGGCTACTCGTGGACAAAAGGATGAAGATTAGGCTGGAAGGGAACACTTAAAGCAACTTGTGAAAAAAAGGGTGGTAAGGGGGATGTTTAGGCCGTTCTTGGACATTCCAGACTCTCTGGGACACCCCTAGTGGTGTCCATACAGATCCTAGGCCCCCTTGCAGCGCCTTACACACTATAATTGAAAAACTTCCATTGGACAGTAGAATAAGAATGACACAGGTGTACATTTAGAGCCTAAGATCCCACCGCAATACTATTTGCAACGTGTGGTAGCAGTCTTTTATGTGGTAAATCCAACTGTACACCACACAGGGGACACAGTAAAACACAATGATGTACATTACAGTTATTAATTATGCATTGTTAGCCTAAAATTTAACCGTACACAGACTGCATACAGGGGCCCTGTCGAATAGACAACAGGTGGGATGCTGTTTTGGACTTAGTTTTTTGGAGTAGATGAATTCTCTGAAACTTTATGTCTGATTTTTAGGAAAAAATATCACATATGGTAAAGTGCACATGTAACTTATCTGACAGGGTCACTGTATGCAGTCCGTGGACATTAATGGGTCATATTTCATATTTACAGTGCTTCCTGCCTCCTGCTGTGTTTGTAGCTCTGTAGCTCAAGTCTGTAGCTCTGTACAGCCTTGCTTACGTTTGAATCTTTATTTTGATATTTCCTCTTTATTCTACTGCTAAAAAACGATTGTGGTAAGTGGTAAGTTGGATTAATCAAAAACACGGTAAGTCATGTCTTCTCCTGTCATTATCACTTGCACCGCATGCTGCATGTTTAGTATAGGCTTCTCCGCTGGCGAACAGGGCTTCACATGTGATAAATGTAAGGAGATAGTTAGGCTGACGGAGAAGATTTCAGAATTAGAAACACGCATCCATACTTTATCTGAGAGTAGTGAGGATGTAACAGCTTTAGACACTGATTTGGATGCGAATAGCTTAGTGAACTCTGTACATTCTTTGGTTCCGGCTGCAGGGCCCTCACAGCAGGGCAACTGGGTGACAGTGAGGCAGTATAGTCGCAGACCAAAGAACTACTTTTCTGTTCCGGTTAGAACATCAAACAGGTTCTCCCCTCTCAGTGAAGCACCCACTGAGAATCCTGTTGAAAGTGCCCTAGTCATTGGCGATTCTATTACACGGAACGTGAAGATACTGGCCACGATAGTCACTTCTTTACCGGGAGCCAGAGCGCCTGACATCAAAGCAAATTTAAAAGTGCTGGCTAAAGCTAATCGTAAATTCTCTAAGATTATTATTCACGTCGGCACTAATGATGTTCGACTTCGCCAGTCGGAGATCACCAAAATTAACATTAAAGAGGTGTGTGAACTCGCTAGTACGATGTCAGAGGCTGTTTATTGTTCTGGACCCCTCCCCGTTAGAAGGAGTGATGAGATAGTTAGCAGGCTATCATCACTCAATGGCTGGTTGTCTAAGTGGTGTCTGCAAAATAACATAGGGTTCATAGACAATTGGAAAAGTTTTTGGGGCAGACCTGACCTGTTGAAGAAGGATGGCATCCATCCCTCCTGGGGTGGTTCCGCTCTTCTCTCTAGTAATTTGGCACATAGTCTTAGAGCTAAACCTTGACTCACTAGGGCCCAGGTCAGGAAGCAGACAAACTGGCTAAACCGACCGTCTGCTAGCTGTCTCACGTCACCGGAGTCAGATAAATCCCAGCACATAGAGACTCTTTCATCTAGATATTATCATATAGAGACTGTGTCTGTTCCCCGAATTAGTAAATACAAAAAAACATCAAAACCATTCAACAGTAAAAATTTAATTGATGTCCAACAAATAAATAAAAGATATAATACAGATGAACAATTGATAAAGCTTGGGTTGCTGAATATTAGATCCCTTTCCCCAAAAGCGCTTATTGTTAATGATATTATTAAAGATAATAATCTAAATGTGCTGTTTGACAGAAACCTGGCTAAAACCTGACGACTACATTACCTTAAATGAGTCCACCCCCCAAGATTATTGTTATAAACATGAGCCGTGTCTGAAAGGTAAAGGGGGAGGGCTTGCTGTAATTTATAATAATATCTTCAGTATTACTCAGAAGTCTAGTTTCAAATATAATTCCTTCGAAGTTTTGGTGCTTTATGTAACTCTATGTAGTGTACATGACAAAACCCGTTCAACATTGGTGTTAGCTACTGTATACAGGCCACCAGGGCATAATACAGACTTTATCAAAGAATTTGCTGATTTTCTATCAGAGTTAGTACTGGTCGTAGATAAAGTACTAATTGTTGGTGATTTAAATATCCATGTAGACAACGAAAAAGACGTATTAGGATTAGCATTTAAAGATACACTAAACTCTATTGGAGTTAGGCAACACGTGTCAGGACCCACTCATCGCCATAATCATACTTTAGACCTAATATTGTCAAATGGAATAAATGTTGATACCGTTGAAATTCTGCAGCAGAGCGATGACATCTCAGATCATTACTTAGTATCTTGTATACTTAATTTAGCTAAGGTTGCAAAGCCGCCCCCTCGCTTCAAAAATGGCAGGACAATCACTGCCGCTACTAAAGATTGCTTTTTGAATAATCTTCCTCATCAGTATCATCTCCTCAGCATCCCAGATAGCATAGAAGAACTCGATGTTGCAACAGAAACTATTGACTCTCTCTTTTCCAGTACTTTAGACACAGTTGCTCCTCTGCGGTTAAAGAAGATTAAAGAAAATAGTCCAACGCCATGGTACAACGAGCACACCCGGGCCCTTAAAACAGCAGCCAGAAAAATGGAGCGCAGCTGGAAGAAAACAAAACTAGAGGTCTTTCGTAATTCGTGGAAAGAGCACATGATCACATACAGAAAGGCCGTAAGAACTGCTAGATCTGCTTATTTCTCAACTCTCTTGGAAGAAAACAAACACAACCCGAGGTATTTATTCGATACAGTGGCTAAATTAACCAAAAATAAAGCTTCAACTTCTGTTGATTGTAAACAGCACAGCTGTAATGACTTTATGAACTTCTTCACATGTAAGATTGATAATATTAGGAAGAAAATTGTAACCATGCAGCCGTCTACTACAGTATCACATCAGACAGAGCATTGTAGTGTCACTGAGGAAAAATTACAATCATTCACTGCTATAGGAGAAGAAGAATTGGCTAAACTCGTTAAATCATCAAAATCAACAACATGTATGCTTGACCCTGTACCGACTAGGCTATTAAAAGAGATGCTACCAGAGGTCATAGATCCTCTTCTTAATATCATTAATTCATCTTTGTCATTAGGATATCTACCGAAAACTTTTAAGTTGGCTATTATTAAACCACTTATTAAAAAACCGCAACTTGATCCTACAGAATTAGTCAATTATAGACCAATCTCAAATCTACCCTTTCTGTCAAAAATACTTGAAAAGGCAGTGTCCTCACAATTATGTTCCTTTTTAGAAAGAAATGGTATCTGTGAGGATTTCCAGTCAGGATTTAGACCGTATCATAGCACTGAGACTGCTCTCATCAGAGTTACAAATGATTTACTCTTATCATCCGATCGTGGCTGTATCTCTCTATTAGTGTTACTCGATCTTAGCGCTGCATTCAATACTATTGACCACAACATTCTTTTGAATAGACTCGAAAATTATGTAGCTATTAGTGGATTTGCCTTGTCATGGTTTAAATCATACCTATGTGATCGTTATCAGTTTGTAGCAGTAAATGAAGAGATGTCACACCGATCAAAAGTTCAGTATGGAGTACCACAAGGCTCAGTGCTAGGACCGCTACTCTTCACCCTGTACATGCTACCACTGGGAAATATTATTAGGAAGCATGGCGTTAGTTTTCATTGTTATGCTGACGATACTCAGCTCTATATTTCTTCACGCCCTGAATAAACTTACCAATTCACAAGATTAACGGAATGCATAGCTGATATAAAACATTGGATGACCTGTAATTTCCTGCAACTCAATTCAGAAAAAACTGAATTTTTAATTATTGGACAAAAAAGCTCCACAAGTAGTGCCCTAGAATACTGTCTAACACTTGATGGCTGTTCTGTCAAGTCCTCGTGGTCAGTGAGGAACCTGGGTGTGCTCTTTGATACCAATCTTTCGTTTGAAAGCCACGTTTCGAGCATCTGTAAAACTGCATTCTACCATCTTAAAAATATATCTAAATTACGGCACATGCTCTCAATGCAAAATGCTGAACAGTTAGTTCATGCGTTCATGACCTCAAGGCTAGATTATTGTAATGCTCTTCTGGGTGGTGGCCCTGCTCGCTTAATAAATAAACTCCAGCTGGTCCAAAACGCAGCAGCTCGAGTTCTTACTAGAACCAGGAAGTGTGACCATATTAGCCAGTTCTATCAACACTGCACTGGCTGCCTATTAAACCGCATACATTTTAAAATCTTGCTTATTACTTACAAAGCACTAAATGGTTTAGCTCCCCAATACTTGAGTGAGCTCTTAACATATTATACTCCATCACGTCTACTGCGGTCTCAAAATTCTGGCCAGTTGATCATACTGAGAATATCCAAATCAACTGCAGGCGGTCGATCCTTTTCCTATTTAGCTCCTAAACTCTGGAACAGTCTTCCTAACATTGTTCGGGAAGCAGACACACTCTGTCAGTTTAAATCTAGACTAAAAACACATCTCTTTACTGTGGCATACACATAAAACACTTTTTCTTTGAAATTATTGTTAGGCTGCATTAACTAGGTCAGCCGGAACCGGGAACACTTCCCATAACACCTGATGTACTCGTGACATCATCAGAAGAATGGCATCTACGCTAATGATAGTCTCTCTGTTTTATCTCGAGGTTTACTGCAGTCAGCCGGATCCGGGCCATATCCTGATCAGATGATGGACCTGCGCCCAGAGAAGACCAACACAGAACCCCGAAGTGTCCACAGAGACCGTGTCAATTAGTCTCCCCCTGCAACTGCCTCATCGACACGGCATCTTAATAAACCTGTCTCCAGTGTGATGAGTCCGATTGTTCGAATATTACAATTAAATAATACTTAAATCGATATGTCATCCACAATAAACCCGTCTCCAGCGTGTTGCCTCCGGTCCTTCGAATATTCCGATCTATTATGACCTCTGACCTGTAAAGCTGGCAGAATAATAATAATAATACGCTGTTTGTTAATTGGCCAGAGGAGAACTGGCACCCCGACTGAGCCTGGTTTCTCCCAAGGTTTATTTTTCTCCATTAGGCCACCTAATGGGGTTTTGGTTTCCTTGCCACTGTTGCCTCTGGCTTGGCGTGCTCAGTTGGGGACACTAAAATTTTTCAACTAAACATCGAAATAAATCTAATTAATAAACTAAATGAACCATATAATAATGAACCATATATTACTGATCTAATTATTGATCTAAAGCCCACACTGTCACCGTATGGAAATTTAAACTGATGACATCAAATGACTATACAGCTTAATAAAATTATGCTGCATTATTTTCCTGTTTAACACTGTAAAGCTGCTTTGGAACAATCTACATTGTTAAAAGCGCTATATAAATAAAGTTGACTTGACTTGACTTGACTTTTATGTGGTAAAAGCAAACCTGTTAGAAGGGGCCCATGTGGAGCTTTCAAAACCCAGAGTTTGGAGCTCAAAGATGGCTTGACTCCCGAGATACAATCGGTTATACATAAGGTACTTTTGGACAAATTGGTCTATATCTCGGGAAGGGCGGGTCCTAGCGGATTGTCGTTGGGGGCCTTGAGGGGGCTAGAGGTGGGACATTGGGCCAAATAGGCCAAAAGGGGACAAATGCTCACTCTGTGGCTGAAAGTGGATGAATTCTCTGAAACTTTTTTCAGATTTTTCATCACATACACGTAACTTATTCGACAGGGTCCCTGTACGCCCTGCACAATGCATTGATGGGTCATATTTCATATTTACAGTGGTTTTATGTGGTGAAAAACCTACTGTACACCACACAGGGGACGCAATACAACACAGTGATGTACATTACAGTTATTAATTATGCATAATTAGCATAAAATTGAACTGTACACGGACTGCATACAGAGGCCCTGTCGAATAGACCACAAGTGGGATGTTGTTTTGGACTTTTTTTTAGTGGATGAATCCTCGGAAACTTTTTTTCAGAATTTTAGGAAACATCCTCCCATATGGTAATGTACACCATCATAGTGGGACAAAATAGACAGAAAGGGGATAAAATGCACACTGTGTGGACGTCCCCGCTCACCCCATGACTTGGGCCAATGGCTGGGGGCTGGAGGTGGGACATGGGGCCAAATAGGCCGAAAGGGGACAAATGCACACTGTGTGGACGACCCCGCCCACTCCACGACTTGGGCCAATGGCTGGGGGCTGGAGGTGGGACATGGGGCCAAATAGACCGAAAGGGGACAAATACGCAATATATAACAATATATGGTGATGAGTAAGTTATATTTAGCAGTAAAACAAAGAAAATATATCAAATAGAGATTCAAAAGCAAAGCTACAAACACTGACTGCAGCTGCAGGCAACGGAGACAGACAGACAGGAGTAATCGATCAGGAGCAATCGATCAGGCCACAGGTAGTTCCTGAGGTTCACTTCCGGGGGCGAAGCGTACCAATATCGGGTTCTTCAGTTCGGCCTGGCTCTTTCCCCTCGCACGGTCACCAAGTGCATGTATGCAGCTATGGCTCCAACTGAGTCTCCGGGGCATCCGTGTACTGAACTACATCGACGACTGGCTCATATTGACCCAGTCGCGAGTAGCGGCAGTTCGGCATCTAGATGTCGTCCTTGGCCATATTCAGTGCTTGCGGTTGAGACTCAACATGGAAAGAGCATGTTGACGCCTTTTCAGAGAACCACGTTCCTGGGAGTTGTATGGGATTCGACTATGTTGCAGGCACAGCTGTCTCCTGCACGTGTCGAGTACATACGGGCGATGGTCTCTATAATGGTGCGTTCACACCGGACGCGATTCGCGCGAGTGATTTACATGTTAAGTCAATGCAGAGACGCGAAATGGCATTCTGTGGCGAGATTCGCGCGATTCGCGCAATTGAGGCGGCGCGAATGACGCGAATTGCGCGTTTTGAACGCGCGAATCGCGCAAATCGCTCAAGTTAAAAAATCTGAACTTTGGCGGATATTTTGCGCCGCGTTAACCAATCACGAGCTTGCTCTAGTAGTGACGCATTTACAAGCGGAGGCAGAAATCCGGACAACAATGGAGGACAAGATAATCGTGGCTGCATGTGGATTCCCGGAGCTGTATGATACATCATCCTATCACTACAGGAACAGGAATAAAAGGAATAAAGGAATAAAAAGGATCTTGCTTGGAAGAAAGTGAGTTATTGTGAGCCATTGTGAGCCAAGTGAGCCATTTCACAACGAGACTGGAGCAGAAAAAAAGAGCCAGAGCCAGCGGCAAATGTGAGAAGGACTAGCCGAGGAAAGGCGGGTCTCGCCGGGTAAACGAGTGCGGAATGCCACTGATCGCCTGGATCTCACAACTCCGAAAACGCCAGATAAAATGCTCAAATAGGCTCTTTTTATAAATTAACCACAGATTTGAGCTTTAAACAACTATATTATCGCCTGAAAAAGTCTTTAAACGACGTTTTGTCACACATTAATAGTAGTATTTTTTACAAAAAAGACGTCAAGTGACCGAGACGAGCTGGCTCATATAAGCTCATATAGAAGCCCCTCCCATGACGCGAATTCGCGTCTGTTGTGTAGTTGTCACACGCGTGAGTTGAGAGTTGTCTACCCACATTAACAACAATCAGCAGATTTAAATGTGCAGGAGTCCTTCACGCTGGATATAAGACAAGGCAGGGATTGCATTACGGTATTATTTATTTCCCCGACATGTCTCCATTCAAATGAATGGAAGGGGGATTGACGGCACCATCTTCAGTGTACATACATTGGAAACGTCTCGTTCACGCATCAAAATACAGTTTTTCTGAATTGCTAAAACACTAAACCCATTCTCTGAACCAAATTCTCAATAGCCTAAACCAATTTGACAAATAAATCAGTCTTTCTGTAAAAAGTTTGCAAATCACTTTTTGCCAAACTCTAAACACATTCTCACTCACTAAACACATTTTGCACTGTGGTACATTTGTGTCGCAACTAAAACAGTTGTCATCATTTACACACAACGACTCAAAATTGTTCACACACCGTTTCTAATGATGTGATTCCATTCAGCCATTTTCTCACAACATTAAACACAAATCCAAATTTTCAAGCTAAACTCACAAAACCTCTTCTGGCAAAGTCAAAGAATTGCTTCAAAACCATTTCACCTGTTCTCAATTTCTATCTCTACACAGGATTAACGATCTATTGTGTTTTAAATTCATTGAAAACTCTATTAAAACCTATAACAAAGAAAAAAATATATAAAATTTAAGCAACAGCAAGCAACAATTTGATTAACGGATTATTCATTCGGTTATTATATATTAATTTGAAAGTAAATCAGTGGTCTACACCTAAGTTGTAATGAGATCTACGCCCTTGTCATTAGACTTATAAAGTCCCTAAATGCTTATTCTATTCTCTGGAACATACTCTGAGTTGGCATACTCGTTTTTGGAACCAGCATACCTCGAGTAAGCAAGGTTTGGGTTAATCAACCGAGAGTTCAAGGTATATGTGACGGAAAGTTAACCTTGCTGTCTGGAAAACCCCCCAGCCTCCTCTGAAACAAACGTATTGTAGTTAAAAACATCCACATGATGTTTACAACAATCATTCTATAATCCCACCCACTTTAAAGCAGCGCTAACAGCAGTGGAAAACCAAAACGAGCCAAAGCGAGCCGAGCCGAGCCGAACCAAGAGTTACCATGCAGTGGAAAAGCGCCATTAGAGCACAAGGCCAAACTGAGTCGATTGATGCTTATGTGATGGACTTAAAGAATAAAGCAAAGGATTGTGGATTTGGTGGATTTGACTTAGGCTATTTAAGAGCCAAGACTGAGCTCCCGGCCGTTCCAGCGGTACAGCGGATGTGGCAAAGGGACGTTACATCTCCGTTCCCTCCTCAGGAACGTTCCCTTTCGTTCAGTCACACCGACGTAACGTCAGTGACTAACGAAAGGGGGTCCCAATCCAAAAAACGCCACTCGGCTGTCTTCCAGTGCCCTGCGTAAGTGCGAGTGCCCTGTCGTAAGACTAGTTCAGATGAAGGACTCCCACTTATCACAGGAATACCAAGGTACACTGGGAAGCATATTCCAGGTGGAGATATGAACTCTGGGGTACCAGCCGTGGGTGGATTTTTAACCCCAGGGTGGCAAGGGACTTGCCAAGGGAAAGACACCTGCTCAAGGAGGCTTACGGTGGAAATACATGTGTGGGGGTCGCCGGAGGGGAACTATGCACACGGGGCACCTGGCCTGACATGAGGGTCTGGGCTCGAGAGGGCAGACTTACTGGTGTTGGCGTCGACAGTGCTGCAGGAGCTCAGGGCTTCCAGGAAGCACACCTGAGGAGAAAATCACACGTATCCAGTCCGTGGAGTGGAATGGAGAGCAAGCGAAGACCCCCACGCCTGGTCCTTTACCGGCCGCTAGTAGAGGGGAGTACATAGTCGGACACAGGCTCCACTTGGAGATTTTATAGAATCTGGCGAATGTGTTCGGTGTCGCCCAGCCTGCAGCTCTGCAGATGTCTATTAGCGAGGTGCCATGCGCTAGAGCCCAAGAGGAGGCCACACTCCGAGTGGAGTGTGCCCTGACCCCAAGGGGGCATGGACGGCCCTGCTGCTGGTAAGCCAAAACAATGGTGTCCACTATCCAGTGAGACACCCTCTGCTTTGAGAGAGCTCTTCCCTTCCGCTCTCCACCATAACAGACAAAGAGCTAGTCTGAGGTCCTGAAACACTGCGTCCTGTCTACGTAAGCGTGGAGAGTGCGTACTGGACAGAGCAGTGCCAAGGCTGGGTCTGCCCCCTCCAAGGGCAGCGCTTGCTGTTTCAACATCTGGTCCCTGAACGGAGTGGTGGGAACCTTGGGCACATATCCGGACAAGAACTTAAGATCGACTGACCGCAAAGGCTCAAAGGGTGGCCTCTGCAGAGCATCTAAGACTACTGCGAGGTCCCAAGAGAGTACGAGAGGAGAGCGAAGAGGATTCAGTCTCCACGCTCCACTCAGGAACCTGATGACCAGGTCGTGCTGACTTGTCCTCCCTGATCTTGCACAGAACTCGTTCGAGAAGTCTCACTAGGGGGAACGCATATTTGCGCTGGCCCCGCGGCCAGCTATGCGCCAGTGCAACCGTGCCGAGCGTGTCCTCGGTTAGGGAATAGAACAGGCTGCAATGGGAAGAGTCGTGGGAGGCAAACAGATCTACCTGTGCGTCGCCGAACTGTTCCCAAATCAGCTGGACTGACTGGGGATGGAGTCTCCATTCTCCATGAAGTGGCTGAGACCGTGAGAGCTCGTCGGCTGCACGGTTCAGTTCTCCCGGGATATGGACAGCACGAAGGGACCTCAGATGCTTCTGAATCCATAGAACGAGATGGCGGACGAGTTGAGACATATGGCGGGAAAGTAGACCGCCCTGGTGCGTGATGTACACTACTGTGGCCGTGTTGTCTGACCGGACTAGTACATGTTGACCCTTCAGCAACGCTCGGAAGAGGTGCAGGGCGAACCGTACTGCCAGCAACTCGAGGCAATTGACATGCAGAAGGCGCTGGGGTCCTGTCATATGTTGTCGATACGACAACATGCCTGGAAACTCGTTCTAAGGGCACAGCTCGAAGGCAGGCTCGAGTTACTAGGACCCGGAGCGTGCCAGACCGCCATGCCCATCTCGAGAATCGCGTAGCCGAGCCTGACGTCTTCGCGACCCAGCGGGACAGTCCTGGAAGCTGTAGCCAGGCTCCCAGGAACTGCATCAGCGGGATCATTCGGACCACAGACGTACCCAGGGTGAGGCAGCGAGGCAGCATGACTGGCCCGGACATGGGAGGCGTAGCGTCCCGGTGTGGGGGCACAGTCAGCAGCTGGGTGCTGAAAGAGGAGACAGGGAAGGACACACATTCCACTGGGGTCTGCTCTGAGAGGAGACTGGCGACAGAGAGGGACGAGAGTGGCGTGGCCCGGGGGCGGGGCACACTGCCGTCACTGGTCTCTGCCTTCCTACGGCGTCCTCCGCGACCCGGCCCGGGTGAAGGCTGCTGCTGGGGCCGGGCAGGAGCCTTAGGAGGGCGCCCTCGGTGGCGAGCAGGCTGAGGCGACTGTGCCGGTGGCTGGGTGGAGGCAGCCGGGGCAGTATGTGTTTTATAGCCTCAGTCTGTTTCTGGGCGGTTGAAAACTGTTGAGCGAAGTTTTGAGCCCAGGCTCAGCTCCACCCTTGTGCATGTCCCTGAGCAACCGGGCCTGGTAGACCTGCAGAATTGCCATGGCATGCAACGAGGCGACAGCCTGCCCCACAGCTCTGTAGGATTTCGCCACCAATGTTGATGTGAATCTACAGGCTTTGAAGGGGTGCTGAGGGTCACTCCGCCAGGTCGAAGAGCTCTGCGGACACAGTTGTATCGCAACAGAACATTCGACACATTGGCCGTGGCCCCATCGAGGGTAGACAAGGCGGAGGAGGCCGCCGAACGGTCACGGGCAGACAAAGGGGACTTCCAGGACTGCACAACCTCCTCATGCAGCTCGGGGAATAAAGGTATTGGGGGTGGGGACTGACGGGTGTCAGCGCGCGGTGCTCCCAAAAACCAATCGTCCAACCGCGAGCGCTCAGGACAGGGTGGAGAGTTCCACTCTAGCCCGAGGCTCGCGGCTGCCCGAGACAACATGGCTGTCAGTTCCGGGTCCAACTCGGGCAATGCTGGCACACCCGAAGGCGGCAGCACAGCCGAGTCATCATCCTCGGAGGACTCGAGCCCACCTTGTGACGTGGTGAGCATATGCGGGGGAGTGGAGCCGGGCCCGCGATTTCAGCCTGTACGTCTCCTTTCTGTCAGGACGCAGCTGCTGACTGTGCCCCCACACCGGGACGCTACGCCTCCCACGTCCGGGCCAGTCACGCTGCCTCGTCGGGGCTTTGTTCCACACCGTCACCCACAGATCACCCTGGCCACCAGCCAAAGTACCGCCTCTCGCGGAGACGGTAGATTGGGGTGTGGCAGACACCCGCAGTGGGAACATTACGCATCCACAAACGCTTCCTGGGCATGCTGAAAGCCCAAACATACCAGGCAGTGCTTGTGCCCATCAGAAGTCAACAACGACCGACCGCACCCAGAAGTGCACAGGCAAGACATCCTGAAAAGGACGTGCAACGTGCAAGATCTTTTTGTGAGAGGAAGCCTCGCAGTGAGGCCGAAGCGCCCAGGGAAGCACACACCAGCTGTCTAGCAGACCACTGCACAGATCAGCAAATCAGCAGGAAGTATGTGTTCGCTGGAACGCGCCGTTACACCAATGCCACTGGAAAGCTGCTCGTCTCGAAGGCTGACAAAGACTCAGTATCAGGCTTGAAGGAATGAAGAGTAGTTCTGGGCTCCAAAGCAGAAACATAATGCGATGTTGCCAGCGTACTTCCTTATATACCCACGCGGTGGGGCAGAGTTACGCATGCAAATTCCCATGCCTATGGCATTGGCACTGCCATTGGGCGTTTGTTTAACTCTCGAAGATGATTGGCTTCTAAGCGAAACCCCCATTCGTCAGTCACTGACGTTACGTCCGAGTGACTGAACGAAAGGGAACGAGGGTTACATAACCGAGCCATTTTCTTCCCACAGATTCCCATTGGCTGCTCCTGTCACATCCTAAAACATGTACTAAATGAGTATTTTATGACTGTAAACGGACTTGCCAATGAATAAAAAATATTGTATATGAACTGTTCCTGTGCTTTATATATATATATATGTCTTTATGCAGCTAACGACCTCAAACAGGTGCATCTAATTTAGGATAATAAATGGAGTGGAGGTGGACATTTTAAAGGCAGACTAACAGGTCTTTGAGGGTCAGAATTCTAGCTGATAGACAGGTGTTCAAATACTTTTGCAGCTCTATCATACAAATAAATAGTTAAAAAATCATACATTGTATATGTCAATATATATATATATATATGTCAATGTCAATATCAAATTGACTGACCTAGGTTAATGTATAAAACCCAATATGTTCTGCGTGTGTTCTGTCCAATATTTTAACCAGCGCTGGGTTGCCAAATAACCCATAAATTGACTTTTTTAACCCAGCTTTTTTTAGAGTGTGCAGTATACCAATGTGACTTAATATTTCTATTTAAGTGTGAATAATAACGTTTAAATTTGTATTTTTTTCCATTTCAAGTATGCAACCAATACACGTAAGTGTACTTTTTCACAAAGGGTAAAACTTTTTTTTTCTTTTCTTTAAGTTACAAAAAGAAATACACCAAAGTTCCCCGCTGATCCAGCAGTGAATTCGATTATTGCATTTGTTATTGACAGAAAAGTTCTTATAGCATTTTCAAACATGGCAGATATAGTTGAACAGATAAAAATGAATGAATGACTATATGGCCTGGCATAATTCACTGATAAAGCTATAGAACATATCTATAAGATGGCAAGGATCAAAGAAAAAAAAATGCTTTTGTTATGACAAAAAATAGGAAAAAAAGTTGTCATGATTTCTTTATTATGAGAGAGAAAAAGAAAAACAAATGTAGCAACAATCAGAAGTGCAGTCAGAGATGTTCACAATCTCAAAACAACTCCTTAACAGCATTCATTAAACATATTTCACATCCATAACAGCAATTCTTTATCAGCTGACCTCTATCAGAAAACCCTCCCTCATACCAAAAGAAATTAATCTACTTATGAATCTAAGTCACACAGCAACAGCAAAACATGCGTATACAAGATAATCAGCGCAAAAACAATATAGATGTAAGAACGCAATATAACTAATCTAAAATAGTTTATGATCTAAACAATATATGTAATAATGAATATGAATAAATGAATCAAAAGATGATTAAATGAATACCACAGTATGGATATATGAATATGCAAGTTTATATGAAAAAAGAAAAGAATAAAAAGGAACACAATAATAAATGGGTTATTGCATAAGCTTATGTGTGCCATTAGAATGCATAGCCAGATAAACTATTCTTCTTTCCCTCAGATAAGACACATTCGTGCACAGATGGCTTTACAAAGTAATATCCCTCACTTCCCAACGACAGAGTCAAATACAAGAAACGTTAATCAAACATAATTTCTAAAGATTGCCTCAAAAGGCAGAATGCTCTGTTTTACAATACTTGATATTTTAAGTAGAGCTGTTCTTCTGTCTTTCTATGTCAAGCACACATTGGCCGTAATCACTTAAGTATTTTCTCAAATTGCAACACTGTTGGGGATTTTGTTTGGGGACAAATAACAATACTTAATTGTCAATCCCTCATTCCGGCTCTTGATGTTGTTGACCACCTCATGTAGTTTCATTTGGAAAGTCTTGATGGCTTCTTTCACTGGTTGCTCTGTGAAACACATCTCTGGATACGTGCCTAAGAACAGCTGGGAAAAAAGTCATTTCTTCAGAGAGAATAACAACATCTTTCTTTCTGTTTACAAGGTAAACTGACCCTTCTCTAAGCTCCGCCCCCTTGGTTACGTACAGTCATTACGTTAGACAAGCTTATGAAACATCCCAAAGAATTGGGGAATTAAGTGTTGATATGACATCTACAGCCAATTTTAATTACATTTGTAAGGTGATGTAGATGGAAATTTATTACAGTAAGCTTATAACATTAGTGTGAGTTAAAGGGTTAGTATAACTTTATGAAGCGATGACAATAGTTTTTGAGCGAAAAAAAAAATCTAAATAACGACTTTATTCAACAAGTTCTTGTCTTCCTTGTCTGTCTCTGCCGTGGACTCACGAAGCACCGTCACGACGCATGCGCGAGAATATGACGCAGAACCGGCGTTCGGACACGTGACCCAGAAGCGAGGAGGAGATTTGTTTACAACAAGCAGAGGAAGACGCGCCGTATCTAAGCTGTTGAATTCTACATTGATCGTGCTTTAGGTCTCGGCGTAGAGCTCAAATGGGACTAAAGTGTGCATTTCATGGATTCCCGAACGCCGGCGCTACGTCATATTCTCGCGCATGCGTCGTGCTGCTTCGTGAGTCCACGGCAGAGACAGACAAGGAAGACAAGAACTTGTTGAATAAAGTCGTTATTTAGATGGGTTTTTTTTCGCTCAAAAACTATTGTCATCACTTCATAAAGTTATTGTAGAGCCATTGTAGTGAGATGGACTTTGTAACGACGTTTTTAGTGCTTTTATGGGTCTTGTGAGTGTAAATGTACTGAACGTCAATGGAGGCCTTTCTCAGCCTCAGCTTTCAACAAAAATATCTTCATTTGTGTTCCGAAGATGAACAGATGTCTCACGGGTGTCCAACGCCATGAGGGTGAGGAATTAATGACAGAATTTTCATTTTTGGGTGAACTAACCCTTTAACTGAACTCTTCCTAATTTTAAAATATGGATATTGTAATAATATTTGAGCCTACATAGATTTCAAAAAACTATCTTTGGTCTATTTTTCTAACTCAGACCTTGATGCTCTTTATTACGGAAGCTTGTTTCTGCCACAAAATAAAAAAATAAAAGGTAATTGTTTCTCACAATTCAAAGTCACAATTATCTTCTAACTAACTTTAGTTAACTTTACTTAACGTCTTCACTTAATTGTAAAAATCTATGAACATACTATGCCTTGTTTAAAACCCAAGTTAAGATTAATTGATTGGTTTAAGCTGTCAAGGGAAAAATGGTGGGGCAATTTTCACGGTTTACTCATTTCCTCCACGTCTGCAGTTATCTTTAGTTGCATTCATTTCCCAAAACCATCTTGAATGTTGAATTGTAAAACAAAATGATGGTGATCAGTGTTTTGGTTGGGCACTTTGAACTATATTTATATTATTGTAATTGTCTTCCTATTGATGCAGCGACGCAACAACAACAAAGTAATAAATAGTTTGCTTTTAAAAGGTGACCTAACTTCTGACTAAAGCATCAGTTTAGTTTTCTGGTAACACTTTACAATAAGGTTCATTAGTTAACATTAGCTAACTACATTAGTTAACATGCACTAATAATGAACGGCACTTATAAAGCATTTATTTATCTTTGTTCATGTTCATTTCAACATTTACTAATACGTTATTAAAATCTTGTTAACATTAGTTAATGCAGTGTGAACTGACATGAACAAACATGAACAGCTGGACTTTTATGAACTAACGTTAACAAAGATCAACTAATGCTGAACCGAGGTGTTGTTCATGGTTAGTTCATGTTAACTAATGCATTAACTAATGTTAACTAATACAACCTTATTGTAAAGTGTTACCAGTTTTCTTTTTAAAATTGTATTGCTAACACTTATGTTATAAATATCCTGTGTACATTTTAATTAGGTTGATATAATTCCTTTATATCTGTGACAATATCTTACAATTGACTGTGCTTTAGTCACACACAGACTTCAACATTCAGCATCAAAACACTGGTTACCACAATGGTAGCTATACGAAGTCAAGAGCAAATCTAAAGTAAATGATCAAGTACGCTTGTGTAAGTAAACTATACTAACTAAGCATTTGTCAGTAAAACATACTATTCCCATTTCACTTCTTCTTACTTTTTTTAAGGCAATTGGTTTGCATGCTTTTTAAAGTTAGTCTTACTAATTCGATTTTTCAGTGTAGACTGTTAACATGTTCTCTACTATTTCAAGAGGAAAGTATATCCAAATCAGACGTCAAACCTCCTTCTTCTGGAACCGACTGAGGTCCCAAACTGTTCCTAGAACCTTGCTGGAACATCCAAGGTCAGGAAGACTCTCCATAATGTACTTCATGTCCACTTGGCCCTTCTCTTCGGGAGGTGGCTTGCGCATGGTGGAAGGACTGTTGGGGATGCAGGCATACCAGTCAAACTGGGGAAAAAAGGAAACACACAGATATTAGATTATAGATAATATCCAGAATTTTGCCTAGCAACTCTTTAACACTCATATTAGATGATCACCTGTCCAAAGTTGACCGCAGCATGTTGTGCTGAAGCTGTGGATATCACAACAGTCAGGTACTCGGATAAATCCTCTCGAGTCTTCAGAGACTTTGGAAACTCTGTAAAACAGTGGTAGTATGCATTTACCTTGTGCACACATTTAAAAGTGACTCGATACGCACTGAGATGCATATTTATTATACAAGAATAAAAACAATCATGCATTTTGGTCGATCGGATCACAAGTAGACGAAGGAGACACGTTCCCATCTTCACCTGGTGTTTTAATCTGTCTCTTTTGTCCACATTTAACCGCTTCTGTCCTGATTTCTTCGAGGGTCTGGGCAGGTAAATGTATGAGATTTTTCCGATCTTTCGATCTAATGGACAAAATAAGCTTGCTTAATTTACATATGAACGCAACGACGGGAAAACTCAGCAGCAGCTTTAAGTTCTGCTGTGATAGCCGCAGGAACACAGCGAATGCTGTGAGTGTGTGCAGAATATGTGAAGAACATCAAGAGTGTTGAATAAATTGGCTGTGGACCTACAATCAATTGAAAGCCAATATGCAAATGCATCCCATTGGTTTCCAGCGATTAAGATCTTTATTCGTTGAATATCTGCGTATGCTGTCTGTGAACATATTTCACAGAACTGATTCCACAGGTATAGCTACATTCGATTTCATCAGGTAATACATTTTACAACAAACAGATTATAACGTTATATACACAAAACCCCTACTACATAGTATGACACTAGCAGTTTTTTGATACCCTAATGTATACATTAAATAAGTTACCAATGTTCACAGAGTATGAAATGAACATACTCTGTATGTGTCGTTTGTAGGAATCGTGCAGTGGTGGCGAAATATTCATCTTGAAAAGGAATGCCTTTGCTTAGACATCAGTTTACACAGCTGCAGAAATATATATATATATATATATCTTGTAGAACAAAGGAAGAAGATACGTCAATGTGCATGCAATGATATTGGGGCTAAAGATGAAATGCCAGAAATACTGCTTGTCCCTTCCGTGTTTATTGCAAAAATCTAATTATGATTAATATTATCATTTAAATCAATTAAATTTTATCTGAAAAATAACATGTTGCCTTTCAGTCATTCACGTCAGAAAGCATCGGCGAATTGGGATCGGATACGTGCTCTATTTTGCTCCAGTAGTGTTCCCCACTTGGTGAACCCTGTTGAGTTCCTCCACCACCACCTGTCGGCTGAGCGTCCGACGCCCGGCCTAACACTCATAAGTACGCGCACTGGTTGATCCCTGCGCTAGGCTAGGTGCCCATATGCTGTTATCCCATCCAATTATCCAGTAGTCTCACTGAATGGGAATGAGTCGTTTTTTCATTGGTTATTTTTTTACCCTTACTCAAGTAACCTTTAAGATTATTACATGTACTTTTTAATTGAGTAGAGTTTTTGGATACTCTACCCACCTCTAAGTGCGTGTTAGAAATCAGGAAAGATGAGAGAACATTGTGCTTGGTACGTTTTTCGTCTTCAAACCAAACTTGGCTCTCCAGCCGACAAAGTTTAAATCCCGTCTGACTAGCGCTCTTCCCATAATGTTTATGAGTTCTGTCAGTTAGCGGAGAGTAGACGTCTTTTAGAGGCTGTTTGAGTGAAATTGACCACATGGGCATTTACACTACGAAAGCAATTCGGTCAAATACATTCGACTACCTCTGGAAGTGGTCAAAAGCATTTACATTTGTATTTAGTATCGTCCACTTGTGATCGGATCGACCAAAATGCATCTTAATACCACAGGTGTACACAGGGCCTTTGATAAGTTAAACATGTACTCACTGTCAGAATTATTCATGCCAATGGAAACATCCGTAACAAATTCCTGAATCTCTGTATCGTTTTGAACGGCCTCATCGCTGTCATAGTAGATCTCGACCACAGCAGAAACAAAACTACAGGAAGAACAAGATGACAGATTAACAAAATGTTGAAATTTTCATTGGAGTGTATGTGGACTACTTTACACTTTTGCACTAGTAGTACATGATCTACTGTTGCTGCCCTACTACATACCAGTTTATTGTCTTCCAGATATTCATGCCATCCTCTTTATAATAGTACTTGGGCTCATCTTCCATTCCTCGAGCTTTTATGGCCTCAGGGAAGCACAGGGACTCGTAGGTTAAAGTCTTCATGGCCCTTTGCATCACTGTCTCCATCCCATATCTATTGAGGCTGCTAATCTTTGGATACCAAGAATTCAGTTAATCTTTTGCCTAAATATTTTCAGCACGTATTTAGCCTACTCAAGGGACCATATAGGGGATTATGGGTGAAGTTTTATTCTGGTGGGACATTTAGGAACTACTGTCAGTTTAAGCAAACACAAGCTAACTAAATACAATGCAACCTATGAAATAGAATTAAGAGCATTCAGCAAAAAGACATTGTTTTTTTTGTTGTTGCATTTTTAAACAAAAATAGAAATGATGGCTTGCCAGAAAAGACGAATTAATCAAATGTGAATAGAATTGCTTTGGATTATAACAAGATGCTGTTTATGTGTGGATATATTAAATTAGGTGTAAAGCTACCTGGCTGAAGACCCCGCCTTCATTGACAAGATTTTCACGGGCCGCTGCATTGATTGCAATTGTGAAGCGAATATGAGGTTTCAGTAACTGCAAGAAGCAGATGATACATATAAACATGTGCATTAAATCATACAAATTGATTTAAAAAAGCATAACCTAAAACAGCAAAAGTGGTTTCCATGTCATTCCCTGGAGTTTTTTGGTTAACATTAAACCATGGTTTAACAAAAGGGAAGGATATCAGAACCAGCAGTCCTTCATCAATAAATTGACACATGAAACCACAATCTTCAGTTTAGCATTGAATCTAAATATCAAGACGGGTACCTTGTATACAGGATGGACTGCAGAGAGCTGTCTGTACATGGCCATTTCAAAAACCTCTGATATCAGATGTGTCTTGAGAAGGTGTGTGACCAGCTGGTGTACAATGAAGTCGGCAGATTTCACCCACATCTTGGCAAGCATCCAATCATATTCATTATCATTTGGGACAAAGATTGGGCTCGTTTCCCCTGGGTTTTGACTGAGCTGATTCAGATATAATAAAGCCAAGCAGGACGTTTTTACTTCAGAGAAGCTTCATTTTTATTTTCATTTGATACTGATTCTATATGCGACAGATACCTGAATGGCAATCGGCATAATTTGGGCCAATCTGTCCTTGTACAGCAGGCAGATGGGTGCAGCCAAACAGCGCTGGTTTCTGGATGTTGGCACTCCGTCCAGTATTTTATAATCTGCTATGTAGATGTGTCCTGCCTGTAAACACGTGTACACAGGTGTATAGTTTAGAACAAACAGTTTGTAGGTTAAAATAACATTGATTTGAGTCATTTATACAAACTAAATGATGTGAAGCAAGTCTTGGATTTGACCAACTCAAGTGATGAATGTCTTAATGTTTCTGACCTCTAATTCCTCTTGTAGTGTGACACCTGTCTTCAGAAAGCCCTTCACCATCTCATGTGTGACTGGAAAATTCTTTGGAAGATTCACACATTTCGTGATCATGACAGGATTGCAGCCATTCAGAAACTGATAGCCAAACATGTAATCCTTACTCCAGTCTTGAATCACGGACCCTGTCCAGATTTCAAAGGGGAAAATTGATATATCGTTTTTTGTTTAAATTGAGAAACAAACAAATAAACAAATAAAAATCAAACATTCTTGACAAAGGGAGAAATAATCCAACCTAGATTGTTCTCGATTTTAAAATCTTCCAATATCTTTTCAAAACCTTTCAAAATCTTTTCAAAATCTGCCAGGTCTTTCAAGGGATGTATGCCTTCTTCTATGGTTAGAATAAAGGCATCCACAAACCTGAAACAGAATGCATAGAGTATAATTATAGACATGACCACTATTTGCATGGGACTGTGTTTGTTCTGAATTTCATTCTGGAAAACTGAGGACAATTCAGTATCAAATCAACAAGGACTGTGGCCATGACACATTCCCCCAAACTTACGCTTTCATGGAATTCCATATAAACTCTGAAGATTTTTCTGCATCAAACTGAACTTCTGGAGGAACTTCGCCCTCTAAGCACTTCGGGTAGTCTTTGAGCCCATCACTCCATCTTCAACAAGAAAAATGACAACATTTACTTGGACATCATGTTCACTGTTATGTTAAGTTAGTATCACTTTCATGGACTTTTAGTTTGTTTATCGTTAGTTTCCCGCCACTAATCTGTTTCTATGGACACTGATTCTATCCTCACACCTGTTAGTCTTTTAGTTCATTATTTTGTGTATTTATGCTCTCTGTTTTCAGTTTCTCATCGTCCGGTATTGTTTGTGCACAGTTCGTTTATGTTACTTAATTGTTTGAATTACCTGAATTAATTATTTGCTATTGGCACGTGCTATTGTATACAATAGCAATAATAATGTATATAACACATTTCTAAGACAGCTCGCTCAGGCCGGTTTGCGCTCCACAACATCAGGAAGATTAGACCGTTCCTAACAGAGCACGCAACACAGCTTCTGGTCCAGGCCCTGGTTATTTCTAGACTTGACTACTGCAATGCGCTTCTGGTTGGACTCCCCTCTTGTGCGATCCAAACACTTCGAATGATCCAGAATGCAGCAGCACGTCTTGTCTTCAACGAGCCCAAAAGGACCCACACCTCTCTTCATCTCCTGCACTGGCTACCACTCGCTGCTCGCATCAAGTTTAAGGCGCTGGCGCTTGCATACAGAGCCACCACGCGCTCCGCTCCTGCTTACTTTGACTCGCTCCTACAAGTCTACACCCCCATCAGAAGCCTTCGCTCAGCTAATGGACGAATCTCTTCCATGAGCACTTAACCTAATACAAAAAACCCTTTTCCTCTCTCTTCCCCTTTTCCCTTCCTACTCTAGCCTGTGCTACACTGAGCAATGTACACAGACTTCGTATTTCAGGCACTTGTTGCGTTTTCTCGACTCTTTATGACGGATCGCTTCCTGTACTCCTCAGTTGTAAGTCGCATTGGATAAAAGCGTCTGCTAAATGCATAAATGCAAATATAATGTAAATGTTTATTTGTACCGCTATGCAAGGAGCACCGCAGGATTAAGCGCCTATTAGATTTTATGGCCTATTTTGATTCCTTTGTGTTAACTCATGTTTGTTGAGTTGTGCAGTACTGGGCCACCGTAAATAACCCAAATAATGACTTGAGTAAAAGTAAGAACGTATCCAATGAAAAAATGACTCAAGTAGTGATTTACTCGTTACTTTAGAATCTGAGTCAAATTATTCAGTGGAGATTATTGCTATAAACATTTAATGTAGAGTGGAAGAATCCAACGTCCAGCCTTGAGTTTTGATTTGAACCTTTTCTTTCTGAATGTTAAGAATGTTAAAAACAAAAATGGCCCAATTAATATAATATAATTTATATATAATTCCACATTATAACCAGAAACATCTGAAAACTTTTTTATTAGACATTTGCACTATTTTAAAAATATTTTAAGTTTCATATGAAACGTCTCGGTTATGTATGTAACCCTCGTTCCCTGAAGGAGAGAACGGAGACGTACATCAGAACTGACCGACGAATTGGGGATCTGTTTTCCGAGACCAATCTACTTTGAGTGTTTAAAACCGAGCCAATGAAGATTAGGGAAGTTTACAAGTGCGTGTCTAAAACTGGAGTGGAACACAGCATTGAAGTAGATTGGTTTCTGAAAACAGCTCCCAATTCATCGTCAGTTCCAACGTACGTGGAACCGTTCCCTTACCGACTTAAAGGGAACTTAAAATATATTTAAAATAGTGCAAAGGTCTAATAAAAAATATATAGAAAAGATGTTTCTGGTTATAATGTGAAATTATAATCATTGTTATAATATAATACACACACACACACACACACATTTACATTTGTTGCTATTGACCTGTGTATAATGTATATGTGACAATATATTTATAATATTAGCGTGTCAAGCACACTGAACTATATCTAGCAAGTAATAAAGAAAAAATGTCAAACCTGAATATTTTCTGTCTAGATTCCAGTTCCTCTCGTCTTTGCTCTTTAAGCCATTCAATGTCATTCTGAGGCAATTTAGCTAAATGAACACACAAAGAAATACATAGCACACATTTTACACATAGAAAGGACAGCATTTGAGACATGATTCAATAACAGCTGAACAACTGAATTTTAACTTTTCAAAATAATAATAAAACTAAATAATAATAATGCTTCTTTTAAAACTGGATGAAGAACAAAGTGAGTCTGCACATACCAGTGCCTTCTCTGATAATCACTTCCTTGTCGTCTTCTATCCAGAGATGACAGGGGAACTCAAAGCATTTTCCAGAGGGTGCTTCCACTTTGATATGCTCACAAAACCACTGAAAATTGACTAAGTGTTTCTCCTTTTCAAGTTTCACCTCGACAATGTCTCCAAAGTCATCGTTCACAGAGATGTCGAAGGAGATCTCCTTTAATGACAACTTTTATTAGATGGGGAAACAAACCAACAAACAAACAAACAAAAACATCTCTCCACAGGCTTTGGTGAAGAGGGATTAATCCTAATTGTGCCATCCTGCTTATGCGCATCTGGTTAATAAGAAAGCAGTGAATATATATGCACTGTTCACCATGATGGGTTTGAATTGCTTGAAATATGATTGGAATCACTTCAAAAAAGGAAAATACAGTTCAGTCATATAGACTACACAAAATGATAATGAGAACATCATAATTGTGTGTTTGGCATATGGATTTAATGGTGAGGCTTTTGTTTTTGTAATCAGGCTTTAAAAAATTATATAAAAATTTAGATTTAGATTTATCTGCCAATATATCGGTTATCGTCTTTCACACATAAAGAATTATCGGTTATCGGTATCAGCTAAAATGTTCATATCATTGCTTCCCTATATATATATATATTCTAATAATGGAAACGTGCAATACAAATAATCGAGTCCTTAAAGTTCTTACCGTTTTTAAAGCACTAAAAAAGGACTTGTTCACCAGGGTTCTGTCACTTCTCTGATTCTTCGAGTCTATCAGCGTCAGGTAAATGCTGTTCGTTGTCTCAGCAATTATTTCATGGATAACAGTCGATACACACACCTTGTAGGTCGACATTGTGCCTGCATGAAAGATGTACAATCTCTGAATGCTCACTTTATTCTCAAGCAACTTTATATGAAGTTCACTTCCGGCTCAACTCTCCACCTCCTTTGACATTATAATGTGCGGGTGTGGTCTACCAATCAAAAAGATCATGTGCACACCTGCTTTATCAAGTTTCTGAACTTATAGAAGATATGTAGAGGTGTTTCTGTGGAACAGACAATCCCCTTTCACTGATAAGCTTTTCCAGTTACAATTGATGTTTAAAATTTGCCTCCTTAATAATATCATTAATATAAGATAATATAATAGAAGAGCGAAGAGTAATATAAGAGTGTATATAAATATAATTTAATGTGGACATAATAGGTTCAAAATAGCTCTCAATATTCAGTAAATGATGAAGAATTACCTTTAACTTTTAATTTATATATAAAAACATTCTGATGAGACTTATGAAAAGTATATTCATTACTGCTCATTATATGGCAAAGTGTAATCGCTGTAAGAAACGAGTGAAACATTAATGAGAAGACAGTGATTTTAAAGGCTAGTGTTTTTATTGGATTTTCTACTTGTTAAACATGCAGATAAATACATATAAATACACTGTCAGAAAAAAAGGTACAGTGCTGTCACTGGGGCGGTACCCTAAGGTACAAAAGTGAAAAGGTACATCTTTGTACCTTACTCACCCCTAAATGGTACATATTAGTACCTTAAAAGGTACATATCAGTACTTTAAGAGTGCATATTAGTACCTTAAAAGGTACATATCAGTACTTTAAGAGTGCATATTAGTACCTTTTCGGTTTTGTACCTTAGGGTACCGCCCCAGTGACAGCACTGTACCTTTTTTTCTGACAGTGTATAAATATTTGTCAAAAATGCTTCAAACTGCATTGATTACTTTGTTCTATTAAACCTATAGCTCAGTTTACAACCTCTCACATCCAAAGTTCACTCTTAAAAAAAAAAGGTTCTATATGGCACCAAAATTGGTTCTTGGCTCATAGAGGAACCTTTTTAAGTGCTATATAGCACCAATTGCTATATAGCACCGCTATCATATACAGAACATGTTAAGATATGGCGTTATATAGCACCAAAAGTGGTTCCCCTATGATTACGACGAAGAACCATTTTTGGTGCCATATAGAACCTTTTTTTTTTAGAGTGTTGCTCAATGTTTCAGATGCAAGAGAAAGAGGGTTAATATTAATATGAAGGGGGGGTATTTCGGTTCTGAATTTATTTATTACTGTCTTGTCCTGCTATCTGCAGTTTATAAGTAAAATAAACAGTCGTAATAAATAAATAAATATCGTAAATGACATCACTGTGTAATTTGGTGGCTGTTTCTAATGTTTGTTTTCCAGACCTGATGTTCAATTATGATAAATAAACATATAGTGCCTTCCAAACATGAACGACTAATTTCATGATTGTTGCGAGGATGAATGACACTGTGTGTGGGTGTAAGTTTGTACGAAACTGAGATCTTTTCAGCTGTTTTTCTGAATAATTCTACCTATAGAAGTCTTAGGCAACACTATGGCATTCATCGATGAACTGTCATAACTGCCATTTCATATTCTCTGTGTCCTTTCCCATGAAAATGTATCATATAGAGGCTTCTAGATGAGGAGACCAGATCTCCCTGAACACTACAGATAATCTTTCACCTTTCATGTAGTTTTCACATGAAATCTCTAAAGAATGTGCTTGTCTTTTCCCAGCTGATGCTTTTATAGTCAGAGAGAAGAACTCAAACAGCTGAAGTTGTTATGTCTGTTATTCTTCTTATAAACTGTGCACTCTTTAAAAAACGAGAGGTTTCAACTCAATGCTCTGTATTTCACAGTAAACTAAATATAATAACGCTTTCGTGGGTCCATTTTAAAGGGATAGTTTGTTCAACAAAAAAAATTCTGTTGCCTTCATGCTGTATGACCTGTTCCGAGGAACATATTGTGTAAAATGTGTCATTTTACATACAATGGAAGTCAAAGGGCATCGATGTTGGTTCTGCTGGTTCCCAATGTTCTTCAGAATATCTTCTTTTGTGTTCCACTGAAGTCACACTGGCTTCAAACGGGTCAGGCTTGTGTGAAAGGGGGCGGCAAATTTGGCGGGGCAACTTTATTTTGAAGTGTTGATCACACTTGATTCAATTTATGATTCACAGATTTTGGAGGATTAAACAACTCCACAAACAGCATTACCAGCTTCAATTACAAACCAGATTGTCACAGTGACAACTCCGTAACTCCCTCCTCTGGCCATCGGAGGGAGCCATCACCGGAATACTAACTCACTCACTCACTCACGCACTACATTTACCAATAGCCCGTACCTTGGACTGATTTCTCGCCAGCTGTTGCCCATCACCCAGACTATAAAGGACTGCCACTCACCTCAGTTCACAGCGAAGTCTTGTTTTGCCTAGGTGGACATTTCTGAGCGTTTCATTTAGTCGCTATTGCACACGCGGTAGAGACGCCGCCAACAACCAACCCCCGCCTCTCTTTACCGGAGAAATTCGGCGGCGACCCAGCAAAATGCAAAGGGTTCATCCTCCAGTGTTCCCTCTTCCTCAAACAACCGCCTGCCATGTTTAGTACTGATGCTGGTAAGATTGCTTTGATTTGTTCATTTGTTTACGGGGAGAGCGCTAGACTGGATTCCAGCGGTGTGGGGTGACGATGGGTCTGCTTTTCTTACGTACGAATACTTTCTACAAAGATTCAGGGAGGTGTTCGATCATCCCGGGGTTGGCAAAGGGGCTGGTGTCACCTGTTGGAACTCACTCAGGGACGTGGAACGGCGGCTGAGTATGCTTTGGCTTTCCGTACACTTGCTGCACAGACTAACTGGGTGAGCGATACGCTCAAGGTCTGTTTTAGAAGAGGTCTCTCTCAAGAATTACAAACTGAACTCGCCTGCCGAGATGAGGGGAGGAGTCTGGATCAGTTTATTGAACTCCCATTCATATTGATAACCTCATTCGTGCTCGTAAAGCAGGCTCCAGATGCAACACTCACACTCCGCCTTTGACTGACTCTGAGTTCAATGAACCCATGCAAATCAACGCGTATCGTCTGTCTGAGGAGGAGAGAGGACGCCGTATTGCCCATCGATTGTGTCTGTACTGTGGGGGTCCGGGTCATATGAGAAACAACTATCCGGTGCGCTCTCGCTCTGAGACTCCACGTTTGGTGAGTGACTCCAAACCCCATTACTCTTCAGCTATGTGTGTGTCTGTGTCCATCAAACTGTTATTTAATGGCGTTCCTCTGGAGACCCTGGCATTACTGGATTCCGGGGCTGCGGGAAACTTCATATCCCAAAGCTATGTTGATCAGCAGAAAATCCCATTAATTGAATGTCTTCTCTCACAGTGGAGGCCATAGATGGACGCCCTCTGGGCTCAGGAAGTATTGACACCATTACACAACCACTAACCATGCTGATCGGCATTTTCCACACCGAATGTATTCAGTTCCATGTTTTACCCACGTCCACCTCTTCCATCATTCTGGGGTTACTGTGGCTCCGCACTCACAACCCACACATCTGTTGGAGAGGGGGTCAAATCTTGCAATGGAGTAAGCACTGCTTAACCAAGTGTCTGCCTCAATCATCCGCCTTATGTGTCAGGACCATCCAGGCCACCGAACCCACTGTGGTCACTACGGTACCTACCACGGAAGCTCCGTCACACTTTTCACTCCCCTACGAATATCAAGACCTGGCCGTGGCCTTCAGCAAGGTACGAGCATCACAACTACCACCTCACCGTACTCATGACTGTGCAATAGATCTTATTCCAGGAGCAACACCGCCCAAGGGTCGTATCTTCCCGTTATCCCAACCTGAATCCGAATCTATGAAGAAGTACATCGAGGAGGAATTAGCCAAGGGGTTCATTCGACCATCTACTTCACCTGCATCTGCTGGGTTCTTCTTCGTGGGGAAGAAGGACAGGGGTCTGCGCCCTTGCATCGACTACCGGGGTCTAAATGAGGTCACCGTTAAGTTCCGCTACCCTCTGCCGTTGGTTCCCGCTGCACTGGAACAACTGCGCTGCACTGGAACAATGTTTGGGCTGCTCAATAGTCCGTCTGTATTTCAAGCTTTTATCAACGACGTATTCAGAGACACGTTAAAAAGGTTTATGATCGTCTACATTGATGACATTTTGATTTATTCCGACACCATGGAGGAACATATCACTCAGGGCAGACAGGTTCTGCAGAGGCTAATCCAGTTTCAACTATACGCCAAGGCGGAGAAGTGTGAGTTCCACAAAACATCCACGTCCTTCCTCGGCTACATCATCATTCCAGAGGGCGTCGCAATGGATGAGAAGAAGGTAACCGCCATCTTGAACTGCCCACGTCCCAATCAGTGTTGGGAATAACGGCGTTATAGATAAACGCCGTTACTAACGGAATAATTTTTTTCAGTAACGAGTAATCAAATGAATTACTGTTTCTTCCATTACAACGCCGTTAGCGTTACTGAGAAAAAAAAGTCGGATCTGCAACGTGTGCGCGCGCCAGCCATGCGTGTTGGGTTGTACACATAACTGATGATGATTGGTGGGTGGGAGACAAGGTTGAGGTTGATAGGTTGAGTTCACACACACACACACACACACTTATGACACACACGCACACGCATATGCACAGTCAGCGATGGCAAGTCCAACGACTTCAAAGGTAGCTTTCGCAAACTGGAAGAATAAGCACTACTTTTCCCTTGTTGAGGTGAAAGGTAAGAATGTTTATGTAACGTGCAGCTTATGCCCAGGAAGAAAGAGTCTCTCCACGTCTGTGGCCAGTAATTCTAATCTAATGAAGCCTCACATCATCAAATCCACAACATTAGTGGCTAAAAACCCAAGTGATAACGTGAGCACTAATTAAATAATACTTAAATCGATATGTCATCCGCAAATAAAACCGTCTCCAACGTGTTGCCTCCGGTCCTTCGAATATTCCGATCTATTATGACCTCTGACCAGTAAAGCGGCCAAAAGAATAATAATAATAATAATAATAATAATATATTATTATTAGCTGTTTGTTAATTGGCCAGAGGAGAACTGGCACCCCGACTGAGCCTGGTTTCTCCCAAGGTTTATTGTTCTCCATTAGGTCACCTGATGGGGTTTTGGTTTCCTTGACACTGTTGCCTCTGGCTTGGCGTGCTCAGTTGGGGACACTATATTTTTCAACTAAACATCGAAATAAATCTAATTAATAAACTAAATTAACCTATTTAATATTGGGGGCATCCAAGTAATTTAACATAGTTGAACATTTGAAGAAAAAAAAAGTAACACAGTAGTTACTTTCCCTGGTAATTAGTTACTTTTATAATGATGTAACTCAGTTACTAACTCAGTTACTATTTGTAAGAAGTAACTAGTAACTATAATTACTTTTTTAAAGTAACGTGCCCAACACTGGTCCCAATACACTCAAGGAATTACAACGTTTTCTGGGGTTCGCCAACTTCTACCGCAGATTCATCCGAAATTTCAGTACCATAGCCTGTCCTCTTACCAGCATGGTGAAGAAGGGGCAAAATCGACTTGAGTGGCTTCCACCTGCCATTAAAGCCTTCCAGGACCTCAAGGAGCGCTTCGCTTCCGCTCCCATTCTCCACCATCCTGACCCTTCTCACCCGTTCGTTGTCGAGGTGGATGCATCCAGCACTGGTCTCTGGGCCATACTTTCTCAAAGGCAAGGTGATCCATCTAAACTCTACCCCTGTGCTTTTCATTCTGGGAAGCTAACTCCGGCAGAGCGTAACTACGATGTCGGGGATCGAGAATTACTGGCCATGAAGACCGCCTTCGAGGGGTGGCGTCACTGGCTGGAGGGGGCTACACTTCCTTCATTGTCCTTACAGACAACAAAAACTTAGAGTACCTCCAAACGGCCAAAAGACTCAACCCACGTCAAGCCCGCCGGTCCCTGTTCTTCTCCCGTTTCCACTTCACTGTCACCTACCGTCCTGGATCCAAGAATATCAAGGCAGATGCCCTGTCGTGACAGTTCGAAGGTGAGAATCAAGATCAAGACCATGAGACTATATTACCTGTATCTCTTGTTGTTGCACCCATACAGTGGGATATTATGACGGAACTGGAACAGGCCAATGCTGAGAACGAAACACCACCCTCTGACTGTCCCCTGGAGAAAGCCCAAGGGCACAAAGGTTATTGCAGTCGTGTCATGGAGATGGTTCACAACTCTCCCTCTTCCGGTCATCCTGGTATGACTGCAACCACTCAACTGCTTCAGAACCAGTTCTGGTGGCCATCTCTGCCCAAGGACACAATTCACTTCATCAATGCATGCCGGGTCTGCCAAAGAAATAAACCCTCTCATCAACTCCCTGCTGCAACCTCTACCATTTCCACAGCGCCCCTGGTCCCACATCGCCGTGGACTTTATCACGGATCTGCCTGTGTCGAATGGCTACACCACCATACTCACTGTGGTAGATCGGTTTTCCAAGGCATGCCGCCTTATTCCCCTCGCCAAGCTACCCACGGCCATGCAAACTGCCGAACACTTATGCAACTGGGCCTTCCGTATGTATGGTCTACCAGAAGACATTGTGTCTGACCGGGGTCCCCAGTTTACTTCTCGCCTCTGGTCTGTATTCTGTCAAGATCTCAACATCAATGTCAGCCTCACTTCAGGCTATCACCCACAATCCAATGGCCAAACAGAACGTTTAAACCAAGAACTCACCCGTTTTCTCCGTTCCTGCTGCAATCAAAACCAAAGCGACTGGTCCCGATACTTGCTGAGGGCTGAATATGCCCAGAATTCCCTGCACAAACCGGCCACCGGAATCGCACCATTCCAGTCCTTGGATTCCAACCGCCATTATTCCCATGGTAGGGAGAGCCCACTAACGTTCCCGCAATCAACGACTGGATGACGCGAGACGATGTGGGATAGAGCTCACACCCACCTGCGACAGGCGGTCCGCCGACAGCAGACCAAGCAGACCGCCACCGCCGTCCGGCCCCTCTGTAACAGCCGGGTCAATGGATCTGGCTTTCCAAATGGGTTGAAGCTCCCCTGCCGCAAACTAAGCCCAAGGTACGTTGGTCCAAACCAAATCACACATCAAATTACACCGGTTTCATTCCGTCTGGCCCTGCCTGACCATTTTCGCATTTCCCCTACATTCCATGTCTCACTGCTCAAGCCTGCCGATGGTCCCAGCGAGGAGAGGTCAGGTGATCAGGGTCCCCCTCCCATTCTGGTGGAGGGCGAAGAGGCTTACCAGGTCCGTGAGTTGCTGGACTCCAGGCGCCGAGGACGCTTACTTCATTATCTGGTTGACTGGGAGGGGTATAGCCCGGAGGAACAAACCTGGGTCAACTCGGATGATATCCTGGACCCCAACCTGGTGGAGGAATTCCACACCAACCATCCGGACAAGCCTGCCCCTCGTCCTCGTGGAAGACCTCGTCGCCGCTAGCCTCCTCACACCAGGAGGTGTTCGCAGGGGGGGGGGGGCTTTGTCACAGTGACAAACTCCATAACTCCCTCCTCTGGCCATCGGAGGGAGCCATCACCGGAATACTAACTCACTCACGCACTACATTTCCCAATAGCCCGTACCTTGGACTGATTTCTCGCCAGCTGTTGCCCATCACCCGGACTATAAAGGACTGCCACTTACCTCAGTTCATCACATCACTTCACTTAATCACTTCATTTCTGAGCGTTTCATTAGCCTGTTTGACTGCTTGTTGCCAACTTCTGTTGTTCCTGACTATCGATACTTGTTGCCTGCCCATTGATTTTTGCCTGGTTATTCTTCTGTGAGTTATCTGTCTGTCCTGACCTATTGCCTGTTATCTGACCACGTTTCTGCCTGCCTCTGTCATTGCCTGTTTATCCCTGCCTTTACGACGTCGCTATTCCAATAAAGCATACAGATGGATCCCAGTCTAAGTGATGAATCATTACACAGATTGACTTTATTTCTGTTATATGTCTACAGAAGTTTTTACTGAGAATTAACAGAGGTTTAGATCTTGTTCCCTTTCGAAAGGGAACTCGCGCTGCGTCAGCTTCGACGCTACGGGGAACATCTCCAGCGTGACAGGTGCCGAAATCACAATCAAAAAACGTCAATCCTATTGACCGGCGACAGCCTATGATGTCATCAAGGTGCGACCAGGAAGTATATAAGGGCGCCTTGCCAACATGACAGTATCTTTTCGTCTTCAGGGACTGTTTTGCCTGTCTTCACGTGAAACGTCTACAAGAAGGATAACGATGAAGTGTGCTGAGAACGTCACTTCTGCAGGTGTGTTTTGAACGTGTATCTTGCGCTTTGGATACACACACTTTGCGTTTACTGCCTGGGAGAAGGGCACGCACGAGAGGTTTGCGAACCTCTTGTGAAGTATTTGTGAGCGTTGTCCTCTGGAAACGCTCCGCCCTCGGCGGGACCTCTTCTTGAGGGGAGAGGTTTCAGCATCTGGGAACGGCCACGCTCGAGCTGAGGCTGAGCGGCATCTAAACACCAAAAGCGCTTCCCAGATCGATCTGGCTCGTCGCTTGGAGACAGTTATGTTCTTGAGGACGATCCAGATCGCGAGAGGCGGACCTCGGAGGAAGGAGATGGATTTATGTTCCTCCTCGTCTGCTGCTCTTCCACTCGAGCAGAGGATGGGTGAGTCAGTTAAAAATGCTGAAGCTTTTCAAACCATCCTGTCCCATGTACGGGGAGTTGCTGGAATTCATGGAACGCGCTGCGGGTAGACTGCAGCTGCCTTTGCGGCGCGTGAGGAGAAAGGCTGAGTGTCCAAACAGTTCGGACGATCGGTTTCTCTCCGCCCATGACCTCCCAACTCCTGGGAGTCTTCCACTCCTTCCGGATCTCCATCAGCAGATCTTGAGGGAATGGAAGAAACCATACTCAGCCCCGCATCTGTCGACATCGGCGAGCTAAATTTCACTGATGTCGAGGGACTGCCTGGCTGGGTGTGTGTTGGGGCCGCCCGTGGACGAGATGTTATGTTTATCTCACCTCTGGGCGGCCGGCGACACTGTGGCTCCCACCCTGCCGGTCTAACGCTGAATGCCAGGGCGTACATGTCAGTGGGTCACGCTGCGGCGGCTTTGCACACCACAGCTGGGTTGCAGGCTTACCAGGCGGACCTGCTGAGGGACCTCGATCAGGGGGAGGGACCCCCTGAGGCGGTAGTTGAGTCGCGCCGGACCGGTGGAGAGACATCTGTGGTTAAACCGTTTGGACATCGGGGAGGAAGGGAAGTCCTTTCTCCCTGATGCCCCGGTTTCGCCATCTGAACTTTTCGGCACCTCCGTAGAGGCGGTGGTGGGAAAGTTCAGAGAGGCGAAGGCGCGCTCGGCGGCATTCAGGACATGCATTCCGCTGAGGTCCGGGACCGCACCCAGGCAGTCGGGTGTCCCCCGCCCGTCCCAGTCTGAGGGCTGGAGACGGGAATAGTGAGTCAGCGTCGCCTCTCGAGTGCCCCGCCGCGGAGGACTGGGGCACAAGGGAGGCGGGACACCCGCGACAGGAAGAGGAAGGAAGCCGGGGCTGGTAACCGGAACCAGCGCAGGCAGCGGACTCCACCCCCCGAGGAGCGCGGAGATGAACGCTGCCTTTTTTCCCTTCCTCTGGTTTTTCCCCCGGGCACTTTACATCAGGCCGGTGGCCTATGATGAGCAGAAAATGTAAGATTCTGCCGGCTCGCCTGGTTTGTTTGGTGAAAGCGCCCCCCTCAGGATGGTGGCGGACACTAGCTCGATGGCTGGTTTTGTAGCGCCGCGAGGAGCGATTGGTGAGTCTCCCTCGATGAGGGTGAAACATTTTCAAAACTATGTTTTTCAGGACTTTTGTACCCTCGCTCGCCTGAGAGGTTTCTTGGGGAAATTTGGATCGCCGCTGGATCTTCGCAGGGCCTGCAGCTCCCCGTGAATAAGCTAAGAACGATCTCCTTTGCAACATTATGATGGTTGTGTGTGAATACCTCACTTTCTGCTAGTAGAGTTTGCTGCCTCTCCGTGTTATGTTTTCCCCACTAGGTGGGTAACTGTATCGCGCTCTTGCCCGAGGGCTTGTAGTGTAGGAGGCGAGCTGTGTTTTCCTAGCGTAAAAGTGGGAAGTAGCTGAAGACTGGGTACGCGCTAATGCACGAGCTGTAGTGAGATCTGCGCCCAGCTCTGCGGGGCTTTGGGAAAAGGGTTTTTGGGGCCTCATTGTTTAATATTAGAGGTGATAATATTTCTTTCCCGGGCCCTGAGTAGATCTAGTGCGGACTTATGTCGCACCACTTGGTCTAGGCTTTGTCAAGGATGGGGGCGTTCCCTTCTAATGGAAGTCGGCGTTGTTTATGCATCCTTGTTTCAGCCTCCTCTTGTTACAGAGTCGTCCGGCCAAGGCCCGCCCCCTTCTCTGCGTTCTGGGGTCACAAGTAATGCAGACGAGGTGTTTCAGGTGACAGCGACTTCGCCAGTGGTCGTGGGGTGGAATTAAGCGTCTTTCGCCGGTTTGCGACTAGACTTTATCTGCTGTTTCCGCCTTTCGGAGCATGGTGGCCGCCATCTGCTGGCGGCCCCCGGCCTCCTCCTGGAGGACGGTTCGGCCGGCGGATTTCACATTTCTGTGATATTTTCCCTTGCTTTATGTCTCTGCTCCACCTCCTTTAGGGCCCGGGTCGAGCTGAACATCGGATAATCCTTCTGTCAATACGGTTCTGGTCGGATGCTCCCCTGAGGCCCGAGCATTGCCAATGGCTGACGCCCTCGCAATCAAGGTTGGCCGCTGCATGGAAAGTAAGACAGCCGCCCCGTTGCAGGTGACGTAAGTTGTACTCCCCTCGCTTTAGAGGGTCTTTGTTTAAGCACTTTCGCTGAGTACACTGCTGTTGGCAATGTGATTAGGTCCATGTTTGTAGGCACTGCCCGAGAGACTGTGCCGTCCTGGGGGCCCTAGGACACGGCGAAGCAGTTGTCCCTAGCTGCCTCTGGGATGGAGCCAGCCCCAGGTGCGGGCATAGGAGCCAGCTGGCTGTGAGTGGCCAGCTTGGACGGTCAGGGCAGTAGGACTTCAAATCAAATCAAATCACTTTATTTGTCACTCTACCATATGCACAAGTGCAACAGTAGGTGAAATTCTTAGGTGCAGTTCCGAGCAACATAGCAGTCACGACATGACATGTACAACATTTAAAGCAGCATCAGATTACACATCTGATGCGCACACAATTACTCACAGCACAGTATACACTACAATAAACAATAAATAATTTACACAATGTGAGTTTAGTTCTCACAGCTTTAAACAATATACACATACTTACAATATACATATACTTTAAACAATATACACTAAACATACACTAAACAATATACATTACGCTATAATAGTAATAATAATATACAATGTATAGTATAAATATTATTCACAGATTGAAAAATTGAAATCCAAAGTGCAATAGATGCTGTATGATAAATAAATGTGTATATAATGTGTGTGTATCTACAGTGGGTTGTGCGGAGTGATATTCTGTCCAGTGTGTGTTATGATCCTGATGGATCAGGAGTTAAGTAGTCTGATTGCTTGTGGGAAGAAGCTGTTCTGGAGTCGGCTGGTGCGTGTTCTGATGCTGCGGTACCGTCTGCCTGATGGCAGCAGTGAGAGCAGCCCATGGTTCGGGTGGCTAGAGTCTCTGATGATCCTCTGAGCTCTCTTCACACACCGCCTGGCGTAAATGTCCTGGAGGGAGGGAAGCTCACCTCCGATGATGCAGCTGGCCGTGCGCACTACCCTTTGCAGGGCCTTGCGGCTGCGGGCGGTACTGTTGCCGTACCAGGTGGTGATGCAGCCAGTCAGCAGACTCTCTATGGTGCAGGTGTAGAAACGTGTGAGGATGTGGCGGTTCAAGACAGGTAGTAGGCGTTAACCGGCCTCCTTGCAGGAAAGTCCCGACACCGTGGCCCACGAGTGGGCCTCGGAGGCTCTTCTCCACTGGTGTCGACGTCAGCAGTGACCCGTCATTGGCCCTGGGGATGAGTCCCCAAGTGTTAACTGGATTTCCAGGCCTTCGTCAGCAGCAGACGGCTGCCGTCAGCCCAGGTAGCAGCAGCCAGCCTTCTTAGAAAGTCACGGCAGGATCCTTGGAATCTGCAGACCCCCTTTTCGGGGGGGTAGGTCCCGCTAGGCCTCCCTGAGGGGTAGGCTCCCGGTCTGGGTTACCTTCGCTCAGGAGTTAGGCCCTGTTTGGCCTCCCTGAGAGCCTGCTGTGGACAGCAGGCGCTGCCTGGTCTCCCCCGAGGGGGCACCATAGGCATTAAGTTCCTCGACGGCTGGTACGAGCTGCTAAATAGGTGGTAGGCCCTATCGGGCCTCCCTATGGGCCTGCTGTGGGGTAGGCAGGCCCACTTGACCTCCTCTGCGGATGGCGTTCCTGGGCCCCAGTCACTGGATGGCTAGCATGCGTGCTAGTAGGTGAGCATGAAGAGTAGCACGTTCTGCTCTTAGGTTGTTAGGCATTGTGGCCTCCCTTAAGGCAAGCTCCCGGTTTCCGGTCGCTGTGGCAATGAGCGTGAAGTGCTACGAGTAGCACCTTCTGCTATCAGGTGGTTAGGCATTGTGGCCTTCTCAGGCGCTGAGACGACTAGCGGCCGTTTCTCAGGCGCAGAAGTGAGACGACTAGCGAAGCGCTACGGACGGCACGTTCTGCTACCAGGTGGAGGCATTGCGCCTCCCTGGAATCGTTCCCTGGTCCCCAGTTTCGGTAATGGAGCGTAGCATGAGCTGCTATCAGGCAAAGCTGCACGGGTTTCCCTGAGGGGATTCGCTTGGAGTAGTAGGCCCACGTGGCCTCCTCTGAGGGCACGCTCTGGTCTCGTGGTTTTCTGGAGGGGTCCAGTCACTGAGCAGAGGCCGGCTCCCCGGCCGCTGTGGTGAGCGTAAAGTGCTACGAGTAGCACGTTCAGCTAGGCTGTGAGTGCCCGATGTCTTTGCAGTTGGTAGGCATACTTGGCCTCCCTGATGAAGCGAGTCCCTGGTCTTCCCTGCTACCTCGAGGGCTAGCACGACTGCGGTCAGGTATCAGGCCCGTATGGCCTTCCTGAGGACGAGCGCTGCTGTTGGATGCGCAAGCAGTCTATACAGGTTACCAGGTTGAGGCCCCTCTCGTGTCTGCCTACGACATGGTTACCTACCGGGCAGGTTTATGAGCTCCTCTCAAACCGAGGGTCTGCTATGAGCTTACAGCCGACTGGCGCTGATTCATTGGTGGTAGGTCCCGCGGGGCCTTCCCGATACGATCAGCCTGAAAGGCCTTTGGCCTCCTAAGCACGTTTTAAAGTAAGTGCTTGGTAGATCCGAGAATCGAGCGGCTTGACTCCCCTCGCTAGCAAGGGTTTGAAAGCACTTCGCTGAGCGCTGCTCTCCGGGATAACCCGTCTCTGAGGTCCGGCTAGTCGGTGACACTGCCTTTCTTGCAGCACCCTAGCGGGATGTCTCTTCGGAGGCGAGTACCAGAGGCTCTGTACTGTACAGACAGGGTTGACCGTATTACGTGTCCCATAACAGACTGGGTCACCTGGTCAGGTCTCCCTGGTGGCATTCGGTGAGAGGACCTCCCGAATAGTGACTGGCGTAGGGTTCCCTCGTAGTTCCATTGCCATGTTCCCTTAAAGGAACCCCTTCTAAGTCGAATGGGTTGGTTCCAGGCCTTCAAGCAAGGCCTGGGAAGGACCTCATGTGTGTGAAGGTTTCCTTCTCAGGCGATAGCTTGGGCTATGACCGTAGGGAGCGCTGTCACTGACAGCCTAATGTGACCAGAAGGGGAGTGGTTCAGGCATTTCAGCAGAATTTGCTTGTCTTGACAGTTGTCACTGCCAATGGGCATGTACTCCCGTCGGCATGGCGGCGTGGGTATATCGTTCCCCGTAGCGTCAAAGCTGACGCAGCGCGAGTTCCCTTTCGAAAGGGAACATCTCAGGTTACAAATGTAGGGCCCTATGATTTCCGCGATCACGGAATCGCGGACGGAATCGCGGAATTGGCATATTAACGCGGAATCTATTGTTAACGCGGAATTTCCCGGAATTGTACATATTTGGAATGAAATGCGGTTTTGTGTGGGAGAAGAACGTATGTCTGGGGAAAATACAGACCGGGGGAAGCAAATCTGGGCGACACAACCCCTCCCGTCATTTCAGCTCCCCCTTCAAAACAATGAAAGTATGGCGAAGCGGCTCTCCACCGCTCTGCTTTCATCCATGTATGTAATCGGTGAAAAAGTTAAGAAACTCAACGCTAAGCCCTCAGTGCCGAGCAGCTCCCTCGCGGGGAGTGCTTGCTGTATTTTGCTTTTAATCTTGTTTGTATCTTGTTTTTAATGCACTTTAATGTACTGTATGGAAAATAATGTCTTAAATGAACTTGAGAGGAAATTAGATGCGCGGGACAGCGCTTGATCTGCGTCATGTTCAGCAGAGGTAGATCTTAAAGTGACAGTAGCACTGATAATGTCTGTCATTAATGTTCAAAGAACAACGTGACCAGAGAAGATTGTAGCTTTAATGATGATTCATCTATATTTCACTTATTATTTATGCTGTTAAGAAAGGTGTTGATAACTTTATTAAATTTCTGTGTAGACTATGTCTGACAGGGAAGGCCACAGGTAAATATAACATTTATTATAATGGGTTTATGTAAAGATTTTTTTTAAGTTCGATTAAATTAAGTTATTTTTTTAAAGCCTAATAAATGTTGAAATTGGCAGCTTTCAGTTATACTGTAATGTAACGTCATTAATGTTTCATATAGACATTAATATCAGTGATACTGGCCTTCATTCATAAAAATGCTATTACAACACATTTAAAATATGCGGTCTTCAAGTTGTTTCTAAATTAATTTGGAGAGTAACTGAAATTATTACAATATCAAAATATTAAAAACTCCAATGTTTTTAATTGCAATTAATCATGATTAATTACAGAAAAAATGCGATTAATTATCAATTCACAGCACTAATATTTTGTTGTGACTTGAAGTATTTAGAGTGGAGTGTTATGTTGCATCATGCGGTATTTGTCCTGAAAAGTAAATGTGATGTTTGTTACCTCAATAAATTTAAGGTCATTCCTATTTTATGTTTTATGTTCTATTATATTAACATTAAAAACACACTCTTTTTATGACTAAAATAACAGTTAAGGGTAAAAGAAACTGAATTACCAAAAATTAAAACGGAAAAAATGGAATTTGAGAAAAAATAAAACGGAATTTGGGAAAAAATAAAACGGATTTCATAGGGCCCTACAAATGTAACCATTGTTCCCTGAGAACAGGGAACGAGACGCTGCGTCGCTGTGCCATGCCACAGGGCCTGCCTGCCGAAAACAGTCCCTTCAGACGATGAGATACTGTCATGTTGGCAAGGCGCCCTTATATACTTCCTGGTCGCACCTTGATGACATCATAGGCTGTCGCCGGTCAATAGGATTGACGTTTTTTGATTGTTATTTCAGGCACCTGTCACGCTGGAGGCGTTCCCCGTAGCGTCGAAGCTGACGCAGCATCTCGTTCCCTGTTCTCAGGGAACAATGGTTACATTTGTAACCTGAGACGTTTTCTAGATCTAGGTGTTTTATTGACAATTTGGTCACCATTATGGTGATCAATGTTTCATTTAGTTGGGCACTTTGACGCTTGGATTTTATAGCGTATAATAGTCGAATTTAGGAAAAGTTTTAACAGAGCTATCCCAGTTTGTGACCTACACAATCATCGCCCAAACTGGAAGTCCCTCTTGACTTTTTAGTTGGTGGTTTATGTAACAGTGTTTACTAAAACATCTAGGGCCCTATCTTGCACCCAGCGCAATTGACTTTGTACACCGACGCATGTGTCATTCCTATTTTGCACCCGCGCAAAGCGCGCTTTTCCCTCCACAGAAGCACGTCGCTAAACTAGTGAATGAACTTGCGCTCCCTGGGCGGTTCAGCGCAAAAAAGGAGGCGTGTTCCGGCGCAAACAATCCCTGGTGCTATTTTGCTGTTCCATTAAACAATTGCGCCACTGACCAGAAAAAACCTAGTCTAAAGTCAGTGGCGCGTTGCGCGTTGTTCATTATGCTATTTTAAGGGCGCATGCTTGACCATAGCGTGCACAACGCGCATACACTTTGCTCATGTAATCTACACAGATGCAACAGTTATTTTTGCAAATCATAAATTGTTACACTAAAAAAATATTAACACATGAGATGACGGAAATCATTGTGGTGTGCCACGAAGATGTGAAAAAATAGGCATAAATCTAGCTTACAAATTATTCAGGCTAATTATTTATTTAACCGACGCTATTTTGGGTGGGTTTCTCCCATCCCCATACAACACAACTTCTCTGTCTTTCACTGCTCTTACAAGAACATCAGTCTCCTCGGCTGTGAACCGCTCCTGGCGTGCGCCTGGTAAATACGCCATAATAATAGCAATCCATAATGGAACTTGCGCACCTGCTTTTAAAGGGAATGTTGGATGACGCTCTGATTGGTTTATTCACGTTACGCCCAAACCACACCTATGAATAATGAAGCTACTTCAGACCAACCCATTTTAGATTTGCGCCGGGCGCAAGAGCCATTTATCCCGCCGGGAAAATAGCAACAGCGCCGAGACCCGCCCACAAAGTTACTTGCGCTTTGCGCTTTGACACTTGCGTTTCAGATCGTTAAAATAGGGCCCTTAATTTGTTAAAAAGGAAGCCTTTGTTTATTGACTTTGATATAGTTTTTATCATCATAAGGTAGAATTATTCACTAATCTTATCACTGACAAAAAGTCGTAATTCATTATTAATATAGATGATTTTCACCTTTCTTGCCACAGAGCAGACAGTGCAAATGCCACAAACGCCCACAAGAGGGACAATCTCATGAATACGCATTTAAGCTCCGCCCAGTGTCACCGAAAATCTCAGACACCGAGTACCCTATTTCAGAACACCAACAACGGCTTATTACACAACACAGACTGTCTGCTGTAAATAAACTGTCATATGTATGAATAATAATAATAAATGCATATTTGATATAATAATAGCATATTTGTTATTTGTATAATACAATATTTAAAATTTGATTGCTTTTCTTTTCTTTCTCCTTTTAGTTCAGTCGCTGAGGTGGAGCCGTGATGAAATGTTAATCTTGTAAATACTTTACAGCATTTCAGTAATACAAGTGTACATCTTTAAAATGCATGCAAATTACATCAAATCAACATTTACACTACGGTGCTCGACAGTGGTCATTTAAACACTGAATTTTTAATTGATCTCTTCTTGGAGCTGTGGATACAGATTGCAGTTAAATTACCACACAACCTTGGTTTTTGACCCCAAAAAAAACAAAACAAAAAAAACAGTGGGTATTTAGATTTTTACGCGGGTGGTGGGAGAAAAACACAGACATTCTGGATCCGGACTGCAATAAAATCAGCGATAGCCCCTGTAAATGATAAAAATACCTCACATTCCCATGAGAAACAATTACTGTCCGAATTCACACAAGTTCTGATCAATACCCAAAACCAGCACGATTTCCCTCAGCCCTATTCGGACTGTACTGTTTCTCTTGGGGTCGTAAGGGATTTTTATAATTTACAGGGGCTATCAATGATTTTATTGCAGTCCGAATCCAGAATGTCTGTGTTTTTCTCCCACCACCTGTGTAAAAATCCCACTGTTTTTTGACAAGCACCAATGTCGTGTGGTAATTGAATTGCCGTCCGAATCCAAATCTCTGAGTTTTCGAGAATATCACTTCAAAATCCACTGTTTATATCCTTTTCGACCACTGCAGAGCACCGTACAGGTGCGCTTCGCTATCATTTTGATGCATTTAAAGATCTAGCCTTTTATTACTGAAATGCTGGCAAGTAGGCTATTTACAAGTGCAATATAATTCATCACCGCTTAAAAAAAATAAAAAGATGAAAAGCATGCAAACATTTGAAATGGGCCGTTATTACGGCAATGATATGTTAAAATAACCACAGCTACGTTAGCTACGTTTACCTCGTGTAAATAAGAGGCTGTATTAACTTATTTCCGCTCTCAATGTGGAATAAAATTACATCCTTTATTTTAGATAAAATACTTTATTCATTATTTATATCAGGAGTCTCCAAACTCGGTCCTGGAGGGCCGCTGTCCTGCAGAGTTTAGCTCCAACCCCAATTAAAACACCTGTACCAGCTAATGAGTGTCTTACTAGGGCCTTGTAAGACACTGGGTGCGTTCCATTTGACAGGGCCCAGCAAGCAATAGCCATAATTTCACCGTCTAGGTCAGGGGTGTCAAACGTACGGCCCGCTAGGGGGTTCAGTCTGGCCCGGGGGATAAATCTGCAATATGAAAAAAATAATTTTCGGCGAGACTAACAGCAGGTGGCAGCACTGAGCTTCAGGGTCTGAGCGGCATTTGGTTCTATCAGTTTACCCGCGCTTTTCTGTTGGCCCTGGCACCATCATCCTCGAAATGTCTTTGTCAAAAAGGAGAAAAGTGGACACAGAGTGTCGACTTTTTCAAGAAAAATGGACCTCTTCCTATATGTTCACGGAGGTTAATGGGAAACCCGTGTGCTTGGTGTGCATGCAGCAAGTTTCGGTGCTTAAGGAATATAATATTCGACGACACTATGAAACTCTGCATGGCGAAAAATACAACAGCTTGCACAGAGAATTGAGGATTGAGATTTGGACAGCCAACTGAAACAAAAAATTGAGTCATTTCTGGCCTTTTCTGTTGCAATTGATGAGAGTACGGATATTACAGATGTCGCACAACTGGCCATATTCATTCGTGGAGTTGACGATACTTTGACTGTCACAGAGGAGTTTCTTGAGTTGGTGCTTATGACCGACACCACAACAGCTGAGGACATTTTCCACTCCGTCGTTGGAGCGCTGGACAGAGTCGGGGTGGACTGGTCTCGCGCCGTAAGCCTGGCTACAGATGGTGCGCCGTCAATGATCGGGAAAAAGGCAGGTGTTGTGACAAAGTTCAGAGAGAAAGTACAAGCCGCGAATGGAGGGGTTGATTTTTGGACATTTCATTGTATTTTGCATCAGGAGGCATTATGCTGCAAGTCGTTAAAAATGGACCACATCTTCGAGGTGGTTGTCCGAACTGTTAATTTCATCCGAGCCAGAGGTCTCAATCATCGTCAGTTTGACAGCCTTCTCAGTGAATGTAACATTACCCATGGTCTGCCACACCACACTGAAGTAAGGTGGTTAAGCAGAGGTGCTGTGCTGAAGCGCTTCTTTGATTTACGTGGGGAAATCGGACTTTTCATGGAGAGAAAGGGTAAACCTGTTAAGGAATTACAGTGCCCACTATGGCTGCAGGACCTTGCATTTATGGTTGATATTACAGAGCATTTGAATAATCTGAACAAAATGTTGCAAGGACGCAAAAAAATTGTAACAGTATTATGACAGCATACGTGCATTCAAGTTAAAGCTCACGTTATGGGAGACGCAGATGGCAAGCGGTGACCCTGCTCATTTTCCCTGTCTAAGAGATGTGTGCGCAGCAAGCGTTAATCCTGAAATGAGAAAGTACAAAGACAAGATTTCAGGGTTGCTGAGGGAGTTTGAGAAACGATTTCAGGTCTTTAGCGAACTTTTAGATTAGATTAGATTAGATTCAACTTTATTGTCATTACACAAGTACAAGTACAAGGCAACGAAATGCAGTTTAGGTCTAACCAGAAGTGCAATAGCAGCAAGTGCAGGATATACAACGGTTGCGTAAGTGCAGGACATGGATATGTACTGAATATATATAAATATTAGGGGTGTAACGATTCGTTTTAACAATGATTCGATTCGTATCACGATTTGAGGTTGTCGATACGATTCAAGGACGATTTTAGTTCATAGAACGATACGATCCGAAACGATTCAGTGACTTGAAATCGATTCAGTAACTTTTTAGCCAAAAATTGTGTGACTGAAATAAATATCGTCAGTGCAGGTGAAGTTTCCTAGATTCCTGTTGTTTCTTGTAAGGGAATCAGGTATCAATTAATTATGGATATAAACAAACAAGTAAACAACAATTAATGGCAAATGCATTCACATTTTATTTGAATAAAGTGCAACCAACAGTTTAGGTTGAATTAACAGGAAGTTAACCTTTTCTGCTCTCATTTTCAATATTCAATACATTTTCAATAAAAGCACAGTAAGTGCAACAGTAGGTTAACCTGCTACTTCTGCTTTTGTTATCCAACATATTAATATTACAATATTAATATCAAAAATAAAGTGCAACTAACTTCTCTTCAGGTTTAATTAATAGTAGGTGTACCAGTTACTTTTGCTGTTGTTTTTCAACATTAAAATAATACAAATACAATATTAATATCAAAAATAAAGTGCAACCAACATTTCTTCAGGTTGAATAAACTGGCTGAACCTGCTACTACTCTCAGTTTAAGAAACAAACAATATTTAACAAAAGATAAAATGTAACCAACTACTCTTCAATGACTCTACATATTTCTTTTTCCAAAATATCAACATGATCTGACCGCAGAACACTTCTCTGTGCGTTCACTATGTCGCCAGCAGTACTACAAACTCGCTCTGCTGGCACACGGGTGCCAGGAATGCACAGGTAACATTTAGCAAGGGTTGAAAGTATAGGTAGCTGTTTCTCCTGGTGGCTTGATCATTTCTCGCTGGTTGGCTTCTCCTCTGCCATCCGCCATGCTATGTTTTGTTTTCTTAGCGCTGCTGCTGGTGCGTGCGTTGCGATGATGTCACAGATAGGCAGAATGAATCGAGTAACGTTTAACGCCGTTATCATTAAAAGTGCTAAGAAAAAACGTCTCGGTTACGTATGGTAACCCTCGTTCCCTGAAGGAGGGAACGGAGACGTACGTCGGACGTACCGACGAATTGGGATCACTTCAGGGAGCCCCTATCAGCTTCGAGATATAGAGAACAGGCCAATGGGCCATTGGCGTGCGAGATTTGCATCTCGCGCTCCGCCCCGCGCCACGGTATAAACAGGAAGCGAGAGCGAATGCGCGCTGTTTTTCACTGAGGAGCCGAACTTAGTGGCTCAACCTGCAGTGATGGTACAGCAACTGTGGCGACGGGACGTACGTCTCCGTTCCCTCCTTCAGGGAACGAGGGTTACCATACGTAACCGAGATGTTCCCATTCAGTCGGTCACGTTCGACGTACCGACGAATTGGGATCCCCTATGGAAAACGCCACAGTTACTACCACTTCCAGCGCCCAGCGATGAGCCCCTCAGACCCAGATCTGATGCGGGCGGGAAAGTTCACGCAGGGAGAGTCCAAGCTGCTGTTCCGCAAGACCCATTCAGCTGACTGTATTGGATAACGCTGGGAAAGCGTGCCTGTGAAGGCAGCTGCGAAAGCCACATCATGCCCAGAGGGAGTTAACATGTGGAGAATACACGTATGGGCTGGCCGTGGGCAGCACAACATACGGAAGTCCTAGGGGTGGCCCCGGCCAATTCGTGGAGGGGGACAACACGTACCTGGGACGGCAGAGGAGACTCTGCAGAGGGAAAGACACGGGCTCGCCGTAGGGAGCCGTACCGTGGAAGAATACACATATGGGACCGCCGTGGGGGTCACTACATATGGAACCCAGCCTAACACAAGTTCCACCAATGCATACGAGTGTTAGACCTGGCATCGAACGCTCCGCCACGTCCGACTGCCGCGGGTTGCGGAGGACTCAACAGGGTTCGCCGATCCGGGGAACTCGACTGGAGCAGAATAAGCGCACGCATCCGTCTACCATAGGGGAGGGAATGGCGCAGCAAGCCGACACTAGAACGGGCACTTCGGTGTTACTGACTATGGGAAGTGAGCACACAGGAAGAAACCGGCTCTACACGGAGGCTATAGAATCTAGCGAACGTGTTAGGTGTCGCCCAGCCCGCAGCTCTACAATTATCCGTCAGCGAGGCGCCACGAGCCAGCGCCCAGGAAGAGGCAACACCCCTAGTGGAGTGGGCTCTTAACCCGAGCGGGCAGGGCACGTCTTGGGACTGATAAGCCAAGACGATGGCATCCACTATCCAGTGGGCCATCCTCTGCTTGGAGACAGCCTTTCCCTTCTGCTGTCCTCCGTAACAGACGAAGAGCTGCTCTGAGGTCCTGAAGCTTTGCGTTCTATCCACGTAAGTCCGGAGAGCACGGACGGGACAGAGAAAAGCTAGGGCTGGGTCTGCCTCCTCCGAAGGCAGCGCTTGCAGGCTCACCACTTGGTCGGGGAAGGGAGTAGTGGGAACCTTGGGCACATATCCAGGCCGGGGTCTCATGATCACATGAGTTACCGGGCCCGAATTCCAGGCACGATTCGTCAACCGAAAATGCCTGCAGGTCCCCTACCCTCTTGATGGAGGCCAACGCAGTCAGGAGTATTGTCTTTAACGACAGAATTTTCAACTCAGCTGACTGCAGAGGCTCAAAGGGTTCTCTCTGTAGTGCAGTTAGCACCAGAGTTAAGTCCCAAGAGGGTATGGAGGGAGGACGAGGCGGATAGGCGGTAGGTCACCTAGAACCTCTGCGTCCCGTCCAGGGACCAGACATGGAATTTCCAGAGGTCTGGACGCAGGTGCCATAGGGTGCCCCGTCTCTGAGTCAGGAGGTCCTTCCTCAGAGGAATGGGCCAGGGAGGTGCTGTCGCAAGGAGCACTAGTTCCGGGAACCAAGTCCGGTTGGGCCAATATAGAGCGACCAACAGGACTTGCTCCTCGTCCTCCCTGACTTTGCACAGTGTCTGCGCAAGAAGGCTCACTGGGGGAAACGCATACTTGCGTTCTTCCCGGGGCCAGCTGTGGGCCAGGGCATCCGACCCGAGGGTTCCCTCGGTCAAGGAATAAAACCACTGACAGTGGGTCGTCTCTGGGGAGGCAAACAGGTCTACCTGTGCAGCCCCGAAACGACTCCAGATTAGCTGGACCGCCTGGGGATGGAGTCGCCATTCTCCCGGAAGCACCGGCTGACGTGACAGCTCGTCGGCTGCACGAATGAGCAGGCCCGGAATGTGAATGGCACGAAGCGACCTCAGATGCTTCTGACTCCATAAGGGGAGATGGCGGGCGAGTTGTGATATGCGACGAGAGCGTAGACCACCCTGTTTTTGACGTACGCAACGGTCGCAGTGTTGTCCGTACGGACCAGAACGTGCTTGCCTCTGAGCGGAACTTTGAAGCGGCTGAGTGCAAGACGAACTGCTAACAACTCGAGACAATTGATATGCCATTGCAGTTGAGGCCCCGTCCACAGACCCGAAACTGCAAGCCCGTTGTACGTGGCACCCCAGCCCGTGGATGAGGCATCCGTGGAGACAACGGAGTGCCTGGACACTTGTTCTAGGGGAACTCCCGCCCGTAGAAACAAAGGGTCCGACCATGGGCCGAAGGTTTGGCGGCACCTCGGAGTCACTTGGACACGGAGGGAACCGCTGTGCCACGCCCATCTCGGGACTCGATCGTGTAGCCAGCGTTGAAGCGGTCTCATATGAAGCAATCCGAGCGCCGTTACTGCGGCTGCGGATGCCATATGCCCCAGGAGCCTCTGAAAATGTTTCAGTGGTACCGCTGTCCTGCCTTTGAACGAATTCAAGCAGTTCAACACTGACTGGACGTGCTCCTCGGTGAGGCGCGCTGTCATGGCGACCGAGTCTATCTCCATACCGAGAAAAGAGATCCTCTGTGTGGGACAGAGTTTGCTCTTCTCCCCGTTGACCCGAAGTCCCAACTGGCTGAGGTGACTGAGCACCTTGTCCCTGTGTTCGCACAACTGCTCTCACGACTGGGCAAGGATCAGCCAGTCGTCGAGGTAGTTGAGAATGCGAACACCATGCTCTCTCATGGGGGCAATGGCCACCTCCGCAACCTTCGTAAAGACGCGGGCGACAGGGACAGGCCGAAGGGCAAGACGCGGTACTGACATGCCCGTCCCTCGAACGCGAAGCGCAGAAAGGGCCGGTCGAGGGGAAACGAGAATGAAAGTACGCGTCCTTCAGGTCGGTCGCTGCAAACCAATCTTGGGGACGGACGCACCTGAAGATGTGCTTCTGCGTTAGCATTCTGAACGGCAGCCTGTGAAGGGACCGGTTCAAAAATCGCAGGTCCAAGACCGGCCATAACCCGCCGCCTTTCTTGGGTACAATGAAGTACGGGCTGTAGAACCCGGACCTCATTTCGGCTGGAGGGACCGGCTCCATCACGTCCTTCGCCAGTAGGACTGCGATCTCCGCCCAGAGCACGGGGGCGTTCTCCTTCGCTACTGGGAAGTGAAAGCCTCCAAACTTAGGGGGACGCCTGGCGAACTGAATCGCATAGCCGAGTCTGATGGTACGGCCCCGAGACGGACGGGGAAGCTCTAGCCAGGCTTCCAGACACCGAGCAAGGGGATTAACCACAGACGTACCCGCAGCGGGGCAGCGACGCGGAATGCAGGGATCCGACTCGGACGGCATGGAGCGGCCCAAAGTGGGATCTGAGTGTGCTGTGCAACACTTACCTGCGTCCGCGGAGGGGGCGTGCGAGTGTGGGGAGGCCGCTTGAGTGTGTTCCCACAGCCGGCGCCCCCTGCTGGAGAAGGGAGAGGCGTCTGAGGGTGGCGAGGCATGGGAGCGTCGACCACCGCCAAGCGCGCTCCCAAATGAAGGAGGGGCTGAGCGTGGCAAGGCTTTGTGGCGTTGCGCACGGTCTGCCTCACCTCCTTCCTCAGCGGGGAACAAGAGTGGCGAGGCATAGCATTGCGCACTGTTGTCCACGCACCGCTGAGAAGAGGGGAATGAGAGTGGCGAGGCTTTGTAGCGTCACACACTGCCATTCTCGCCCTCTTGTGGGGAGGGGAATGAAAGCGGCGAGGCTCTGTAGCGTTACACGCTGCCGTTCCTGAACTCCCGAGACCCAGAGGTATTGGAACTGCTCTTTTTTTTTTTTTTTTTGGTACCACTGGCTGTTTTTAACATCAGTGGCGGAACAGAATTACTAATGGTTTTCCACCCGGCCCTCCTCCGGGGAAGAACAGTTCCAGACCAAATCCGGGTCAATTGTGTTTCTGGACCAGGGTGGACATCGTCTAGCCAAGGGCCAGCGCTGTGTGCAGCTCAACCTCGGCTCAGAACTACCCTCGTGCACTAAGCAGGGCTGAGGTGGCCTGCCAGTGGCACTGCCGCCCCACCGATGAGGGTAGTGAGAGAGAGGAAAACTTTATACAGATTATGGCCCTATTGGTGTTCCATATTTTGGCACCAATAGTTCCACAATGCCAAAGCCTTCCAATGCACATCCGAAAAAAGGCAAGGGGCAGGCAAGGCGATTTACGCGTTGCACTATGCCTCAGCCATCCGGGAAAGCATGGCTGTCAAGTATGAATCTGATTCAGCACGAGCACCCACTATTACGGTAGGAATCTCAGCATCATCTTCATTTTCAACACATAACAGCCCTCTCTCCGATGCAGCGATTGACATCTGTCCTCTGTTAGAGCCCCAAATGAAACGCTAGGTCCCCTTTCAAGGACCAGCAATCCCATCTGTAAGCTACCAGCAGACACGTGAGACAGTGGGCGTGGCCGTGAGACGGCACACGGCGCGCTGAACACTCAAGCCCTTATGAAAAAGGCAAGACGAACAGCGCGCCGACGTGGCTATGCTCTCATGAGAGAGCATAGACCACCCACGAACACAGTCTCAACATGCTTGCGATGCGATAGAGGAGTGAGGGGCCCACAGAGATGTACGCGGCGGGGAAGCCTCACTGTAATCCTCAGGCCACCCAGGCTTATCAGCCAAAATAGTCCCCCCTCTGGTGCACCAGAAAAGAGACTAGATCGGGGTATAAGCGAAGGGACTCAACCCCGTTTGAGGCATCATAGTCTCGACCGCGCATCGGAGGCGCCGAGTGACGCGCGCAGAGTTGCCGTGGCAACCCGCGCTGTCACCCGGCAGCCAGACGGCACACAGCGCGCTGAACACTCAAACCCTCACGCGGAAGGTGAGATGACCAGCGCGTCGACGTGATCCCGTTCCCCTGAGAGAACATGGATCACCCACGACACAGTCTCAACATGTTTATGCGAGAGGGATCGTGGCCGTCAGGACAGGAAACAACCGCATCCAGAAACGCACGAGTGGAATGACGTCTTGAAAAAGACGCAGTGTCACACCCGTGTTGCTCTTTTGTGAGGAAACGCTCTTTTAACAGTGCTGAAGCACCCAGGGGAAGACCGCGGCAGCACACAGGAGATAGTGCAGTCCTGTGTCTGCACTCACTGAGACAAACGCCCTCACCAAACCGTCAGTTGCTGTGAGAACAGCAGTTTGTTATGCTGATGCAGCGGTGAGCACGCGGTCGCGCTGATTGTGCCTTTTCGCCAACACAGAGCGTCCTTCTCGTTCTCTGGAGCATCTCTCTTGCAGATAGGCTCTCTTTTAGAAAAGCAGTCTTGCTTCATCAACGCCGTTCGGCTCCGAAGTGAATGACAGCGTGCATTCGCTCTCGCTTCCTGTTTATACCGTGGCGCGGGGCGGAGCGCGAGATGCAAATCTCGCACGCCAATGGCCCATTGGCCTGTTCTCTATATCTCGAAGCTGATAGGGGCTCCCTGAAGTGATCCCAATTCGTCGGTACGTCCGACGTACGTCGAACGTGACCGACTGAATGGGAACATCCATTTAAAGTCTGACGTGCTTAAATCCAATGCGTTATTTCCTATGATCGATACAATCGATTGATTACCTTTTAAAACGATGTTAGATCGATATATGTCGTCCGGAAGGCCAACTTGCCGAGCACAGATCGATGTAGTTAGATCATAGGAAAATAAATCGATACATCGATGTAGTAGATGAATCGTTACACCCCTAATAAATATGTATAAATAGAGATAAACAGAACTGAATTTACAGGTGAATATGTACAGTGAATAAATATACAGATGGCTATTACTATAAACAGAATTTTACAGATAGAGGTATACAATAATATGTTAGGCTAAGGGATGAGGAATATCAGTGGATTAAGGTAGTGCAATAAATTATGGACAGAGCTATCCGAAGTGTAAAAGTGCAGTGGAAAGTGGTTGCATATTACAGTTAGAAGTGCGGTGCAAAATGCAAATGTAAACAGTTGGTACTATAAATACAGTCGGCAGTGCAAATGAGCATAATCCAGTTAAGATATGGTAGTGCAGAATGCATAAGTAAACAGTTGTTACTGTAATAAACAGTCGGTAGTGCAAATAACAAAGTGAAGGCAGATGTGAGGTAGGAGAGTTAGCAGTTTATGAGGAAGTGGATCCAGCGAGCTGCTCCGCACATGCACTTAGCACACCTCCAGGGATGTTGTCTGGTCCAGCAGCCTTGTGCGCGCTGATCCGGCTCAGTTCCTTGCAGACTTCTGTGGAGGAGAGTGTGATTGGTGGGTGGTCAGCTGAGGGTTTGAGCTTGGTGGCAGTTTCTCTGTTGTCTCTTTCAAAGCGAGCATAAAAGTAATTTAGCTCTTTCAGGAAGTTGATGTCAGTGGCTGCGGGGGTGGAGTGGGTGGGTTTATAATCACTGATGGCCTGAATGCCCTGCCACATGCGTTGAGGTCAGAGTTGGAAAAGTGTCCCTCTATCTTTTGCTTGTAGCAGTGCTTGGCCTTTTCGATGCCCCTCTTCAGGTTTGCTCTGGATGTGCTGTAGGCTTGTGCATCTCCTGATCTGAAGGCAGTATTGCGTGACTTCAGCAGGAGTCGCACTTCCCTGTTCATCCAAGGCTTCTGATTTGGGTATGTGGTGATCTGTTTCTGGGTTGTAACACTGTCGATGGTGGTGTTGATATGATCCAATACAGAGGAGGTGTATGAGTCAATGTCCGTGTGAGCGCCACTGGTGGCTTGAGAAGCAAACATACTCCAGTCTGTGTTTAGAAACCTTTCCTGGAGTGTGGAATCTGCCCCCGCAGGGAATATAGAAAATGCTGGGTAAAGAGAGCCGATGTGGTGTTAGCTTTAGCTTAGCTCGTAGTCCTCCGCGCTTTCCCCGCCTTTGTTTACGATCTCGGCGCCGCCTGCGAGCACTTCCGCCCGGCTGGGTAGAGTGCACAGCCTAGTGTCCTAGCGATCTCAGGAAGGAGTCGAAGATTGTCCTCAAAACTGTCGGAAATTCACAAACCAATATCCAAAAGCTCACAACGGGTGTACGATGTAAAGGCACAACTGTTCTGTACGAACAGACCCGAGATGAACAAGAAAAATACAGCAAAATTGCAGAATCTGGAGAGACCCTGAGCCTTGCGATGTACTCGCGCCGCCATCTTGGTCAATAAACTTGGTCAATGAACTTGAGACAGAATTCACAGAGACTGCCATATGTTGCACTACCCTGCCAGGTTAGTCCTTATGTGTATTCCGCCACCAATCCTTCCACTGAATATCTCTAGTCGGAACCTCTCAACCTCACGCACAAACTCAGGCTCCTTCCCCGCCAGCGAGTTGACATTCCATGTCCCAAGAGCCAGTTTCCGTGTCCAGGGATCGGGTTGTCTAGGCCCCCGCCTTCGACTGCTGCCTGCTGCCCCGTACGGTCCCTTTTTTCGCTCACCATTTACTGTCAGAGCTTCTGATGTGCCTGTTGACATGCAACTGGAAATAATTGATTTGCAGTGTAATATAGAATCGAAGGACAAATTTGCCTCTGCTGGCTTGGACACATTTTATCAGTATCTCCTGCCAGGCTATCCTAAATTAACAGCACTGGCTGCAAAAATGTTGTGCATGTTTGGACCTACTTACCTTTGTGAGCAAGTTTTCTCAGTAATGAACATTAATAAAACGAAGCTGCGCTCAAAGCTCACACATAAGCACTTAAATGAGATTCTAAAATTGGCTGCTACTCAGAACATGATTATGGAGTGATTTCTGTGCCATAATTAAACAAACAAATCCAGCATTTTGCAAACAAACACGATCTGCTTTGCAAAAGAAAACTCGACTCACAAACAAACAGAAAGTGATTTGCAAATACAAAGGTCAGTTTGAGCGAAAATGCAAAGGTGTAACAAATATATGTACTGTGTTTTGCAAATAATAAATGAGTGAGCGTACATCATACAGTATTTCACAAATAAATTCCATGTAACCTTTGAACAAATACCAAATCTATTCCCTACAAATACCTGTCTATTACAATCTCTCAGCTTAATTTTCTCACAAATGCAATTCGTGCAGATTTTCTCACAAATGCAATTCGTGCAGATTTTCTCACAAATGCAGTTCACGCAGATTTTCTCACAAATGCAGTTCGCACAGATTTTCTCACAAATGCAGTTCGCGCAGATTTTTTCACAAATGCAGTTCGCACAGATTTTCTCACAAATGCAGTTCGCGCAGATTTTTTCACAAATGCAGTTCGCACAGATTTTTTCACAAATGCAGTTCGCACAGATTTTCTCACAAATGCAGTTCGCGCAGATTTTTTCACAAATGCAGTTCGCACAGATTTTTTCACAAATGCAGTTCGCACAGATTTTTTCACAAATGCAGTTCGCACAGATTTTTTCACAAATGCAGTTCGCACAGATTTTCTCACAAATGCAGTTCGCACAGATTTTCTCACAAATGCAATTCGCACAGATTTTCTCACAAATGCAGTTGAGTAACTTCCTCTTGCAAAACAGCAGCTAGCTCAAGAAGCCCATGAGTGGTGAACAGCTGAGTTTCTGTCTTACTGTATCTATTATTAATCTTTCTGAGATTTTCACTATGCCAACCCTATTTCAATAAAAAAAAATTTTTTTAAAGATAATATTGTTTATATGTAATATGGTATCAGTGCAAAATTACATAGTAAATTAGCTAGGGCTATTTTTTTCTCATTAAAAATGCATCCATCCTCCATACCATTTATCCACTGTAGTGTAATGGGATATAAAAAAAATATTAACTTTTATGTAATTTGTACATATGATGATAACATTTTTGTTGCAGAGAACATTCAAAATAATGTAAGGGTGTATCGTATCACATTCACATTCTAAAATGCAACAATGTATTGTGGATTAAAGTTTAGACAGATTAGTTTTGTATGAGATATTTTAATGTCACATCAAATATGGTAAATCCTGAAGGGCACACATTTGAGCTTTCATTTTTTATGAAATATTTTTAATAGATTAAAAATAAAATATATTTTAAGCAGAGTAGGCTATATTATAAGCAGAATTATGAATATTTATTTTCTGCTGTCACCATTTCCCGGGGGAGAAGGACCAAGCCCAGCCTATAAGTTCACATCTGATGCAATATCAAATTTAGCACTTAAATTAACTGTGTTAAAAGTAATAATTAAACACTATAGCCTATACCATTTGAACTATTTTGGATTTGTTCAAAGTATTGAGGGTGTATTGTACTGTATTGCAAGTTCACAATTGTGTATCAAACTCAATTTTGAGATGAATTAATTATTACATGCCTGAAATCTGCTGTTTTGGAAGAGGACGTTGCTCAACTGCATTTGTGAGAAAATCTGTGCGAACTGCATTTGTGAGAAAATTAATCTGAGAGATTGTAATTGACAGGTATTTGTATGGACTAGATTTGGTATTTGTTCAAAGGTTACATGCAATTTGTAGGATCGTTTGTATTTATTTGTGAAATATGATGTCATTTACTCACTCATTTATTATTTGCAAAACACAGCACATATATTTGTTACTCCTCTGCGTTTTCGCTCAAACTGACAAATCGCTTTCTGTTTGTTTGCGAGTCGAGTTTTCCTTCACAAAGCCGATTGTGTTTGTTTGCAAAATGCTGAATTTGTTTGTTTAATTATGGCACAAAATTCACTCCATACATGATGCCTGATATTGATGCACTTGTGCGGGCTAAAAGATGCCAAGTTTCAGGAGCAAATTTATAGAGTACATTTGTTTACATTAAAAAAAAAACACAGGCTACATACCTGTATAAATTTGCTAATTTTACAAAGATTTTCTTTTTGAAACAGCTGCCACTTAACATTTTAAGTGTGTGAAGTCAATCCATGTGTTCAGAGTTGCTTCCCAGAATTGGTAAATGGATATGAAAACAAAAAGAAAAATGGAATTAAATAATTTCTATATTTTGATATTTGATATATGTTAACATGCAGGACAGTGTTTTTAAGTTCCACAAAACTGTGACTAAATGTTTTAAAAATAAATGTTAAACTGAGTGAAAGTGTCTTTGAAATTGCACATACTGTTCAGAATATATTTAGTAAAAGGACAATTAATTTAATATAAAGATTTGTATAATTTACTTCTTCTTTGCACTAATACAAAGAAAAAAGTGGACTTATTGTTAGTTCTATGTAATTTTGCTATGAGTTTACTGGTCTGGCCCTCTTAAAATCAGATTAAGCTGTAATGAGCAAAATGAGTTTGACACCCCTGGTCTAGGTCAACTATAGACCCGATATAGTCCGGCTATGAGTAGCCCACTTTTAGCCAAAATAACCTTGAATTTGGTTACATGTCATTTTTGCCCAAATAACTTGTGAGATGTATGATATTCCATCATGTAAGCAAAGTCAACCGTGATTACAAGGTGTTTGGTTTAATTTGTTGAACATGTTCTATGCGTAGGCTGTGCGTAGCCACGATTTAGCCCCTATACAGACCGGCTATTTGTAGTCCACTTTTAGTCGAAAGACAAAACTGATTAATTGTAGTTTTCGGCAATGTAGCGCATGATATTGTTGATATCCCATTATGTTCGCAATGTCAATAATATCTGCAAGATGTGTCATTTCATGACATGGTCTATCTGTAGCCACGATTTAGCTCTGAATTGGACGGGCTACGTGTAGTCTGCTTTTAGGCCACCCATTTGTAAACATTTAAATTAGTATTAGCTTTGCTGGCCCGCATAACATTCACTTAAATTGTAAGAATCAAATAATATCGTAGATATTACTGGTCTCTCTTCCATTTTAAGTTAAATAAAAAATACAATTACAACTCTCAACTGCTAGATGGCAACTGTAGCCTGTACTACTGGCAAACGGCAGATATCGCGAAAAACATTTCTGTCTCGTTTTGATGGGTTTTTTTACACAAGTGGAGGAGAACAACAACGGGCAACAGCAAACGTTAAAGGACATTCTTTGGCCTTGTAAGTATCTGTTTTTTCGTTCTGACGTGTTCATTGTGTACATTATTTGTTATCATGTGTAGGAACCGTGAGATTTTAGCTAGTAATTGTAGAATAAGCCATGTCGTGGTTAGCTTAACATGCTACATGTACCTGTAGGTACCTCCAAGGGGATAAACATGAAACATGTGCAACCTATTATAATTTGTTATGAAAGCCACAAATATACTTTTACTTTTTGGATCATTATATGAAAATATGTGTTTTTGACTTGGCAAGGCAAATTTGTATAGCACATTTCAACAAGCCAAAAGTGCTTTACATAAAACATAAAATCAACATTGGGTAATGTAAAAAGACAATATAAGAAGACATTTAAAAACACTTTAAAATAGTTCAATAGAAAATAAAAACATGTATCATAATGATGATACATAATTTATTGCACTACCTTAATCCACTGCTATTCCTCATATTAGCCTAACATATTATTGTATACCTCTATCTGTAAAATTCTGTTTATAGTAATAGCCATCTGTATATTTATTCACTGTATATATTCACCTGTAAACTCAGTTCTGTTTATAGTAATAACCATCTCTCTATTTATACATATTTATATATGTCCTGCACTTACGCAACCGTTGTATATCCTGCACTTGCTGCTATTGCACTTCTGGTTAGACCTAAACTGCATTTCGTTGCCTTGTACTTGTACTTGTGTAATGACAATAAAGTTGAATCTAATCTAATCTAATATTTGCTGTCTATTAGATGTGTATATATGTAGTCGTTCAATAGCCGTCTAATCTTGGGCTATGATTAGACGTCTATTAGATGTTCACTGACAGCCCAAATTTAGCCTTGTTTTAGCCTAGATGTCTGGGCTGTGTTTTGACGACTATTAGACGTCTTTTAGATGCAAAATTGCTTGCTGGGGGTCCCTACACACTGCTCACTCCTCTTCCTGTGAAGTGATGTATCGATGTTCCCTTCCCTACGCCGTTCGCAGTACCCTTCGAACTGAACATGTTCGCTCCCTTTGGATTGGAATCACACCTAAGATGGTGGAATACCCTCTGAAGTAGGGTGACCAGACGTCCCCATTTTCCGGGGACAGTCCCAGGTTTTTGGTGTTCTGTCCCTGACCGGAGCTGTCCCTGGGAATGTCCCCGTTTTACAGCTCGTTCAAAACAACCCGCTTATACATTGCAAAAAGGCCCAACAAAACCTAAACAATTTCAATTGCCACAAATACATGTGCAGAATAAACATACTTAAACACATTCTTAAAATAAGCCTAAAATGCCAAATTACTAAACCAATTAAAGATAGTAAGTTATTTTCAAGCTCAAACGTAACAAAACATTTGAAGTAAAATAAAAAAAAGTAATTTATACAGTATAAACTTGTGAAAATTTAAGTATTAGAAACAATTAAATTTGTTAAATAGTTTTATTCATTATATTTTATTTTTGTAATGTGTTTTTGTTAAGTCATGTTATAATATTGTTTTGAACGGCTTGTGATTTACAGTGGTTAATATATGAACTGTTTTCTTTGTTTGTTTGTTTTGCGGGTGCGGTGAATTGTATTAAAACCAGACCAAAAATCGTACCTGTACGTGGGCCCTTCACTCGCAGGAGGGACCGTACGGGGCCGGTGCAAAGAAAATCAGGCAGCAGTCGAAGGCGGGGGGCCTAGAAAACCAGATCCCTGGACACGGAAACTGGCTCTTGGGACATGGAATGTCAACTCGCTGGCGGGGAAGGAGCCTGAGATTGTGCGTGAGGTTGAGAGGTTCCGACTAGAGATATTCAGTGGAAGGATTGGTGGCGGAATACACATAAGGTCTAACCTGGCAGGGTAGTGCAACATATGGCAGTCTCTGGGGTGGTTCCAGCCTGGTTCCAGGGGGGAAGAACACGCCCAGAGACGACAGTGCGGGCTCTGTCAAGGGAAAGACACGGGGCTAGCCAGTAGGGTAGCAGGTACCGTGGAAGAATACACATATGACGTTGCCGTGAGGGAACCGCTACATATGGAACCCAGCCTACACACACGTTTCACAAGCATACGGGTGCAGGCCTGGCGTCAGACAGCCGCAACGTCTGGCACCGCAGGGGTGATGGAGGAGCTTGACAGGGTTAGCCGTTTCCAGGGAACACAACTGGAGACAATAGACGGACGTATCCGGCTCAGAGGGCGGGAGTGGAGTTGCAAGCCGACAATTAGAATGGGCACTTAGCGCTACTGGCCCCTGAGGGCGAGGATGCGGGAAGATACCGTCTCTACACGGAGGCTATAGAATCTAGCGAACGTGTTAGGTGTAGCCCCCGCAACTCTACATATATCTGTCAGCGAGGCGCCTTGAGCCAGCGCCCAGGAGGAAGCAACACTCCTTGTTGGAGAAGGCATCCGTGAAGAGCACAGCATGGTGAGTATGAGCCAGTCGTCGAGATAGTTGAGGATGCGAACGCCGCGTTCTCTGAGCGGAACAATGGCTGCCTCTGCGACTTTCGTGAAGACGCGAGGCGACAGGGACAGCCTGACAGGGCAGGGCTTTGTACTGATATGCCTTCCCCTCGAACATAAAGCATAGGAACGGTCTGTGTCGAGGAAGGACACAGGTCGATTGCTCCAGGTCGATTGCTGCGAACCAATCTTGGGGACGGATGCATTCGAAAATGCGTTTCTCCATTAGCATCCGGAACGGGAGCTTGTGCAGGACCCGATTTAGGATACTCAGGTCCAAGATTGGCCGTAACCCACCCCCTTTCTTGGGTACAATGAAGTAGGGGATGTAAAACCCTGCCTTCATATCGGCTGGAGGAACCGGCTCGACCGCGTCCTTCGCCAGTAGGACATCGAACTCTGACCGCAAGACCTGAGCATCGCTGCTTCGCACGGAGGTGAAGAGGATGCCCTTGTACTTGGGAGGCCGGTGAGCGAACTGAATCGCGTTGCCGAGTCTGATGGTACGGATGAGCCAGCGAGTCTTGGGAGCTGTAGCCAAGTCCCCAGAGACTGCACAGTTGGGACCAACAGTACCACAGATGTACCCGGGGTGGGGCAGCGAGGCGGAATAGACAGACCCGACTCGGGAGGCCCGGAGGCAGCCCGGAGTGTTGTCTGAGTATTCCAGGGTGAGGCAGAATGTGGGTGAGAAGGCCCGGGGGCATGCCCACACTGCTGCCCCCTGGCGAGGGGAGGGGAGGAAAGAAGTGACAAGGCCCGGAGGCGTCGCACACTGCAAACCTGGCCCTCTTGGGGCCCAGGGAGAGAGGAAACTGCTGAAAATGTGGGTACCGCTGGACTCCAGAGATGCAGAGATGTTCCAATCGGGGCCCCCCGGTCCTCCTCCGGTAGGGTGGGGGGAGGGGTGCGGACACCATGTTCACCATGTTCTCTCCTATTCTTCCTGGGCTGCCTGTCTCAGGGCCGCTTGCCCTTGTGCTTGCCCACCGACTTGCTGGGCCCTGAGCAGGTTGGGCGCCACCAATCATCCAACCGCGGCAGTCCGCAACGGTCTTGGGACACAGCAGCATCGCCACAGACCGCTCGACTGTGGGGCATTCCCACGTAACCCTTTGCCGCACCATCATCGAGGGTAGTGAGGACGGAGGAGTCAGTCGATCGGTTTCGAGCATTGTAAGGCGCTGTCCACGATTTCGTGATCTCCTGATGCACTTCCGGGAAGAAGGGCACTGGAGCGGGGCGCTGAGAACCAGCACGGGCCTTCCCGAGATACCAATCATCCAACCGCGAGGGTTCGGGACACGGTGGAGGGTTCCACACGGCTATGCCGGGAAAGCATTGGCTCGTTTTTAACACACTCGAAGTAGATTGGTCTCTGAGATCAGATCCCAATCCGTCGGTCAGTTCTGACGTACGTCGAACGTGACCGACTGAAAGGGAACTCGCTCCTCCGCCGTGAATAAATCACCATCTGATTGCAAGAGTTTTATCACTGAGGTGGCGTCCGAATAGGGCTTAAACTGTATTTGTGTGTGTGTGTGTGTGTGTGTGTGTGTGTGTGTGTGTGTGTGTGTGTGTGTGTGTGTGTGTGTGTGTGTGTGTGTGTGTGTGTGTGTGTGTGTGTGTGTGTGTGTGTGTGTGTGTGTGTGTGTGTGTGTGTAATTTCAGAGAAGAGCACAAATGCCAACATTTCGCCATTTATTTCTGCACTCGAGGTGCACATTCTTTAGAGATTTCATGTGAAAACTACATGAAAGGTGAAAGATTATCTGTAGTGTTCAGGGAGATCTGGTCTCCTCATCTAGAAGCCTCTATATGATACATTTTCATGGGAAAGGACACCGAGAATATGAAATGGCAGTTATGACAGTTCATCGATGAATGCCATAGTGTTGCCTAAGACTTCAATAGGTATAATTATTCAGAAAAACAGCTGAAAAGATCTCAGTTTCGTAGAAACTTACACCCACACACAGTGTCATACATCCTCGCAACAATCATGAAATACAAATAAATCAATAAATCAAATAAACGTGTCCAGCAAAAACTCTGAAGATGGATGTGTATTTGTACACATTCACAAAACAACACTCTTTCTACCATCATCTAAAATGTATAATCTTTATTTTGGTAAGAAAACGTGTCATTTTAAAGAACTGTACAATTAACATCTCGCCATTTATTTGTGCATTGATTTACGGGTTATAAATGTGTGCCAGATCTTTGTATTTGTGAATTGTACGCTCTAAAAAATTCTGGATTAAAAACAAAAGTTGGGTTGATGAGTTGTAATGAGTTGTTTTAACCCAGCGGTTGGGTTAAATGTTTGCCCAACCTGCGGAGTAGTTTTATTTAACTCAACTATTGTTTAAAAATGACTGTATTTCTTGCTTAACTTGAACCGAGATTATTTTGGAAATTGACATTTATTATTATATTTAATAAATGAACTAATAAGTTGAATGTATGATAATTAAACAATACACAGTTACATTGTTTATTAATGAATGTTCACCTTTTGATTATTATTGTTGCTTCTAGTAATTATGTGTCTAATTTTTAATTTACACCATTTTAAGCCAGCCATATAGTAATTTTTAAACAATAGTTGGGTTAAATTAACTGCCCCAGCATGTTAGGCAAACATTTAACTCTATCGCTTGTCCATTTTCAACCCAACTTGGGTTGTTTTTCACCCAGCATTATTTAGAATGAGCGTTCACAACCCTGCATATATTAATGCATTTTGATGTGTGATATGTGCATCTGTCACTCAAAATACTTATTATTATTGTATTTATTTTGTTTGATTGATTGGGTATTTATTTTAATTTTATCCTTAACTAAAAATGGACAACAATCAGCATATTTAAATGAGCAGGAGTCCTTCACGCTGGATATAAGACAAGGCAGGGATTGCATTACGGTATTATTTATTTCCCCGACATGTCTCCATTCAAATGAATGGAAGGGGGATTGACGGCGCCATCTTCAGTGTACATACATTGGAAACGTCTCGTTCACGCATCAAAATACAGTTTTTCTGAATTTCTAAAACACTAAACCCATTCTCTGAACCAAATTCTCAATAGCCTAAACCAATTTGACAAATAAATCAGTCTTTCTGTAAAAAGTTTGCAAATCACTTTTTGCCAAACTCTAAACACATTCTCACTCACTAAACACATTTTGCACTGTGGTACATTTGTGTCGCAACTAAAACAGTTGTCATCATTTACACACAACGACTCAAAATTGTTCACACACCGTTTCTAATGATGTGATTCCATTCAGCCATTTTCTCACAACATTAAACACAAATCCAAATTTTCAAGCTAAACTCACAAAACCTCTTCTGGCAAAGTCAAAGAATTGCTTCAAAACCATTTCACCTGTTCTCAATTTCTATCTCTACACAGGATTAACGATCTATTGTGTTTTAAATTCATTGAAAACTCTATTAAAACCTATAACAAAGAAAAAAATATATAAAATTTAAGCAACAGCAAGCAACAATTTGATTAACGGATTATTCATTCGGTTATTATATATTAATTTGAAAGTAAATCAGTGGTCTACACCACAAGTTGTAATGAGATCTACGCCCTTGTCATTAGATTTATAAAGTCCCTAAATGCTTATTCTTTTCTCTGGAACATACTCTGAGTTGGCATACTCGTTTTTGGAACCAGCATACCTCGAGTAAGCAAGGTTTGGGTTAATCAACCGAGAGTTCAAGGTATATGTGACGGAAAGTTAACCTTGCTGTCTGGAAAACCCCCCAGCCTCCTCTGAAACAAACGTATTGTAGTTAAAAACATCCACATGATGTTTACAACAATCATTCTATAATCCCACCCACTTTAAAGCAGCGCTAACAGCAGTGGAAAACCAAAACGAGCCAAAGCGAGCCGAGCCGAGCCGAACCAAGAGTTACCATGCAGTGGAAAAGCGCCATTAGAGCACAAGGCCAAACTGAGTCGATTGATGCTTATGTGATGGACTTAAAGAATAAAGCAAAGGATTGTGGATTTGAAGAACGTACAGAGTCACTGATAAGGGACCGAATTGTTTGTGGTATTACAAATGACCAGATCAGAGGCAGGTTATTATGGGAACCTGATTGAACCCTACGGAGTGAGTCAAAACCAGTTAAAATCACTGCAAGAAGGAGTCACTAGCAGAATGCACAAGATGTGGATGTATAAAGCCTGTCACAAAAAGAATCATTATGCAAAGAAATGCAAGAGTCCCTCACAAACAAACAATGTAGAATTCATGAAATCGATCACGATGATGAAATGTTCCTTGGAAACATTGAGATGAAGGAGACTGAACTGTATTAAATCAATGAGAAGGATGAAGTGAAAAAGAAAGAACTGCAAACTGGAGTCGAACCCCTGTTGAAAAAACCCCAGCGTGTGCTGGTTAGTTGTGTTTTGAAGCATCCCACATGAAAAAATACTATAGTATATTATAGTAAAATTACAGTAAAATTACTCTAGTAAATACTATAGTGTTTTTGAACCATACTATAGTAAAGATACAACAGTAAATTGTAGTATATCATAGTATTTACTACTCTTTGTTTATTTACTGTAGTATATTTACTATAGTACGGTTCAAAAACACTATAGTATTTACTAGAGTAATTTTACTATAATATACTATAGTATTTTTTCATGTGGCATGGCAGCTGGTTTGAGCTGGTCCTAAGAAACTAGCTCCATTTTTTCAATAGGGACAGTACTGAAACACTCAAGGTAAACAACCAGAAGCTGATTGTAAAGTTAGACACAGGTGCGGACTGTAATGTCATATCAGTGCAGAACTGGATGCGCAACAGAAATGACATAAGAAAATCACAATGTAAACTAGTGACATATTCAGGCCACAAGATGTCGCCCTTGGGTCAGCAATGCCAGTAAAAGACAAGCTGTACACTCTTGAGTTTCAGGTCGTAGAGCAAAATGTGCTTGCACAATCCTGGGAAGAGAATCGTGCAGCACACTGGGAGTAATAAAAAGGATCTATGAAATAAAAGGAGACACCTCAAAAGATATTCTGAGTGAATTTGGAGATTTGTTTACAGGACTGGGTTGTGTTCCAGGAGTCCATCACATTCAGACAAATCCTGAGGTCATGCCAGTGATTCCTGCTCCCAGGAAAGCTCCAGTGGCCTTGAAAAAAAGACATTGAAAGAGAACTGGAACGTATGGAAGGGATGGGGGTCATCACAGAATGGGTGGTGACAATAGTAAAGCCCAACATAGACCCTCAAGATCTAAACAGAGCAATAAGAAAAAAACATTATCCTCTAAAAAGCTTGAGGAGGTTGTGGAAGAAATGCCCAGAGCCAAGATATTCTCTGTGGTGGACGCATATCAGGGATTTTGGCAAATCAGGCTGGATCATGAGGAGGTACAGTTTTACGAGGCTTCCTTTTGGGATTTCAAAGGTGTTTGTCTCAGAATCAGTTTTGGTTCTTTGCCTCTGTCACTTTTGGCTTGCTCATTTGGGGACACTACATTTTCAAACTATATTACTGATCCGCCCGCATTGACACTATATGATAATTGAACTGAGTTGGATGAAATCACTGTTCCCTTTCGAGGGAACTTCACACTGCGTCCACTAGGGACAGCTTTGGGAACGCCTACAGCGTGATAGCGTCTGATGCATGTATGTCAACTCAGCCAACAGCGAAAGTGAGCATCACGGGTGGGTGACGTCACGACCAGGAAAGGATAAAAACACATCCGGTCCTATCACACTTCAGCTTTTCTGCCTCAGCAAAGCACTGTGAATACTGTCTCTGTCTATTTATTGTTGTCTGTTCGATATTATCAGCTCAATAAGTCTCAGTATGGCGAATGTGCTTTCACCCACTCGCATTGCTGCGATTCTGTCAGCTGTAAAGAGAGTAAAACTAGGCCAGTCATTCACTGTGAAGCAGTTTCAGAAATTGCTGGGGTTGATGGCAGCAGCGTCCAAAGTGATTCCTTTTGGCTTGCTGTACATGAGACCCTTCCAGTGGTGGCTCAGGACCAGAGGGTTTTCCCCGAGGGGGAACGCGGCGGTGTCTCCACGCCTTGGTCATATGGAAGAAAGCCTGGTTCCTGTCCCAGGGTCCTGTGTTGGGGGCACAGTGTCGTCGAGTCACTCTCACAACAGATGCCTCTCTCATGGGCTGGGGAGCGGTAATGGAAAGCTCAGGGTCTGTGGGTGGACCATCATCTTTCGGTGCACATAAATTGCCTGGAGATGATGGCAGTCTTCAATGCGTTGAAGTTTTTCCTCCCAGACCTGAGGGGCCATCATGTGTTGGTCCGGACGGACAACACATTGGTGGTCTCATATATAAATCGCCAGGGGGGTCTGCATTTGCGCTCACTGTGCAAACTGGCGCACCAGATCCTCCTGTAGTCTCTGGGGAACTTACTCTCCTTGAGAGCCATCTTTATCCCCGGGGGCCCAGAATATAGGAGTGGACATCCTGTCGAGTCAGGGGCTGAGGCCGGGGGAGTGGAGACTTCACTCCGAGGTGGTGAAGCTCATTTGGGAGATTTATGGCCAGGCGGAAGTGGATCTGTTTGTGTCTCAGGACACGATGCACTGTCCACTCTGGTTCTCTTTGACGCATCCAGCTCCTCTGGGACTGGATGCCATGGTACAGACGTGGCCGAGGCGGCGTCTGTACGCTTTTCCCCCAGTTGTTCTACTCCAAGGAGTTCTGGAGAAAGTTCGCCGGG